>SZWC01000346.1:355676-410788 GCA_023375785.1 Penium margaritaceum | reverse complement strand
AGCAGGTGGTGGGAATGGGAGAGTGGCTGCGGAGGATGATGCAGCATCTGACATGGACGCGGATACCGAGGCGTCCGAGGCTTCCGAGGCTTCCGAGTCTGACTTGGAGTCTGATGACTCTTCCGACGACAACGACGACGACAAACCACCACCTGTGGAAGCACCAGCACCAAAGCAAGAAGCGGCACCACTACCCCGGCGCAGTTTGCGACTAAAGAGAGCACCTTTGCGGTATGAGGATGATTGGACCGGCCTTAGCTGGTCGTGCATGGCTCAGGGAGAGCCATCCACAGTGGCGGAGGCCATGAATGGCCCAGATGCGGCCAAGTGGAAGGAGGCAGTGGATAGCGAGCTCGCATCCATTGCCGAGAACGGCACGTGGGTGCTGGTGGATAGACNAGACGTTCGCGCCCGTCGTGACCTTTGCCTCCATCCGCTCTCTCCTTGGCATTGCTGCCGCAAAGAACTTGGAGATACACCAGATGGATGTCAGGACAGCTTTCCTTTATGGGAAGCTTGACAAGGAAGTGCTGATGGAGGTACCCGAAGGAGTCGTAGCTCCCGAGGGCAAGGTGCGCAAGTTGGTGAAAGTGTCTACGGGCTGAAACAGGCCCCAAGGATGTGGTACAAAGAGATGGACGGTTTCATGACCGGCCTCTCCTTCGCGCATTGCCAAAATGACCCGAGCATGTACGTGCGCGATGATGGGAGAGGGCTCATGCTGGTTGCGCTGTACGTGGATGATCTGATCATCTGCTCGTCTTCGGTCGAGCTTCTGGATGGGCTGAAGTCTGACCTCAGCAAAAGGTTCAAGATGAAGGACATGGGTCCTCTCGAGTACTACCTCGGGATTGCCATCCACCGCAACCGAGCAGCAGGCACCATCGAACTCAACCAAACCAAATACATTGGTGAGGTGCTGAAGCGCTACCACATGGAAGACTGCAAACCTGTCAGCACCCCAATGACGACCGACACAAAGCTGAAGGCCTCCATGTCGCCAAGCAACGAAGCAGAACAAAGGGAGATGCAAGACATCCCCTACCAGTCCGCCGTGGGTAGCATCATGTACGCCATGGTAGGGACTCGTCCGGACATCTGCTATGCTGTGGGACAAGTGAGCAGATTCGTGGCCAACCCTGGGCCACAACATTGGCAGGCAGTCAAGCGCATCTTGCGCTACCTGCAGAAGACACGTCACATGGGCCTCGTCCTTGGAGGCCAAGAAGGAACGGACCCCCTTCGTCTGAAATGCTACACCGACGCTGACTGGGGAGGAAATCTCGACGACAGGAAATCCACCTCTGGATACGTGTGTATCTTGAATGGCGCTGCCATCTCATGGGCCAGCAGGAAGCAGGATTGTGTTTCCGTGTCCACGGCTGAGGCAGAGTACGTTGCTTTGTCTGAGGTGTGCAAGGAGACTCAATGGCTCCGCAGCCTGCTTGGCGAAATGACAGTGCCACAGAAAGACGCCACGATCGNTGAGGTTGGCTCCAGTGGAGCCACTACAAGCAGAAGCTTTAGCAAAGCTCTGCAAGTATAAAAGCCTGTACCTTGCATGCATCCATTTACAGTTCTTGCCTTTGAGACTCCTCACAGAGTGTCCAACCAAAGGTAGACACTAAAGACCAACATGCGGACTTCGTGAGGTTGCAAACCAAACGAACCTAAAGTGTGGATCCCTCATTCAAGGGTGATATGTTATCTTGGTTGCAATACCAAGAGCGGTTGGCGGCCTCCCATGTCGGGACCCGTTTTCTAGACCGTTGCTATCCGGCGCATTGACATGCTTATGGGCTTGTAGTCTTCCATATTGTAGTGCTTGAGGACCTCCATGATGTACTTGGTCTGGTCAATTCGATGGTGCCTGCTGCTCGATGGCGATGGACGGCTATTGTGAGGTAGAACTTGAGAGGACCCATGTCCTTCATCTTGAAGCTGCTGCTGAGATTTATCTTCAACTTGTTCAAGAGCTCGACTGACGACGAGCAGATGATCAGGTCATCTAGTACAATGTAACCAGCATCAAGCCTTGTTCATCCTCCTGTAGGTATACACTAGGGTCATTCTTGCAGTGCATGAAGGTGAGCCGAGCCATGAAGTCTTCCATGTCCTTGTACCACATCTGTGGAGCCTGTTTCAGCCCGTAGAGTGCTTTGAACTGTTTGCAAACCTTGCCCTCTGGATCTTTCACTCCCTTGGGCACTTCCATCAACACTTCCTTGTCAAGTTTTCTATGGAGAAAAGCTGTCTTGACGTCCATCTAGTGGACCTTGAGATCGTTTGCAATAGCGATGCCCAACATGGATGTGATGGAGGAAAATGTTACAAGTGGCGTGAATGTCTCCATGTACTATGAGCCTGCACGCTGGGAAAACCCCTTTGCCACAACCTTTGCCTTGTGTTGTCAATAGTACCATTGTGCTTGAACGTTCTCCGGAGCACCCTCTTTGAGCCCACCACGTGGGCATTTTGGTGCCTATCCAATCGAACCCATGTTCTGTTCTCTTCAATGGATGCGAGTTTGTTTTCCAGTGCTTCCATCCACTTGGCCGCATCTGGCATGTTCATAGCCTCCACTACAGTCACACGCTCTCCCTGAGCCAAGCATGACCAGCTAAGTCCGGTACATTCCGCAGTTTTAGCATCATACTTAGGCGGAGATTTCTGTTAGGGCATAGTGCGCTGGAGCGTTGCTGGTGATGCTTCAAGGCTTAGTTGCTTCTGTTGCTCTTGCACTTCCAATGATTCGTTGTTTGAGGAAGAGCCACTGGCTTCACAATACGACTCAAAGGCCTCGGATGACTGAGACGCAATGTCAGAATCCATCATATTGTCAGCCTGCACAACCACTCTTCCTGAAGTACCATCATTCTGCTTCACTGGCACCATGTGCCAGTTCTCACGTGCCTGATCATGTGACTAGAGCAACACAAGCCAATCTCCTGATTTAGGAGCATGGGCAGGATCCAGCGACTCTCCCTTGACGAGTGTCCTTTCATCAAACTTGACATCTTGACTCTTGATGAGCTTTTTAGCAGCTTTCTCTCACAGCTTGTACAGCTTGTGCGTAGTGTCATAGCGGACCATTAAACACTTGTGAGCGCGTGCATTCAGCTTGCATCTTCCTTCTCTTGTTTGGACATTTGCCTAGGTAGTACAACCAAAGACCTTCAAGTGTTAGGCATCTGGCTTCATCCTTGACCAAGCCTCTTGTGGCGTCTGGAGTTGCTTCTCCTGCTACTTCCTACTGCGCCTTCCAAGCCCAGTTGCCGGAGTGAGATTCACAAGGTAGCAAGCAGTTCTTGTAGCTTCAGCCCTGAAGCGAGGTGGGAGTTTGGCGTCAAAGAGCATGCTTCGTGTCATGCGGAGTATAGTCTGGTTCATTTGCTCGGCAACACCATTGCTCTCGGGGGTGTAAGGCTTGGTGGTCTGGTGGTTGATGCCGTGTTGGCTCATCCAGCCTTTGCACGCCTCGTACTCACCACCATTGTGCGTGCGTAGTGCCTCTACCTTCTTGCTCGTCTGCCACTGTACCATGGCGACAAAGTCTTGTAGCTTCTCCTTGACCTCCCATTTTATCTCGAGGAAGTAGATCCACGTCTTGCAACTATGGTCATCAATAAAGGTCAAGAAGTACTTACAACTACAGTTTGAAGGAGTATTGAATGGTCCATAAACATCGGAGTGAATCAGGTCCAAGATTGTTCCCGCATGTTGCCCTTTGCGCTCAAAGGGTTTTCTCTTTGCCTTGCCTTGGAGTCATGGCTCACATAGCTTCATGCACTTTCTTTCATCCTTGGCCTTGCATCCCTCAATTCCATGAACTACTTCGTGCTACTCTATAGCTGGTAGTGTGATGTCAGCCACATGGCCAAAGCGCATGTGCCACACCTCTGCATCAGTGTTTTTGGTGGAGCTAGCCAATATGGTGACGGCCTCCGGTGCAACTTTAGGCTTTGGAGACCTGGGCTCTTTGTCCGCTGCATATCCCTCATTTCTACTCTGAAGGGGCTTGGTTTGCAGCACGTAGAGCCCATTAACTCTTGGGACCTATGCGAAAAGACTCTCCTTGGGATAGGAGATATTGATGTCCTTGTTCTTGACAATCACGGCCTCCTCGTCCGTGAAGACGACCGCCATGTCATGGTCCGTGATTTTTTGTACCGACAAGAGATTTGCGGCAAAGGACGGCATGTATACAACGTTCTCTAGCTTCAAATGTTTTCAAACACCAGTCACATTGATTGATCACCCTTGGTTGTCGGCACGCTCGCTGCCATCATGTTTTTCAACTCCTTCTTACCATTTCCTTTGCCCTCGTTCATACCACCATGATCTCAGTCTTCCCTCTTAGGAGCCCTGCACTCCCACGCCCAATGCCCAGGCTTGCCACAGGTATGGTACTTCTTAGGAGTCTTTGGACCCTTTCCATTGCCACCACTGCCTCCCCCTTCACCGCCATCGCTTTCGCTGCCGTTTCAACCAAAAGAGGAGTTGTTGCTATGGCCACTGTAGTGTGGAGCATAAGATGAAATATTAGCCTCATTGCTGCTACGATGCATGGCCTTGTTGCGCACATACTCTGACACTATTTCATATGTCAAATCCTCCTCCTTCCAACCGTCAAAGACGGTGATCAGTGTACCCCAGCTTTCAGGTAGCACCAAGAGGAGGATCATGGTCTGCATGTTGGTGTCAATTTCCTAGTTCATTTGGGTGACTTGCTACAGCACTCCTTCAAACTACAGTAGGAAGTCCGGAATCGACTCTTCCTTGCTCACCCTCCTTGAAATCAGTTTTTAAATGATGAAGAGGAAGTTTTCAAATGCCGTTGATTGGTGTACACGTGCAAGCTTTTCATAAGCCTTTCATGCATGTGTGATACCTTGGAGGTGGACATGCATTGATTCATGCACTAATCTCACAAGAATCGCAAGCGCTTTGTCATTTTTGACACTCCACGCTTCATATCTAGAATTTCTTTTTGAAGGTTCAACCTCTCTCCAAGGAACATCTTCAAGTAGCCACGCACCCTCATGACAATCTTAGATTGCCATTTCCACAAGGGAAATCCTATCCCTGTGAACTTTGACATCCCACTTTTGACCTGCTCAAGAGTGGGAGTCGTGGAGGTCGTCATACTGCTTGTCTGCTTTTGTGCTTCTGTGCTTTGTTGAGGCCAGTTTATGCTGCTTTAGATTGTTGTTTGCTGCCGGTTTTGAAGGTGAAGATCCATTGCTTACCCCTTAGCCAATAATCACCTACAAACAGAGAAGAATGCTCTCTAGCAAACCCGAGGTCACGTCTCCAAGGGCAGAGATTATCCTTGTTAGGGTTCGAGGGTGGTACCTCCAAGGGCAGAGCTTATCCTTGGCCCTTGTTTGCTAAGTGCTTGTACCCGTCATTAGAGCGGATGGAGTAGATGGAGATGATGGAGTTGACGCCCCCTGCAAGATACAGAGGGTGAGAGAGCGCGCAGAAGTGTGCCTTACAACTAGTCAGTGTGCGCCCATAACCCTTTGTCAACCGGCCTGAGGCAATGGATTAGAAAACAAGGCCAACACAATGGCACTTGCCGTCTGCTCCTAGTATTACAACTAGGAGGAGATGTCACCCTCAGAAACACGTTTCCATAGTGAGCAGTTCACGGGAATCAATTTCTTGCACTATGTCCTTAGCACTTGGTCACTTTCGTGCGAGGAGCTAACTCCTGGAGCTTAGCCCAAGGAATGCTTCTTTAGTATCTGCCTGTGGCAGAGAACTCTGTCAGGAGTCTCAAAGGTAAGAAATGCAATGAATCACAGGCAACGGACAGGTACTTGTAGTCCTAGAGCCAGTGTCTAGCCTAGGCACGTAGTGGCTGCTTTGATGAGCCACTTTGGGGGCAATCTAGATTACATCATTCCCCCTGCCTACATGACGCTCTCTGTGACCGCCAAGTGGCGCCAACCACCAGGAAAGACCTTGGAATGTTCTAAGATGTCTCTTAGAACCTTCTTGTCACCCTTTTGGTAACAAAGAAAATTAGTCACGGTGCTGGGATTCGACCCAATGACTTCTCTCTCTAGAGACTAACGTTGGAATGTCTAAACCACAAGGAGTTATCCTAGGTAGTGTTTGCTAGCTATACTATCCAGACTTGACCAATGGGACTTGCTCCAAAGGAGCAGTGCATGCCTTGTCTATGTTGAGCAGACTTATGGGACTTACACAAAGGGAGTAGTGCATGCCTAGACCGTCTTGTACCTGTCCAAATGTCGGCTATAAGCAAGGGGAATATTAGGTCAATAGTGATGAGGCGCAACGAAAGCTGTAGCACTACATCAAGTGGTAGCACAAAGCGCAAAAGCACTTTGACAGAGGCATCGGTCGATGGATCGGCATGACGGCAGTGCATGTTAGTTGTATCAACAGAGCCAACGACCATGTAAGAAGTACTTCTGCAGCCAAAGGGAGGCAGTGGGATGCCACCATCAAGTCGATGTTGGTGTCCATTGCTGAATTTGACACATGGGAGCTGGTTGACAACCCAATAGACGCCAAGGTCATTGGCTCCAAGTGGATCTTCAAGATCAAGTTCACAAAAGGAGGTGTGGTGGACAAGTGAAGGCGTGGACCGTAGCGAAGGGGTACGCACAACACAAGGGTAAGCACTACGTTGAGACATTAGTTCCCATTGCCAAGCTCACAAGCATCTGGGTGATCCTTGTGGTGGGTGCCACGAAGGATGTGGAGTTCCATCAGATGGACGTATTGATGGCCTTCCTCAATGGCATCATTGACAGAAGAATCTACGTGGAGGTGCCGGAGGGGCTGGAGGTACCAGAGGACAAGGTGTGCAAGCTGCGGAAGTCCTTCTTTGGGCTAAAATAATTGCCCTAATGCTAGTACCAACTGTTGGATAGCTTATTGGTATAACTCAACTTCAACCACTGTGAGGCGGATCACAACGTGTACGTGCAACGTAGCAAGAAGCTCCATCAGATTTTTGTACTCTATGTGGACGATCTGATCTTGTGCTCCTCAGTCCTGTTGAGCCTCCAACAATGTAAAGAGCAGTTGACGAGCAAGTTCCAGATGTCGCACATGGGGGAGCTGGTCTACCTTGGGGTGAGCATTACGTGGAACTGGATGGCGCAAACGCCCAAGTTGGGACAGGTAATACATGTGGCCGCGGTTCTGAAGCGGTACGACATGGAGGACTGCAAAGCAGTCTGCAGTTCCGTCTCCATGCCATGTGAATTGAGTGTAGCAATGGCGTTGCAAACAAAAGAAGAGCCGCATGATATGGCAAGGATTATGGCAAGGTTGTCCCATGCGTGCTGATAACGCACGTCAATCTGCTTTGTCCTCCTATCTTACGTCGAGTTGTAGATCAGCGAGATGGAGCCGGTGTTGTCCTCTTGCACTAGTTTGGGCTCTTGCTACGACATGCCCAGTTGCCGTGAAGTTGGAGTTGGCTTTCATTGTGAAAAACAAAGATGTGAGGGACATGGTTGAAAAGGGTGAAATGGTGTTGCAACATTGCTGTAACATGCTTGCAGAGTGCTTGACCAAAGTGCAACCCGCGGACCTGCACACAACGAGCGTGGCCGGGCTTGGGATGACCAGCTATGATGGGTTGGAGGGTACAGCAGAAGAGGAGTGAGAGCCAGCAGGAGTAGCGGGCATGGCAGGTGCAAGGGGCCGAATGTTGAAAAATTGCCCCTCCGCATGCCCAAGTGCGTTGCCGGAAGGCACTGACCAGTGGCTAGACAGGAAAAAATCCGTGCAATTCAATGTTGCGGGTAAAATAATTCTCAGATCCTAAAATGGAGTATAGCCCCATGACGCCGACAAGGTGCTGAATCTGGTAGAAGGTGTTTTATCGGAATCGAACAAGTAACAAGGGAGATATGAGCTTCCAAAGTTGAGGTGTACGTGACAGCTCTTGGAGCCGGCCGCAATTCGAGTTCTGGTGAATAATCCATTAGACCAAGTACTAAATGTCCATTTGGGGATTTGCTCCAGAAGGCTGCTGAGATGTCCCGTGAATGACTTGCCAGATGTCAGAAGTGCAGTTTCTCACTGAGGGAGTTAGCCAAAATCTTGGCTCTGTGTCCAAACCTCACTAGTACATTTTGTGACTCAGCGACAATAAACAATTTGACTGCAGGTCCGCCGGTAGGTTTCAAACCCTGTCACACCCCATCATGAACTCAACCCAAATATGGGGGAGGTATGTCAAAATATCGTAGGGGACCCATCCATAACATATAATGGGATTTGCGCTCCACAAAGGGTGCTTTGGACGTGAAAGAAGGCGCCATGGCATGTGGCATCATCATGCTTTTGTGATGTATGAGACGTGTGCTTTGGCAAGCGTAACCTGGGCTTGGCCTAGCTGAATTGTGCACGGTTTGGTATGTTGGAGACCGCATGAGTGGCCTTATAAATGCTCAGATCCTGTCCATGTACATGAACTAACCTAAACTGATGTAACTCCCCTTGCAAACTAACTGTCTTTAAATTCTTGCTGACCTAGTAGGAGGCAACTGGAAACCTCACGCTGAGTCTGACTCGCCCAAGAAAAAAGACTTGAACGACTAGAGAAGACCACACCAACTTTGGGACCATATAGCACGAATTCTTGATACTGGTGATCTCTTGGTTCAATCTCATGGCTGATTATTTCAAGCTGTACAAGGCATTGCGCAAGTGCCACACCTTGTCACCGACCTTAAAACAAAGTGGCTAGACCATGTAGATCTCCTCTTCTAGAGTGCCACGAAGGAATGCATTGTTCACATGCATCTGGTGGAGATCCCATTTGTTATGAGCAACAATCCTGTAGAATGCGCAAGCGATGGTCATGCAACTAATGGGTGCGAAGGTGTCAGTGAAGTCCACACCCTCAACCTGTGAAAACCTCTTGGTTGTGAAGTAGGCCTTGTAGCGATCCAGTGTGCCATTAGGCTTCACCTTCTTGTGAAAGACCCACTTGAATCTTATAGTCCTCTGCCCAGGCCAGAGGTCAACAAGTTCATAGATGGCTACCAGCTTATCTTCACAAGTAGTACACCACAAGTCTGCATCATGTGTGAAGAGTACCTCCTTAAACATATCTCGATTATGTGTTGTCAAGGGAGAGCCTCGAGTGGCTAAGACACACGCCTCCTTCCTTGTCGCATTCTGAGCACGACAAGGGTGGTGGAAACATCCCAAGGCACTGAAAATTCTTGGGAGACCAACTCGTGGTCAAAAGGTTACGCTGGGTGCACCTCAAAGTAGTTTTCCTGCACATTCATGCCGGGGGCCTTCGTGCTTGGCTCACCACTCTCAATACCATAAATAGGGCATCAAGGAGCAAAGTGAGCAGTCCACCTAGCTCTACAGGCTAGTAGTTGGAGATGTCCACCAGGCGTACGAGAGCAATCTAATGTTGAGGTGCTTAGCGCAGGCTGCGAAGAAGGTTGCTGGACATCATCCGTAGGGATTTTACACTCACAAGAAAGGGAAGAAGGTAGAGGAGGAACATAGACCGGTGCCGGCGCACAAGTAGGATGAGTGGGTGCGAGCTCATGCGTAGGTGTGTCTGGGGATTCAATCACTCTCATGGGATCACATGTGCAATAGTGATCTGGCAATGGCATGAGATGAGGTGTGCTGGAGTGGACTAACACTCGCACATGGTCAGCTATGCTAGAAGGAACTCACGCTAGCACATGATCAGGTGTGTCAATGGGGAGTAATGCTAGCACGGGGTCAGGGGTATGAGCAAGGATGAATGTGGCTAGTGGACCTATGACCATAGTGGCTGGATTGTCAGCAGGTGAGGAGGCCCAAACGGAGCCATACGAGGGACAAGAGTCCCCTATCTTTTAGGAAACTAAACAGGTAGGAATGTTGTCAACGACTAGCAACAGAATATTGGAAACGTTATAGTAGGTGAGAGCTTCAAAGAAGAGAGCATCTTAAGACTTGAAAATGCAATGGCAAGTGGGGTCCCAAAAGCGGCAAGCCTTGAACAGTTAGGAGATGCCAAGAAAGGCTCACATGCAACCCCAAGGTAAGATCTCTAATCCTTGCTAGTCCCTTGTGTACCACACACATGCAAGGGATCCCCAAATACAAGAAAGACAGACCAAACCATAGCTTGCATGGTGTGACATGGTCCGGATGAGGACCATGCAGTATAGAATTCCGAACCCATGTCATGTAAGAGAAGCCCTCAAACACAAAGGAATCCAGAAGACCACACTTCGATAGCATGGCGCAGACCACATCCACCATGGTGTGGTTCCAATGCTGAGACACACTGTTCTACTTTGGTGTAGTGGGAATGAGAGTTGGTGAAACGCACCACAGCAAAGCACACATCTATCTAGCTTGAGAACTCGCCACCACGATTTGAGCGGAATGTTTGAAGGGTGTGACATGCATGGTGCACATGTATCACCAACCAATGGCAGACCTCCAAGGCGCCATCTCTCTATTGGCAAAGGCTATAAACCCACCGCATCGTGGTGAATTCACCAGTTAGGGTGAGCACATCACAGCTCCTATCTGAGAGTGACGTGACTAGGAGTGGACCGAGGAGGTCCAAGTGGACCAACTCCAACGGACGTAGGGCCTCTGAGGTCAAGGTAAGTACAGCAATGAATCTCATCCTTAGTGCGAAAGAAGCAATCGGTCTTTGGCGGCTTCTTAAAGGAAGACACGTCAACATCAAGGGCAAGTTGTGCATGATTTAGCTTGGACATAGTGTCAGAGCTCACATGACATAGGAAGCAATGCAACAATAACAAATACACGTGCATAAGAGGGCAATATAGGAGGCAGAAAGGGAGGTCATTGAATGGCACGGTATAGGTCATGAACAATAGAAAAAAAGAGGATAACAACCTGAGTGTCACAGGTGGAAACAGTGGCATTCTGAGCAGAGTGATCAACAAAGAGACCAATCCAAGTGCAGGCACGAACAGACATCAGGCTGAGCTCTAGAGAAAAAAACATAGAGCATATCAAAGATGTACAAGGTACCAGATGGACCATCAAAGTATACAACCCCAATGCCCTTGATAAGCAAATAATGACCATATTGTTTTCAAACAGACTAAATAGACCGAGTAAGACCAAGGAAAACAAAGTCAGTACATTAGGTCATGTGGTGAGTGGCACTAGAATCAATGATCCAAGTACCATTTGCCTCAAAACCCATCGCCGATACCAACAAATGGGTCATAGAACACTTAGCAACTGCCGGACACTCAGCAAGGACGATGGAGTCACGGCGGACAACACGAATGTAGGACTTTTCCAACAACTTTGTACATTCTGGCCTCAAGTCATCACATGCACTCGATGCTCCCCCACACGCATCATCACATGCGAGAAATGCAATAGTACGAACAGTCTATGGACCACACGATGGTGTCAACACACTTGCATCTCCTTGAGTGTGGAGCGCGAGAAGATGATAAACTTTGTAATGATACGGTCAGGAGGGTCCGAGGCATCTGTGTCATCAGAGGCAAGTGTAGTATTAGCTACCATTGTGGTCATGCGGCTGGTTTGGTTGGTACTAGAGGCAGCCATTTGCTTGGCATATGCAACCTGAAGGCCTCACATGATCCGCATCCTATCGAGGAGTTGTGCACACATTGTATAGCACTTTGTGTGAACAAAAGCTGTATTTGTGGACAAAACGTCTACTCATACCACCGGACTACTATAAACGCTACTATTACTACTGTTGCTATCCCTTACCATGGATCTCTTTGTCCTTCTTCCCTTGTAGTTGTGGCCACGTCCTTGGAGGATCACGATGGAGAAGAGGGTGAGGATAAGGCAATCGGAAGAGGAGGTGAATTCAGTATTGGTCGTCACAACAACCTGTAGAATCGCTTGATGGGCCTAGGAAATCTCACGTGCGGCCGTCCGCTGAGGTAGTAGTTATCAGGAAATCCAAGTGGTGTGGTCTCGCCGCTGATGTGATATTCTGTTGTGGTGAATGTCTTTCCTTTTTGGGTGAATCTGAGACTCGGTGTGAACTTTCAGCATTTTGCATTAGATTTTACACATGGACATGTTCATAACATTTTTAGGGCTAGTCATGAGGTCTCTAAAGTACCAAACTGTTCACAATTCAGCCAAGCGTAACCCAAGTTATGGTTGTCCAAGCGCACGTCTCACCCACCACAAAGAGAGCTAATGCCTCCATGGTGTGCACATGCCGTGGTGCCATCCTTTACGTGTGAAGCACCTTTCCCAAGGTGCAGATCCCATTGCACATGATTTCAAGGTCCCTGCACTATCTTCACACACCTCTCCCACTTTTGAGTCAAGTTTGGTGATGGGGTGTGAGGAGGTTTGAAACCTGTTTGCATACCTGTAGTCAGAAATTGGACTGTCCCCAAGTATGAAAACAAGCTAAGTTTCGGACGTCAAGCCAGGATTTCTGCTAGGTCCCTTAATAACAACCTGTACTACAGGATCCGGTGGATTATCCACCGGACGCCTCGGCACTCTTTCCGGAGAAAAATCTCCAGATGGACATTTGTTGCTCGGCCTGGTCGATTATTCACCAGAAGACGAGTCGTAGCCGCATCCTAAAGCCGTCCCGCACACCTCAGCTTTGGAAGCTGATATCTCCCTTGATACGTGTCCTATTCCGGTAAAACAACTTCAAGCGGATTCAAGGACTTATCAACAATTAGGGATTTTCCTCCACTCTAGGATCCTAGCAATCATCAAGCTTCCAGATCCAACTACAAGGATTTTTCTCTCTCTGGCGGCTCGTCGGCGCCTCCCGGTGCCACACTTGGGCATGCGGAGGGGCAATGTTTTCAACATTCTCCCCCTTTTGCCTATCATGCCCACTGCTCTAGCTTTATCTCACTCATCTTCTGCTGCGCCCTCTAGCCCATCATAGCTGGTCATCCCAAGCTTGGCCACTCTCATCACGTGCTAGTACATGGGTTACATTTTTGCCAAGCAATACGCAAGCATGTTGTGCGTGCTATAGTGCTGGAGCACCACCAGCCTCTTTTCAACCATGTCCCTTGTGTAGTGATAACACACGTTGATGTGCTTTGCCTTCTTGTGGTGCATCTAGTTATTGGTCAACGAGATAGAGCCGGTGTTTTCCTCTTGCACCATTGTAGGATCTTGCTGCGGCATGCCAAGCTCCCCCAGCAACCTGCAAAGCCACATCGCCGCCTTGACCACCTTGGCTCTGCAGGTGGCGCGTTGTTCCCTGCTTCCACTGTGGAGGTGGCGATAGAGTCTTGTTTTTTGTTGTACCATGAGAGGGCTACACGAAGAAAGAAGAAAACGTAGCCGAATGTAGACTTTTGCTTGTCCACATCGCTAGCATAGTCTGCATCCGTATAGCACACCAGACAAAAGGGGTTCACCCACCCCT
The DNA here is from genome assembly GCA_023375785.1 of Penium margaritaceum. NCBI lineage: Eukaryota > Viridiplantae > Streptophyta > Zygnematophyceae > Desmidiales > Peniaceae > Penium > Penium margaritaceum. The sequence continues at coordinate 397,377 of SZWC01000346.1, read as the reverse complement.
TGCCGTTGTACCTCAAGCGTGCTTGCCGCGTTGCTTGCAGGTAGTGGAGATTACGCTAGATCGCCTGCCAGTGTAGTAGCCTTGGATCAGCATGTATGTGGCTACATACATGCTCACTTGGCCCAAAATGTAGGCTAGGTCTGGTCGAGTTGCCACCATGGCGTACATGAGGTTGCCCACCGCTGATTGGTAGGGCATCCTTGTCATATCGTCCTGCTCGTTTTTTGTTTGCAGGGAGATTACTGCACTTACTTCACAGGTCATGGAGAGAGGACTAGAGACTAGTATGCAGTCCTCCATGCTGTACTGCTCGAGCACCTCGGCCATGTATTTGGCCTGCCCCAGGTCAAGCATGCGCACCCTCCAGTTGCAAGTAATGCTCACCCTCAGGTAGAAGTTGAGCTCCCCCATGTCCGACATCTTGAACGTGTTGCTCAGCTGTTCTTGTAGCCGCTCTAGGCGTGACAGGTTTGAGGAGCACAACATCAGATCATCCACGTAGAGTGTACCAATCTGGTGGAGCTTCTTCCTGTACCACACGTACACGTTGTGATCCGTCTCACAGCGCTTGAAGCTGAGTTATTCCATGAAGTTGTATATCTGTTGTTGGCCTGAGGGTGAGTGTACACCCTGGAGGGTCCCTAGCAGTGGCTGGTTCACACCACCAACTGTTTTTGGAAAGACGGAAACTGTGGAGGCAACTGGTTCCAAGGATGGTAGAAAACTGGTCAGAGAGTGAGGCAATAGTTTTGGCCTCAATTGAGTGGGAATGAACACTTGATCAAGGCTCAAAAGCAGTGGCATTTAATAGCCACTGATCTAAGCTTTCCAAAACACCAAACATGCCAGATTTGGAGCTTCCTAGCAAATTCTATGGCTTCTAGAGTGGCCCTTGGTAGGCTGTCCTTTTTCCCACCTAGGAAGGCATCCATTCCCTCCTCTAGAAGCTTCTGCCCCTTCCTAGATTCCTCAGCTTGCTTCTAGTAGGAGGGAAGGTGTCCAGAAGACTAAGACACTTCTAGATGCCTTGTAGGAGAAGTCACCCCTTCTAGAAGGTGTGCCACCTTCCTGGACCTTCTCCTGGCCCTCTAGAAACTATAAGAGGAACTCTAGAGGTTGAGCTAGCTTCCTGGCATCTATTTTCCACCTCCCTTGAGGCAGGACAGAAATTCATCTTGTGGGACTTGAACCCGGGCCCTTGCCTCTATAGGTGGGCACCATTAACCACAAAGCCACTACGACTTGTCTTTTTGGTGTTCCTTTTTGGAGTCACTCCTGCCGTGGTGAGGAGCATCACTCCAACATCTGTTGGTCCCACCATCGGGACAATTGTTTGAGCCCGTACAAGGACTTCTATAGCTTGTACACCTTGCCCTCCGGTGCCTCCACTCCTTCTGGCACCTTCATGTAGATTGTTTTGTAAATGGTGTCGTTGAGGAAGGATGTCTTGACGTCCATCTGATGCAGTTGCATATGTTTGCGGCTGCGAGCGCAAGGATTGCCTAGAAGTTAGTGAAGTTGCCAATGGAGATGATCATTTCATCATAGTGCTCACTCTCATGCTGTGCGTACCCCTTTGCCATGAGTCCCGCCTTCTACTTGTCCACCACACCTTTCGTAAACTTGGTCTTGAAGAACTACCTTTAGCTGATGACCTTGGCGTCTTTTGACCTTTGATGGAACTCCTTGGTGTTGTTTTTAGCAATGGATGCCAACTCCGACTTGATGGCGGTCCCCAATCTCCGCTGCCTCCCGCTGCAACTTGGCAGTTTTGGTGGCGCCTCGGCGGCCTCGTTTCTCTGTTGCGATCCTTCCAACTCTGCTGGCTGCGGAAACGCATAAACCAGATGGCCCCCCGAGGGTCTCTCCCACTCTGACAAGAGAGGAACTGGTCGGGTGGCACGTCCACATGGATTTTCTCTAATACCTGATGTAAGCTACCGTGTGAGTGCGCGCTTTGGCACTCGTTCTACCTCTTGTGACGGATAATTCTGACAAATCTCTAGCCCAGTTCTATTGTCCTTGAATTCGTCCACATCGGGTGCTACACTTGTTGCGTTCCTACACTCTGACACCAAATCCTTGACCTCCGTGTCTGCAAGCTCCTTCTTGTAGTCAAGGAGGTGGAACCACTCCCCCTGTTCTGGAGTGATCTTAATGCTCATGTTGTTGTTGCTTACGTAGAAGGTTTGCTGCTCGTCAAACTTGATGTCATGGCTGCGGATGATATCTTGCTTGCGTGGGTCCCAGAGCTGATACACATTCGGTAACCAAGGAACAAGCATGGCTTTGTTCGCGGATCGTGCTTGCTCTTGCGTTGCTGTGCCGTCCGCACCATCGCATATAACTTGCATAGGAATACCTTCTGGTGTGCCACATTTGGCTTGCGCTTGCTCCAAACCTTTTCGGCCGTCTTCCTGCCGCCGTTATCCTTCAACCCTGCTGTTGGGGTGAGGTCGATGGTGTAGCTTTTTGTACACACAGCCTCCACCTTGAATCCTCGCAACAGCCTCGCATCCACAAGCCTTGTCCACACCATGCTTGGTAATATCTGGTTTGCCCGCTCGGCCACTCCATTAGACTATGGCAAGTAAGGCCTAGGAGGTTTCTACTTGATGCCCTGCTGCTTCATGTACCTGTTGTAGCCCACGTACTCTTTGTCATTGTGGCTCCGTAGCGCTCTGCCCTTTCGACCAGTCTATCCCTCCACCACTTCGACAAACTCCTTGAGCCGGTCTAAGATCTTGCCTTTTTGCTTCATGAAGTACACAAAGAGCTTCCTGCTACACTCAATGATGAAGTTGACAAAGTATCTCAAGCCGCTATTCGACATTGGTTTTAATGGTCTGTACACGTCGACGTGCAAAATGTCTAGCATGGCCTTTACAGGAGCTGATTGATCTGATGTTTCCCTTGTCCATAGTTGACATTTGGACAGGCACAGGATGGACTAGGCATGCACTGCTCCCTTGGAGCTAGTCCCCTAAGTCGTTTCCTGATAGAAAAGGCATGTACTGCTCCTTTGGAGAAAGTTCCCTTGGTCGAAAGTGGATTGTATAGCCAGCAAAGACTACCTAAGACAACTCCCTATGGCTTAGACATTCAAGAATCAGTCTCCGAAGCGAGATGTCACTGGTTCAGATCCCAGCCCGGTAACTAATCTTCTTTGTGACCAAAAGGGGGAGAGGAAGGTTCTAACAGACATCGTAGAACATTCCAAGATCTTTCTTGGTGGCTCGTGCCTCTTGGTAGTCACAGAGAGCGCCATGTAGGCAAGGGGAATGATGCAATCCAGATTGCCCTGAAAGTGGCTCACCAAGGAGCCACAACGCACCTAAGCTAGAGGCTTGCTGTAGGACTGTAAGTACCTGTCACATGCCTCTGATTCATTACAGTTCTTACCTTTGAGACTCCCCACAGATTTATCCACCAGAGGCAGACACTAAATTGGTTGGTCTAAGCCCGAGGAGTTAGCTACCCGCATGAAAGTGACCAGGTGCTAAGGAAACACTGCAAGGAAGTGATTCCTATGAACTGCTTAATGTGGAACCGTGATTCTGAGGGTGCTATCTCCTCCTAGTTGTTATACTAAGAGTGGATGACAAGGGCCATTGTGTCAGCCTTGTTTTCTAGTCCGTTTCCTCAGGCCGATTGATAAAGAGTTATGGGCCCATGCTGACTAGTTGTAAGGCACGCTTCTGCGCTCTCTCTTTCCCTCTCTGTCTTACAGCGCGCATCTGCTTAATCGGCTTCATCTGCTCCATGTTCTCCATCATCTCCAACGGTGGGTGCTGGCATTTAGTGAACAAGGGCTAAGGATGAGCTCTGCCGTTGGAGGTATGACCCTTGCGTCCTAACCAAGATAAGCTCCGCCCTTAGAAGCACGACCTTGGGTTTGCTAGAGTGCATTCTTCTGTGTTTTCAGGTGATTAACGGCTAAGGTGTAAGAGATATGTATGCACCTTCTAAAGTGGTAGCAGAAACAGCCTACACCAGCCTACATCGGCCTCAACAAAGCAGAAAAGCAAAAAAGCAGAGAAGTAGTATGATGACACCTGCGTCGCTTTCTATTGAGCAGGTCAACCGTGGGATGTTAAAGTTCACAGGGATAGGTTCTCCCTTGCGGAAATGGAAATGTGACATTGTCATGAGCGTGCGTGGCTGCTTGAAGATGTTCCTTGGAGAAGCGGTTGAACCTCCAAAAGCAGACATTAGATATGAAGCGTGGAGCATAAAAAATGACATAGCGCTTGCGATTCTTCTGACATCAGTGCATGAGTCACCGCATGTCCACCTCCAAGGTATCATACATGCATCAAATGCTTATGAAATGCTTACACGTGTTCACCAATTAACGGCTCTTGCAATTCGCTTCATCCTTCCAAAGCTGATTTCAATGAGGGTGAGCAAGGGATAGTCAATTCCGGACTTCCTACTGCAATTTGAAGGAGTGCTACAACAAGTGACCCAAATGAACTGGGAAATCGACACCAACATGCAAGCCATGATTCTCCTCATGGCGCTACGTAAAACCTGGGATCCTCTAACCGCCATCTTTGGTAGTTTGAAGGAAGAGGATTTGGCATATTAGGCAGTGTTCGAGTACGTGTGCAACGAGGCCATGCCTTGCAACAGCAGTGAGGCTAACATTTCAGCCTATGCTGCACAGTATGATGGCCGTGGCAACAACTCCTTTTCTGGTCAGAGCGGCAGTGGAAGTGTTGGCGGTGGAAGAAGAGGCAATGGTGGTGGTAGAAAGGGTTCAAAGCATCCTGGGAAGTGCCATAACTGTTGAAAGCCTGGGCATTGGACATGGGAGTGCAGGGCTCCCAAGAAGGAAGACAATAATCATGGTGGTAAGAATGAGGGCAAAGAAAAGGGTAAAAACAAGTTGACAAACATGATAGGTCAGAGCTTGGTGACAACCAAGGGAGCAACACAACACTAGTCAAGCGTGGAGGTTACACGCTAAAATCTGGCACGAACCACCACTCTTCAAGGGAGAAGGATGAGTTCATCTCCATTGGGGACAGTGAACGTTGCTTAAGGTGTGCCAACAATATCCCTGTCCATACGCAAGGCGAGGGAGATGATCAGCATCAACGTGAACGGTGCTGAAAAAGACTTGAAGCTGGAGAACATTGTCTATTTGCTGTTTTTGGTGGCAAACCTCTTGTCGGTGTCTAGAATTACGCACCATAACATGAGGTTCGTCTTCACGAAGGAGGAGGCCATGATTGTCAAGAACAAGGACATCAAGATCTCCTATCCCAAGGAGAGTCTTTTAGCAAGGGTCCTAAGAGTTTATGGTCTCTACGTACTACAGACCACACCCCTCAAGAGTACGAATGAGGAATATGCGACAGTTGAAGAGCCCAGGTCTCCAAAGCCTGATGTTGCACCACAAGGTGTTACCATGACTGCGAACTCTACCAAAGACACAGATGATGAGCTGTGGGAAAGGTGCTTTAGCCATGTGCCTGAAAGCACACTTCAAGCTATGCAGCAACACAAACAGGCTCATGGAATGGAGGGATGCAAGGCCAAGGATGAGGGAAAGTGCGAGAAGTTATGTGAACCATGTCTCCAAGGCAGGGCAAAGAGAAATACCTTTAAGCATAATGGGCAACGTGCTATAGCAAACTTGGACCTCATTCACTCTGATATGTGCGAACCATTCCGCACTCCCTCAAAAGGCGATAGCATGTACTTCATGATCTTCATTGATGACCACAGTCGTAAGATGTAGATCTACTTCCTGAATAAAAATGGAGAGGTCAAGGAGAAGCTGCAAGAGTTTGTCGCCATGGTACAGCGAGAGACGAGCAAGAAGATCAAGGTACAACGCACGGACAACGGTGGTGAGTATGAGGCATGCAGATGCTCGTTGAGCTAACACGTCATCAACCACCTGACCACCACACATTATACCCCCCCAGAGTAATGGCGTTGTTGAGCGAATGAACCATACTAGCCTGCGCATGACACGAAACATGCTCTTCTTGCCAAACTCCAACCTCGCTTCTGTGCTGAAGCTGCAAGAACTACTTGCTACCTTGTGAATCTCACTCTGGTAGCCGTGCTTGAAAGGCGCAGTAAGAAACACCAAGAGAATTAGCTGAGGACTCTAGAAGAGGCTTGGTAAGGGAAGAAGCCTCACACTTGAGGGTCTTTGGTCTTACTTCTTGGACAAAGGTCCAAGCAAGAGATGGAAGTGGAAAGCTGGATGCTAGTGCTTGTAAGTGTGTAATGGTCAAATACGACACTACACATAAGTCATACAGGCTGTGGGACCAAGCGGTTGGAAAGCTCATCAGGATCCGAGACATTGAGTTTTATGAAAGGACGCTCGACAAGGGAGAGTCACCAGATCCTGTCCATGCTCCCAAGACACGAGAGTGGGTTGTTGCTTGATCAAGCACCTGAGAACCGGTAGATGGTGCCATTGAAGCAGAATGATGATGGTGCTGCAGGGAGAAATGCTGTATAAGCTAAGCTTACAAAATGTTTTGACACTGAGTTTGAATCATTCGAGGACTTTTAGTCAAAGTCTAAGGCCAGTGGCTCTTCCTTAAACAACGGATCACAAGCAGCAGAAGAAAACAGAAGCAACTTAGCCTTAAAGCACCACCAATAACACTTCGGCGTAGTACGTGCCAGAAGAAACCTCGACCAAAGTACGATGCTGAGAGTGTAAAATGGACCGGACTCAGCTGGTCATGCTTGGGTCAGGGAGAGCCAGTGACGGTAGTGGAGGCTAAGAACATGCCAGATGCAGCCAAATGGAAGGAGGACATGGAAAGCAAACTTACATCCATAGGAGAGAAGGAACATGGGTTGTGGTGGACGGGCCCCCTAACGCCCATGTGGTGGGGTAAAAGTGCGTACTGCGGAAAACGTTCAAGCAGGATAGTACTATTGACAAGTACAAGACAAGAGTTGTGGCAAAGGGGTTTCTCTAGCATGCATGCTTAGAGTACAAGGAGACCTTCGCGCATGTTGTCACCTTTGCCTACATCACATCCATGCTGGGCTTTGCTGTTACAAAAGATCTAGAGGTCCACCAGATGGAAAGACCGCTTTTCTCTTCAAAACACTTGACAAAGAAGTGCTGATGGAGGTGCCTGAGGAGTGAAATCTCCAAAGGGCAAGGTTTGCAAACTGGTGAAAGCACTCTACGGCCTGAAACAAACCCCAAGGATGTGGTTCAAGGAGATGGATGGCTTCATGGCCGGGCTCACCTTCACGCAGTGCGAGATAGACTTTGTATCTACGTGTGGGAGGATGAGTAAGGCTACATGTTGGTTGCATTGTATGTAGACGACCTGATCATCTGCTCGTGATCAGTCAAGCTCCTAAACAAGCTGAAGACAAGTCTCACCAATAGGTTAAAGATGAGGGACATGGGTCCTGTCGAGTTCTACCTCAGGACAACCGTCTACCACAATTGCGCTACAGGCACCATCGAGCTGAACTAGACCAAGTACATCATGAAGGTCCTCAAGCGCTACAACATGGAGAACTGCAAGCCCATCAGCACACTCATGGCAACAGAAATCAAGCTCTTCTTCTCCATGAGCTCCAACTGGAAGCACAACGGCATGAGATTGAGAATATTCCTTGCCAATCTTCAGTTTGCAGCCTCATGTATGCCATGGTGGGAACACGCCCTGACATTTGCTACGTTGTGGGACAAGTGAGCAGGTTTGTTGCAAATCCAGGGCCACAGCACTGGCAAGCAATTAAGCACATCTTGCGCTATCTATACAAGACAAGACACATGGGACTCCAGTTTGAAGGCCAAGAGAGATTGGACCCCACTATGGCTAGTGTACTACAGAGGCGCCGACTAAGGAGGAATAATCGATGAAAGAAAGTCCAACTCGGGTTTTGTATGCCTCTTGAATGGTGGTGCATTCTCTTGTACAAGCAAAAGCAATACTGTGTCTCCCTCTCCACCCCTGAAGCAGAGTACATCGCTTTGTCAGAAGTATGCAAGGAGACACACTGGCTACGCAGTTTGCTTACTGAGATGAAAGTGCCACAGAATGAAGCAACAGATGTCTGCATCGATAACAAGAGTACCACGAAAATGGCACAGGATGACTTCATCTCCTGGTGGACCAAGCACATCGACATCAGGTTCCACTGCTCATGCGACCTGGTCGCAAAGGAGAATGTGGACCTGGAATACGTGGAGACCAAGAAGATGCGCGCAGATGGCATGACCAAGGAGCTTGAGAGGAAATTGTATTTTGCTGGTACCTGAGGCATCGGTATGGTCAACGCAGTTGACGAAGACTAAGGCCGAGACAGCTGGAGAGAGGACATATCTCACAGCAAGTGGACAGAGGTGCAAGGGAGAGTTCGTTGACCTGATATGGCCCTTGTCCATAGCTAACCTTTGGACAGTCACAGGATGGACTAGGCATGCACTACTACCTTGAGGTAAGTCCCCTAAGTCTGGTCTAGATCGACAAGGTATGCACTGCTCCTTTGGAGCAAGTCCCTCTGGTCTAAAGTGGATAGTATAGCCAGCAAACACTTCTTGGGACAACTCCTTGTGGCTTAGACATTCCAGAGTATGTCTCTGGATTGAGAGGTTACTGGGTCAAATCCGAGGCCTAGTGACTAATTTTTTTTGTGACCAAAAGGGGGACAGGAAGGTTCTAAGAGACATCTTAGAAAACTCCAAGGTCCTTCCTGGTGGCTGGCGCCATTTGGTGGTCATACAGAGCGTCATATAGGCAGGGGGGATAATGCAATCTAGATTGTCCCCAAAGTGGCTCATCCTAGGAGCCACTGTGCACCTAGGCTAGAGGCCGGCTCTAGGACTAAAAGTACCTGTCACTTGCCTATGATTCATTACTGTTCTTACCTTAGAGACTCCTCACAGAGTTGTCCACTACAGGAAGACACTAAAGAAGCATTGGTTGGTCTAAGCCCCATGAGTTAGCTCCTTGTAGGAAAGTGATGAGGTGCTAAAGACACAATGTAAGGAAGTGAAACCTATGAACTACTCTATATGGAACCGTAATTCTGAGGGTGATATCTCCTCCTAGTTGTAATACAAGGAGTAAACGGCAAGTGCCATTGTCTTGGCCTTGTTTTCTAGTCCGTTGCCTGAGGCCGGTTGACAGAGCTATGTTCTTATTGAATGGCTTGCACTGTGCCTTGCCCAAAAAGAGGAGGCTTGCACTTCTTGTGTGCTATGGCATTTTCACCCATGTCTCTCGCACCATCGATGATGAGGGTATGCACCATGTCGTGGTTTGCCATCTCCATAATTGTTGTAGGCGCCGAATGTCCAAACGGTCGATTCTAAGGCTCTGCGTGAGTGCTTCCTCCCTTGGATATGTTGACGCACGCTCATGCAAGTCTACTATGTCTAATGCCGTGGGGATCACTTTGGTCTTCATGATGTAGAGATCGCCCTCACGCTTTGCCTCTTGCACGATCTCACTGCCATCGTCGAAGAGTACCACAGTGTCTTTCTTGTAGAAGAGCATCTCATACCCTTATCTGTCAAGCAGTTGACAATTAGAATGTCAGCTAGGTTGAGGACAGGCTACACATTAGGAACTTTGCTCAGCTTCTTCTTACTGCCCACCATGACTTCCACGTCCAATTTGCCTTGGCTAGCCGCCGGCTCGACGTTGTTGTTCGCGACCACCATTGACTTGGAGGACTTCTCGTAGGTGACGAACCCTACTCTCGACCAAGGTGTGCTCTTGAACACCAAAATCTAGGCACCTTCTGCCGGCCTTCTCAGGAAATGGTTCTTGTTACCGTTTGGGCGCGACCTGCCTTTGGTTGTTTTTTTATTGGCCTTTTCCTCCTTGGGGTACTCACGGGCCAACTGGCCCTCTTTGCCGTAGTTGTGGCAAGAACCTTTCTTGGCACCCTTTCTTGAGGAGGACCAATGAAGAAGACGAGGACTGCCCGCAGCTTTGGCGTTGTGCCGCTGCTCTGGCATTGCGGATGTACTCTGTGACCACGCCATAGGTGAAGTTGGGTTCTAGAAATCCCCTAAGGATAATGATAAGGGGACCCCAAATGATAGGTAGGGCTACGAGGAGGGCCATCGCCTACAGTTGTGTGTCCATCTTCCACCACACATCATTGCATTTTGAGGAGAGAGACTTTATCTGCTACATGGAAAAGATGCCATCATGTCCTTCCTTGATTCTCATGGTGAGGAGCCGCTTCATCGGAAAGATGTTGTTCCCTAGCGACTTGGATCAGAGGATGGAGCAGAGGTTTTGCCAAGCTTTGGTTGCCACCTCACAATCCGACTTTGACTTGGCTTTCCCAGACACCAAAAGCATGAGCGCATCTATGTTCTTTTTGAAAGCCTACTTGTCTACGTTCGTAGGTGTTGCCTTTGCATGCACCTCCTTTCCCAACATAATGTCCAATGGCCCCTTTGAAGAGATACTTCAATCTACATGTTCTACTTTTGTATTTGAGGAAGAAACAAGAGACTTATGGTCGTAACGAGGCAATAGTGTTGGCTGACCTTGTTTTGAACATTATGCTGAATAGGCTTGTTGCATCTTCATTATTTTGGGCACTATCTAAAGCTTCTGTTGTGAAATTTACAATACAGGGATTGATGGTCGAATTTGGGAAAGGTTTGACTATACCCCTATACTAGTGGAGACTGGTAGAACTTTGCCTTGCTACCAAATGTCGGACCTACAGGAGAGGGAGAGCCTTGGAGAAGCAAGCATAAGGGACTGAAAGGGCATCATTTATGTTTGAGAATGGTTGTTTGATCACTCAAAATAATTGAGTACATGTTTAATTAGAGCTAGGATAATTCAGCCTTCTCACAAGCCTGACCATTTCAACATCTAGGCCAAGGCTGGCATACTCGTTCACAATCCCACACGAGAGGAAATCAGCCTAGAGTTCTGGTTCATGAATCACACACAACTTAGAGAGCAAGGAAATACTCTCATGGTGTACTCTTAGTAGTCACATCATCCAGAATTGCATGGAGAGTTTCCATACGTCCATGGATTTTAGGGAAGAATATCACCTCACCTAAAAGGCAATGAGAGGTACCTTTTCCCTAGTAAGTACACTGTGACAAGGCAACACTACAATGAGGGACCTTTCCTGATACTTCCCCCATCAGGTCTTGACCCTGGATCTCTTGCTTTTTTATTTCCTCAGGCCAAGACATGGAACCTTCGCCTTGGGTTAGCTAGATAATAACACTTGGTAAACCCAAAACATAAAGATTTAATGTCTCCAAATTCAATCGTAACATCAGCCTGAAACCTCGACTGTCAACATTTTGCCATATGATTTTTCCAATGGTCAGATTGACGATTGGAGGAAGTATCTAGTAGTTTCCTGGAACTTGCTCATGTGGACCTGAAACAGAGTTGGATGACTCTATTTCCAACAGTTTTCTATCTCATTGTACAACATCCTTCGAGTATGTTTTAGCCTGGAGGGTGCTTTTACAAGTTTTCATACCCTACCCTTTGGAGCATTGACTCCCAGTAGCATTTTCATCAGCATCTTCTTTTCAAGATTCCTTTCAACGAAAGCTATCTTGACATCTATTGGAATAACCTCTAGGTCTTTAGGAGCAAAAATTCCCAACGTGGATCTCATTGGGACAAAGGTGACGGCAGGCATACATGATTCCGCATACCCTAAGCTTAAAGGCTGGGAAAAATCTTTTGCCATTACAATCGCCTTGTTCTCATTGATTAGGAACAACCTGCTTATGCTTGTTCTCAATTCCTCACTGTGCCTCCACCAAGTGGGCATTGGGAGTCCTTTCCACCAAAACCCATGTGCCATTCGTTCAATGAATGTGAGTTCATTATCCATAATCTCCTTCCACCTGGTTGTATGTGGCATGTTCAACCCTCTGCTATGGTTGTAGGCTATCCCCAAGCCAAGCATCACCAGCTGAGTCAAATCCAGTTCGCACGTTTAGCATTGTATTGTGACGGAGGTTTCTTCTGGCACGTACGACGCCAGAGTGTAACTAATGGTCCCTCAATGCTGAACTGCTTTTGTTCCTCTTGCTTGCGTGATGCTTGTGATGCTGATGATTTGTTGTTAAAAAATGAGCCACTGGTGTTAAACTAAGGCTTGGAGGCCTCTGATGAATTAGACTTTATCAATTTCCATCATCATGTCACTTCATACAACCACTATCCCTGAAGCACCATCACTATGCTTCACTAACATAATCTACCAGTTCTTAGGTACGTGATCATCTGATTCAAACATCACAACCCACTCTCAAATTCTGGAGCATGGACAAGGCCCAGAAGCTCTCTCTTGCCCAGTATTGCCTGATAAATCTCAATGTCTTTGTTCCTGATGAGCTTTCTAGCTACTTCGTCCCACAACCTTTATGGGTTGTGTGTAGTGTCATAGCCAATCATATCACACTTACGAGTACTTGCATCCAACTTATCACTTACAACTCTTGCTTGGACCCTTGTCCATGCAGTAAAATAAGAGACTTTCAAGTATGAGAAATCTAGCTTCTATCCTAACCAAGCCTCCTCTGGCATCTTGAACTTATTTTGTTGACTCTCCTTGACACGTATGCCAAGGAAGGTTGTTAGAGTGAGGTTCACGGGATAGCGAGGACTTTATGCATTCTCTACTTCGAAACAAGCTGGAAGTGTAGCTTTGAGTACCATGATTTGTGTCATGCCAAGAAATTTCTGGTTCATTTGTTTGGCAACGCCATTACTCTTGAGGGTGTAGGTCATGGTGGTCTTGTGGTTGATGCTCCGTTCATTCAATTTACCTTTTCATGCCTTTTATTCACCGTTTTTTTTGGGTGTGCATTGTCTTGATCTTCTTGTCTGTTTGCCGGTATACCATGGCAATTTTTTTTTCTTCTTTTTGCCCTTTCCCTATGCCTAAAAAATCATCTTTGCATCTTGCAACTATGGTCATCAATGAATGTTAAAAAATACTTGCTTCTACTTTTTGAGAGAGTGTTGAATAGTCTGCACACCCTAGAATGAATTATGTCCAAGTTTGGTGTCAAACATGGTCCATTATGTTCAAAGGGCTTTTTGTCTTGCTTTTCCATGGAGACTTAGCTCATAGAGCTTCCTATACCAACTCTCATCCTTGGCCTTGCACCCATCCATCTTATGAACTAGTTTTTGCTACTGCATGGCTTCAAGTATGATGTTGGCCATATGTTGAAAGTGCGTGAATCCCAGCTTGTTTTCAATGTTTTGGTGGAGTTTTCTTCCACTTGGATGGCATGTGGTACAATGTTAGGCTTTAGAGACTTATACTCTTCAACGGCTGCATATTCTCCGATTGTGCTCTCAAAGTACTTGATCTATAGCACAAGGAGCTGATCAGTTCTTGGGACGTGTGCACCGAGCTCATCCTTTGTGTAGGAGATATTGATGTCCTTGTCCTTAGCAGTCATTGCCTCCTTTGCAAAGACGATCATCATGTCGTGGTCACTGATTTTTTATATCAACAAGAGGCATGCCATAAAGAATGGCATGTAGAGAAGTTTTGCCAGTTTCACGTCCCTTAAAATACCATTGACATTGATACTGATTAAAATTTCTCTTTCTTGTGTATAGAAAAGGCTACCATTGGTACACTTGAAGGGATGTTTTGTGTCCATGATGGAAATGAATGCATCTTTCTTCCTTGAAGAGTGGTGGTCTATGCCAAGGTTAAGTTCGCACTCACTACGCTTGACAAAATTCATTTCTTGTTATTGGACACACTCTCATCCTTCATGTAAGTGAATTCTTTCTAACCCTTGCCTATGTCCTTGTTCTTGCCATCCTTGCCTCCATTTTATTTTTTAGAGCCCTATATTCCCATTCATAGTATCCATGCTTTTCCACAGTTGTGGTACTTTTCCAAATGATTTGAGCCCTTTCCAACTCCACCATTGTCGTTTCTCCTACCTCCACTACTTGTGTTGCAACTCAGACTAGAAGAGAAGTTGTTATGATCACTGTATTGTGCAACATAGGCAGAAATGTTGGGCTCACTACTATTATGATACATGCCGTTATCACACATATACTGAGACATTGCCTCATACACTATCTCCTTCAAACTGCAAAATGTGGTAATCAAAATGATCCCTGTTTTGAAGGTACTTCCTGCGGGGAACCATGGCATGTACACTGGTGCATATTTCTCTATTTGTTTGGGTCGCTTTTTGTGGGAGTGCTTTGAATTGTAGGAAGAAGTCCAAATTGACTCTCCCTCCCTCATTTTTATCATACTCATTCTTTAAAAGACGAAGAGGAAATTAGCAAGACCTATAGAGATGGGCATGCCGTAACTAATGCTCTGATGTTGCAAGGATGACCAAAGTGATGTCGTTATTGGCCCTCCATACTCTATATCCAAGATGCACCTCTTGTGGTTGAACCTCTCCAAGGAATATCTTCAAGCAGCCTCACATATTCATGACTAAAGCAATTTGCCATTTGCAAAGGAAAACATTTTCTAGCAACCTTTGATATTCCATTGTTCACCTTTTCAAGAATCAGCATTCTAGCTATTGTCATCAAGGGCATTCAGAACCAAAGCATAACCCCCTACACTCTACAACACAATGACAAGGTTGAGTGGATGAATCAAACGCTAATAGAGTGGACATAGACAATGCTTCATACAACGGTATTTCCATATGTCGTTTGGTGACAATGAGTGAGTACTCCTGCCTATATCACAAGTAGACTGCCCACCGCAATGATTCTAGCAACACGCACACTCCACAGATGAAGTATATCAAACACATTTGTATTTCTAGATGTACAGCTCATGTATCGATGCGTCCAAGACTTCACTCTAAATTGGATCCCAAATCCAAGGCCTATATCATTTTTTTCTATGAGGATCATTGGATGAGGTTGGTTGTAGTTAGAATTGCACATTAGTCGAGTTTGTTCAACTCGCGGCAAGTTGGCTGGATTCCCCGGTTGAAATATGCGTTGTCTTGGGTGTATTTGTTTTCCATGTTTTGACGACTGATTGAACTCTTGACTCAATGGTCATCGACATAAGGAGTCACATGTGAGGCCTGACGACGGAGGCTTGCGGGGCCCATCCTTGCTCCCGTCGGATGAGCCCCATTACAGCACGAGGAAATGAGTCTCCATGTGCTATGCTTCCTAGAATACGGTTGAGAGCATAAGGCATAGCATGGCACAAAGTGGTCTATGTGCACGCCACCCATAACTCAATCAACCAAGCTCGCTCAACCAAAGTTACCCGTTCAACCAGTCACTCGACCCCGTCTAGCCCTCCTACAAACGGTGGACTCCAGTAGCAGCACGCCGCTCCTCGACGCAAAACCCTAGTAAGGCCAGCTTTGAAATGGCGTCTGTGTTGGCCTGATGTGCTCCTTGTCCATAGCTGTCATTTTGAGAGGCACAGGACGGACTAGGCATGCACTGCTCCCTTGGAGTAAGTGTGCTAAGTCTGGTCGAGATAGACAAGGTATGCACTGCTCCTTTGGAGCAAGTCCCCTTGGTCTAAACTGGAAAGTATACCCAGCAAACACTTCCCGGGACAACTCCTTGTGGCCTAAAAGTACCAAAGTCAGTCTCTGAAGCGAGAGGTCACTTGGTCAAATCCCAACCCAGTGACTAATTGTTTTTGTGACCAACAGGGGGACAGGAAGGTTCTAAGAGACATCTTAGAACATTCCAAGGTCCTTCTTGGTGGATGGCGCCACTTGGAACTCACAAAGAGCGCCATTTAGGCAAGGGGGATGATGTAATCAAGATTGCCCCCTAAGTGACTTATCTAAGGAGCCACTGTGTGCCTCAGCCAGAGGCTAGCTCTAGGACTATAAGTACCTGTCCGTTGCCTGTCATTTATTACAACTCTTACCTTTGAGACTCCTGAAAGAGTTTTCCACGAGAAGCAAACACTAAAGAAGCATTGGTTGGTCTAAGCCCCAGGAGTTACCTCCTCGCGTAAAGTTTACCACGTGCTAAGGACACAGTGTAAGGAAGTGATTCCTATGAATTGCTCAGTGTGGAACCATGATTCTGAAGGTATTATCTCTTTCTAGTTGCAATACTAGGAGCGGACAACAAGTACCATTGTGTTTGCCTTGGTTTCTAGTCTGTTGCCACTGGCCGGTTGACATTATGCAGCAAGGAACAACGGTTCCAAACCGTCAACCGGCCTGAGGCAACGGACTAGAAAACAAGGCCGACACAATGGCACTAGCCATCCGCTCCTAGTATTGTAAAGAGGAGGTGATGTCACCCTAAAAATCACGGTTCCACACTGAGTAGTTTGTAGGAATCACTTCCTTGTACTATGTCCTTAGCACCTGGTCACTCCTTTTGCGCAAGGAGCCAACTCATGGGGCTTATACCAACCAATGCTTCTTTAGTGTCTGCCTCTGGTGGAAATCTTTGTGAGAAGTCTCAAAGATAAGAAGTGTAATCAATGACAGGCAACAAACAGGTACTTATAGTCCCAGAGCCTAGGCGCGTAGTGGCTGCTTGGATGAGCCACTTTGGGGGCAATCTGCATGGCATCATTCCCCTTACCTACATGGTGTTTTCTATGACCGCCAAGTGGTCCCAGCCACCAAGAAAGACCTTGGAATGTTCTAAGATGTCCCTCAGAACCTTCCTCTTCCCCTTTTGGTCACAAAGAAAATTAGTTACTTGGCTGGGATCTGACCGAGGGACCTCTCACTCCAGAGACTAACTATGAAACTTCTAAGTCACAAGTTGTCCTATGCAGTGTTTGCTGGGTATACTATCAAGTTTAGACCAAGGGGACTTTCTCCAAAGGACTAGATCATGCCTTGTCTATTTGGACCAGACATAGGAGACTTACTCCAAGGGAGAAGAGCATGCCTAGTCTATCATGTAAACAAACTCTTCGTTGAACCTCTGTCAATTTGCTGTTGAATTTCTCCTCTCTCCAACTGCTTGGCCTTAGTCTTCGTCGGCTACGTTGACCATACCAATGCCTCGGGTACGTGTAGAATGCAATTCAGTGTCTAGTTTCTTGGTCATGCAATCTACAAGCATCTTATTGATCTCCATGTATTCCAGGTCCACAATCTCCTTTGCGACCAGGTTGCATGAGTAGTGGTACTTGATGTTGATGTGCTTGGTCTGCGGGGAGATGACGTCATCCTATGCAATTTTGATGGCACTCTTGTTTTCGATATGGACCTCTCTTGCTTTCGTCTGTGGCATTTTCATCTCAACAAGCAAACTACGTAGCCACTATGTCTCCTCGCATGCTTCTGACAGAGCGATGTACTCTACCTCAGAGAGAAGGAGATGGAGTCGTGCTTTCTGCATGTCTAAGAGACTACACCACCATTCAAGAGGAAGACAAAGCACGAGGTGCAATTTTTGTCATCGATTCTTCCTCCCTAATCGGCATCTGTGTAAAACACCAGCCACAACGGGTCAGATCCCTCTTGGCCTCCAAAGGGGAGTTCCATGTGTCATGTCTTCTGTAGATAACGCATGATGCGCTTAATTGCGTGCCATTGCTGTGGCCTTGGATTGGCCACAAACCTGCTCACTTGTCAAATAGCATAGCAAGTATGAGGGTGTTTTCCTACCATGGCATACATGAGGCAGCTAACAACAGAAACGTAGGGAATGTTCTCCATCTGACAGCGTTTTGCTTGCGTACAGGCTCATGGAGAAGGAAATCTTGATGTGTGTTGTCATGGGTGTGCTCATGGGCTTGCAATCCTCCATGTTGTAGCGTTTGAGGACCTCCATGATGTATTTGGTCTGGTTTAGCTTGATGGTGCGTGCTGCTTGATTGCGATGGACGGCTATCCCGAGGTAGAACTCAAGAGGACCCATGTCATTTATCTTGAACTTGTTTCTAAGATTTGTCTTCAGCTTGTTCAACAACTCGAATGACGACAAGAAGATGATCTGGTCATCCACGTATAGTGCAACAAGCATCAATCCTTGCTCATTATCCCATATGTAAACACTAGAATCATTCTAGCATTGCGTGGAGGTGAGACTGGCCATGAAACTATCCATCTCCTTGTACCACATCCTAGGAGATTGATTCAGCCCGTAGAGTGCTTTGACCAGTTTGCAAACCTTGTCCTATGGTGCTTTCACTTCCTCAGGCACTTCCATCGGCACTTTTTTGTCCAACTTCTCGCAGAGGAAAGTTGTTTTGACGTGCATTTAGTGGACCTCCAGATTTTCTACTGCAGCGATGCCCAACATGGTTTTGATGGAGGCAAAGGTGACGACAGGCGCAAAGTTCTCCTTGTACTATGAGCTTGCATGCTGGGAAAGCCCTTCCCCACAACTCTTGCATTATACTTGAAAATAGTACCATCCTGCTTGAATGGTTTCCAAAGCACCCACTTCGACCCCACCACGTGGGTATTTGGGGTCCTATCCACCACAACCCATGTTTCATTCACTTTAATGGATGCGAGTTTACTATGCACTGCCTCCTTCAACGTGGCCGCATCTGGCTTGTTCATAGCCTCTGCTAGAGTCACAGGCTCTCCCTCAGCCAAGCATGACCAGCTGAGTCCGATCAATTCCACACTCTTAGCATCGTACTTAGGCTGAGATTTCTTCTGGTGTGTACTATGCTAGAGTGTTGCTGGTGGAGCTTCAAGGCTTTTTTTCTTCTGTTGCTCCTTTGCTGCCAGTGATCCGTTGTTTGAGGAAGAGCCACGGTCCTCGGAGTTCAATTAAGAGGCCTCGGACGACTTAGACGTAGTGTTAGAGTCTGTTGTCGTGTCAACCTGCACAACCACTCTCCCTACCGCACCATCATTCTCCTTCACTGGCACCATATGCCAGTTGTTAGGTGCCTAATCACGTGACTCAAGCAACACAACCCACTTTCCTGATTTGGAAGGATGGACAAGATCCAGTAACGCTCCCTTGCCAAGCGTCATTTCATCAAACTCGACGTCTTGACTCCTGATGAGCTTTCTAGCCGCTTGGTCCCACAACTTGTATGCCTTGTGTGTAGTGTCGTATCCGACCATTACACACGTGCAAGCACTGTCATCCAGCTTGCAGTTTCCCTCTCCTGCTAGACCTTTTGCCAAGGCACTTAAGCCAAAGACCCTCAAGTGTGAGGCATGTGGTTTCTTCCTTGACCAAGCCTCTTGTGGCGTCCTTAGCTGCTTCTCTTGTTGTTTCCTACCACGCCTTGCAAGCGCGCCTATCGAAGTGAGATTCACTAGGTAGAAAGCAATTCTTGCAACTTCAGCCCAAAAGCAAGATGGGAGTTTGGCATCAAAGAGCATACTTTGTGTCATGCCAAGGATAGTCTGCTTCATCCGCTCAACAACGCCATTTCTCTGGGGAGTATAAGGCGTGGTGCTCTCGTGGTTGATGCCATGTTGGATGAACCAGCCTTTGCACGCTTCGTAGTCACCACCATTGTCTGTGGGCAATGCTTTGACCTTCTTGCTTGTTTGCCACTCAACCATGGCGAAAAAATCTTGCAGCTTCTCCTTGACCTCTCCCTTTGTCTCGAGGAAGTAGATCCACATCTTGCGACTGTGGTCATCAATGAAGGTCAAGAAAAACTTGTTGCCATCATTTGAAGGAGTGCGGAATGGTCGGCAAACATCAGAGTGAATCAGTTCCACGATTCTTCCCGCACATTTCCCATTACACTCAGATAGCTTTCTCTTTGCCTTGCCTTGGAGGCATGGCTCACGTAGCTTCTTGTATTTTCCCTCATCCTTGGCCTTGCTTCCGTCCATCCCATGAACCACTTCATGATGCTGCATAAATTGAACTGTGCTGTCAGCCACATGGCATAACCTTCTGTACCACAACTCGACATCTGTGTCTTTGGTGGAGCTGGCTGCCATGGATGCGGCCTAGCACGTAGAGCCCATCAACTCTTGGTACCTGTGCGACAAGACTCTCCTTCAGATAGGATATCTGATGTCCTTTTTTTTGACAATCACGACGTCTTGCTTCGTGAAGATGACTGTCATGTTGTGGTCTATAATTTTTGACACTGATAAGAGGTTTACCACAAAAGAAGGCATGTAGACAACATCTCCAGATTCAAGTCTTTTTGAGCACCGTTCACGTTGATGCTCATCACCAACGTTGCCTTGAGCATTGACAAGGCGGCTGTTGGCACACCTGAAGCGACGTTGAGTGTCCCCAATGGAGATGAATTTATCCTTTTTCCTTGAAAGGTGGTGGTTTGTGGAGAGTTGAGCTCGTAGTCTCCACGCTTCATAAGTGTTGTTCTCTTGGCTGTCGGCACGCTCTTAGCCCTCATGTTTTTCAACTCCTTCTTACCCTTTCCTTTGCCCTCAATGTTATCACCATGATCTCTATCTGCCATTTTGGGAGCCCTATACTCTTGCGTCCCATGTGTAGGCATGCCACAATTATGGTACTTCCCAGGATACTTTGAACCCTTTCCACTGCCACCATTGCCTCTTCCTCCAACGCCACCGCTTCCGCTGCCACTTTGACCAGAAGAGGAGTTGTTGCCATGTCCACCTTACTGTGCATCATAGGCTGAAATGTTAACCTCATTACTGCTGAGATGCACGGTCTTGTTACGCACGTACTCAGACACAGCCTCATACGTCATATCCTACCCGGTCCAATTGTGAAAGACAGTTGTTAAAGGACCCCAGCTTCCACGTAGCGCCATGAGGAGGATCATGGCCTTCATGTTGGTGTCAAATTCCCAGTTCATTTGGGTCCCTTGCTGTAGCTGTCCTTTAAATTGTAGTAGGAAGTCGAGATTCGACTCTTTCTTGCTCATCCTAATCAAAATCAGTTCTTGAAGGATGAAGAGGCGATTTGCAAGTGCCGTTGATTAGTGCAAAGATGCAAGCTTCTCATAAGCCTTTGATGCATGTGTGATACCTTGGAGGTGGATATGGTTTGACTCATGCAGTGATATTGCAAGAATTCCAAGCGTCGTCTCATTTTTGACATCCCACACTTCATATCTAGCATCTGTTTCTGGGGGTTCAACCTCTTCTCTAAGGAACATCTTCAAGTAGGTACGCACCCTCATGACAATCTCAAATTGCCATTTCCACAAGGAAAAGCCTATCCCTTTGAACTTTGACATCCCACTGTTGACCTGTTCAAGAGTGAGCATCGTGGGTGTCGTCATACTACTTCTCTATTGCTCTACTTCTTAGCTTCGTTGAGGCCAGTGTAGGTTGATGTAGGCTGTTATTTGCCACTGGGTTAAAAGGTATAGATCCATTGCTTACTCCTTAAGCATTTATCACCTACAAACAAAAAAGAACGTACTCTAGGGAACCAAGGGTCGTGCCTTTAAGGGAAGAGGTCTTCTTGGTTAGGGTCCAAGGGTCGCACCTCCAAGGGCACAGCTTATCCTTGGCCCTTTTTTGCTAAGTGCCAAGACCCGACATTGGAGCTTATGGAGTTGATGGAGTAGATGGAGCTGATGCGCGTTTCAAGACAGAGAGGGCGAGAAAGGGTGCAGAACCGGCGTGAGGCAATAGACTAGAAAACAAGGCCAACACAATGGAACTTGCCGTCCACTCCTAGAATTGTAGCTGTAAGGAGATGTGACCCTCAGAATCACGGTTCCTCACTGAGCACCTGATAGGAATGACTTCCTTGCACTGTGTCCTTAGCACCTGGTTCCTTTTGCGCGAGGAGCTCACTCTTGGGGCTAAGACCAACCAATGCTTCTTTAGTGTCTGCTTCTGGTAGACAACTCTGAGAGGAGTCTCAGAGGTAATAACTGTCATCAATCATAGGCAATCAACATGTATTTTTTGTTCTATAGCCAGCCTCTAACCTAGGCGTGTAGTGGATCCTTGGATGAGCCACTTTGGGGGCAATCTGGATTGTTTCATCCCCACTGCTTTCATGGCACTCTTCCTGACTGCCAAGTGGTGCCAGCCACCAAGAAGGATCTTAGAATGTTCTAAGATGTCTCTTAGAACCTTCCTATCCCCCTTTTGATCACAAAGAAAATTAGTCATTCGGCTAGGATTCAACCCAGTAACCTCTCACTCTAGAGACGAACTTTCAAACGTCCGAGCCACAAGGAGTTGTCCTAGGTAGTGTTTGATGGCTATACTATTCAGTTTAGACCAAGGAGACTTGCTCCAAAGGAGCAGTGCATGCCTTGTTTATCTAGAACAGACTTAGGGGAATTAGTTCAAGGGAGCAGAACATGCCTAGTCCGTCCTTTGCCTCTCAAAATGTCACTTATGGACAAGGGGCAAATCATGTCAACACAGCCAAAGGCCTTCGAGTGTGAGGCATCTGGATTATTCCGTGACCAAGCCTTCTATGGATTCCTCAACTGCTTCTCTTGCTGCTTCTCACCAAACCATCTAAGCGTGGTTGCCGGAGTAAGATTCACAAGGTAGCAAGCAGTTCTTGTAGCTTCAACCAATGAGAAAGGTTGGAGTTTAGCATCAATGAGCATGCTTCTTTTCATGTTGAGGATAGTGTGGATGATACGCTTGGCAGCACCATTGCTCTGTAGGGTGTAAGGCATGGTGGTCTAGTGGTTGATGCCATGTTGGCCGAACCAGCCTTTGCAGGCGTCACACCAACCACCGTTGTTTGTGTGCAGTGCCTTGACCTTCTTGCTTGTCTGCGCTGTACCATGGCAACAAACGTTTGCAGAATCTCTCTGACCTCTTTGTTTTTGTTGAGGAATTAGATCCACATCTTGTGATAGTGGTCATCAATGAAGGTCAGGAAATACTTGATGTCCCCGTTTCAAGGAGTGCGGAATAATCCGCACACATTAGAGTGAATCAGGTCGAAGATTGCTACCACACGTTGCTCATTAAGCTCAAATTTCTTTCTCTTAGCCTTGCCTTGGAGGTATGGCTTACACAGCTTATTGCACTTTCCCTTATCCTTGGCCTTGTATCCCTCCATTCCATGAACCACTTCGTGCTGCTGCATAGCTTGAAGTGTGCTGTCAGCCACATGACCAAATCGCCTGTGCCGTAGCTTAGCATTTGTGTTTTTCGTAGAGTGGGCCGCCATGGTGACGGCGTGTGGTGCAACATCAGGCTTTGAAGACTTGGGCTCTTCAAAGCTTTCCCTTATCCTTGGCCTTGTATCCCTCCATTCCATGAACTACTATCAAGGGGCTTGGTCTCCAGCACGTAGAGCCTATCAATACTTGGGACATGTGCAACAAGACTCTTCTTGGGATAAGAGATCTTAATGTCCTTGTTCTTGACAATCACATCCTCCTCTTTTGTAAAGACGATCGTAATGTCGTTGTCCGTGATTTTCAACACCGAAAAGAGGTTTGTGGCCAAAGACAACACGTAGACAAAGTTCTCTAGCTTCAAGTCATTTCAATACCATTCACGATGATGCTGATCAACGTATCGTCCTCGCCTTGTGCATGGACAAAGTTGCTTTTGGCACACCTGAAGCGACGTTCGGGTTCCTAGTGGAGATAAACCCATCTTTCTCCCCTAAAGAGTGGTGGTTTGTGCAAGAGTCAAGCCCGTAGGCTCCATGCATGAGTATGCTGCTTCATTGGTTGCCGGCACGCTCTGAGCCATCATGTTTCTCTTCTCCTTTTTACCCTTTTCGTTGCCCCCCTTCTTACGACCACGTTCTCTATCTTCATTCTTGGGAGCCCTACACTCTTGCGCCCAACGCCCAGGTTTGCCACACTTATGGCACTTCCTAGGACGCTTTGAACCCTTTCCACCACCACCATTACCTATTCCTCCACCACAGAAACTTTTGCTACCACTCTGACCAGAAAAGGAGCTGTTTCCATGGCCACCGTACTGTGCAGCATGGGCTGAAATGTTAGCCTCGCTGATGTTGCAACACATGGCCTCGTTGCGCACATACTCAGACACTACCTCATATGTAGAATCCTCTTCCTTCCAAATGCCAAAGACGATGATCCGAGGACCCTGGCTTTCACGTAGCGCCATGAGGGCGACCATGGCCTGCATGTTGGTATCAATTTCCGAGTTCATTTGGGTCACTTACATCAGCAGTCCTTCAAAATGTAGTTGGAAGTCCGGAATAACCTCTCCCTTGCTCACTCTCATCAAAATCAGCTTTTGAAGGATGAAGAAGCAATTTGCAAGATTCGTTGATTGGTGTACACGTGGAAGGTTTTCATAAGCCTTTGATGCATGTGTGATACCTTGGAGGTGGTCATGCTGTGATTCATGCACTAATGTCATAAGAATCACAAGCGCCATGTCGTTTTTTACGCTCCATGTTTCATGCCCAGCATTTGTTGTTGGAAGTTTGACCTCTTCTCAAAGGAACATCTTGAAGTAGCTACGCACCTGTCATGTCAATCTCAAACTGCCATTTCCACAAGGAAAACCCTATCCCCATGAAAATTGACATCCAACCGTTGAATTGCTCAAGACCGAGCATCCTGGGTGTCGTCATACTACTTCTTTGCTTCTCTGCTTCCTTGCTTTGTTGAGGTCGATGTAGACTGATGTAGGCTGTTGTCTAGTGCTAGTTTAGAAGGTGCACATCTATTGTTTTCCCCTTAGCCATTGATCACCTGTAAATAGAGAAGAACATACTCTAGCAAACCCAGGGTTGTGCCTCCAAGGACAAAGCTTATCTTGGTTAGCGCCCAAGGGTCATATCTCCAAGGGTAGAGCTTATCCTTTGCCCTTGTTTGCTAAGGGCTAGCACCCACCGTTAGAGCTGATGGCGTAGATGGAGCAGATGGAGTTGATGGAGCTGATGCGTGCTGCAAGACAGAGAGGGCAAGAGAGGGCGTAGAAGCATGCCTTACAACTAGTCAGTGTGGGTCCATAACCCTTTGTCCATCGTTTTGAGGCAGTAGACTAGAAAAGAAGACCAACACAATGGTACTTCCCATCCACTCCTAGTATAACAACTAGGAGGAGATATCATTCTCAGAATCATGGTTCCATACTGAGCAGTTTATACGAATAACTTCCTTGTAATGTGTCCTTAGTACCTGGTCACTTTCAAGCAAGGAGCTAACTCATGAGGCTTAGACCAAGCAATGCTTCTTTCGTGTCTGCCTCTGGTGGACAACTCTGTGAGAAGTCTGAAAGGTACCAACTGTAATGAATCACAGGCAACTCACATTTACTTGTAGTCCTAGAGCCAGCCTCTAGCTTAGGCGTGTAGTGCTTCCTTGGATGAGCCACTTTGGGGGCAATCTAAATTGCATTACCCCCCCTATCTACATGGTGCTCTTTGTGACTGCCAAGCGGCGCAGCTACCAGGAAGGGCCTTGCAATGTTCTACGATATCTCTTAGAACCTTCTGGTCCCCCTTTTGGTCACAAAGAAAATTAGTCACTGGGCTGAGATTCAACCTTGTGAACTCTTGCTCTAGAGACTAACTCCAGAGTGAGAGGATCTTGAACTTGTGCTTGATCTGGCCTATGACTTGTTCAAGTGTCATGCGCTGCAAAGAATACGGCATCTTGAACAAATCTGTGGGGGTCTCAGACATGTTTACTTCTCCGGTCTTAGGGTCTTCCTGAACATGATTATGCATGCCATGATATGGAGTCAGCACGTCCATGGAGAGTGGGTAACCCATATCAGCAAGGAAGAACTTGAAATCTGGTATCCTGAAGCTTTCTGCACATGCGTGACATCATACACGTGCATCATGCGCCCTCCCCTCCCAGCCTGCATGCACCAAATCAAGTTTACACCAATAAAGATATTCCACATCTTCTACCTCTTGCGATTCCAACAAGGCCCTTGCTCGTCCACAAGCACCCATGCAAGAATGTGTATACCATCAACCCCACCCACAGTCTTTGAACTGGGGCATAAAACAAATGTTGCGCTCTATCTTGCCTAGCAAACTATTCTCATCTGTCAGCCAGATGACTATTGATGCGATCTGCAGAACGCGCACCAGCACCTTTCCAAAATGATAAAGAGCGGTTTCTTTCAAGTGTTGGAAGGTCTCTGTCAAACACCATTGTCCTTTGCCCCATATCATCTGGCAAATGAACATTGCCACGGATTCTTTGATGGAGACATGGATCGTTGATTTTAGCCTAGCAACTTCTAACACACGGTCAAGCTTGTAGAAGCGCCATAAATCCAGGCCAAGAATTTTGTACACTCGCATCGCGTTAGCCTAACCAGACAACAACTCTGCCAGAAACTCCCTTCATGTCAACAGCCGGATGAGATGAATCCGCCTGAGATGTAAGAGGGCAGCATAAATGTAAATGACCGCTTTAATGACTAGAAGCTGCTCCATTAACTCCGGCGATATGATGTCATTGGCAGGATCTATATGGATGGAGGAGGCTCTCAGTTGTGGGTTTTCCTTGTTCCAGCTATTGCCATTTTCATTGCCAAGTGTTGGGCACACCCAATATCCGACTTGTTGCTAGCCATACGTCGAGTGAAAAAATGCATGAAATGAATGAGAATTGACATGCACACGGCTGTATTGCTCTTGTACATGTGACCGGAAAAAAGAAAAAAAACCTTAATTGTGCAAGCACGCTGGATCCAACTAACCTAAGCAAGGAAGGTGCCATGTAATTGCTAGATTGGTTGGTTTAGGCTGTTGAGCCCAACCCTACCTCGCAACGAGCCTCACCCATTGTGACATGTGTAGACTGTGGGATCCAACAAAACAAACTACTACTAGGGCCCACCAGCCAATCTTTGATGGAACCAACTTCATCAAAACGAGGAGCCTCCAATCTACAAAGATGGACACCATCCACATGGATCTGGCACTTGGACCACCTCAAAAGTTCAATGTTGATCCTCATGGAGTTCAACATGAGGGAGATCTTCCTCAAGTTGTCCCTCAAGAGAATATAAATGCAAATCAAGCATCAACATCAGCTTCAACTCCGACAAGTGCCTCCTCTACCATTCCTTGGCTACCCAGACCTACATGTTTGCGTACTACACCCACTTACTTCAAATTGGCAATAGTCATCATCGATGACAGTAATGAAAAAGCTACTTTTATCATATATGTTGTCGATGCCAGCAGCTTCAAAGAAGCCATGAGTTATCAAGATGCACAGCAATGGCAACGGGCAGCTCAAGGCGGATTTGATCAACTAAAAAAAAGTCACTTGAGATCTCGTGGCACACCCATTACATGAACCCAATATCTGTACAAATGGTTGTTTTTAGGAAACAAGATAGTACTCATGAACATGAAAGCTACAAAGCACGTCTTGTAGCTTGCGACAACAGCCAAGTGCGGGGTGTCAACAAAAGAAACAATATTACACTTGTGGGTAAGTACTCGTCTATTCGGGTTATTCTCTCACTTACTGCTAAGAATGGGATTTTGTATCACATGTGTCAACTTGCCTGAGGAAAAAAGAGTAGAAAACATGGCAAACACAATGGCACTTGCCATACGCTCCTAGCCTTTTACCTAAGAGAAGATGTCACCTTTTAGGATCACGGTTCCACACCAAGCAGCTGCTAGGCAATCACTTGCTAGCAATTGTGTCCACTTAATACTTGGTGAGTTTTGTGCGAGGTGCTAGTAAGAGACCAAATCCTGGGGCTTACACCAGGCACTGCTTCCTTTGTATAGTTTTTCAATTAGACAGCTGTGTTTGGAGCTGAGGATCTAAGGTAAGATTGTCGGATTAGAATGGAAAATGAACCTGGTACATATAGTCCTAGGCCTTGTATATAAGGTGTGTGGTTAGTGGCAGTTTTGGGGGTGTTCATTTCACAGCAGCTCACCATTTTGCCACTTGGCGCATCTACTGACCGCCAAAGGACTTATGCTCCTCATACAGGGAAAGATATCTAGAAAACTTCCCCTATGCAAGTTGGTCAAAAACCCTCCTGCTCACACCAAGGCTCGATTGAAAGATTTGTTGTCCTTATGTCTAACGTACTATCCATTGGGCTACACTACTGATGTCTCGCATGGACTTGCACCAGAAACTAGATTTTGGGGACTTCTTCTAATGGAACATTGAATGTGTAACCTTTCTGCTAGCTAAAGCAGAGGCCAAGGGGGAAACAAAAAACAACGATCTATCCCATACCCCTGTGGCCACCTGTCATGGTAGTCTTCTTTCGCATGAATCCATTGCTCTCTATTTTTTTTTCACCTCAGTTGTCTTAGTCTTTAGTTCTCATCTCCTGCACCGACCATGCCAATTCCTCGAGCACGTGCAACAAGCAAGTTGTTGTCTAGTAGCTTTGTCAAGATTCCGCAAGCATTTTCTTTGTTCCAACGTGCTCTTGTTCCACAACACCCTAGGAGAATTGGCTACACGAGTAGTAGTATTGAATGCCAATGTGCTTTGCATGCCAAGAGATCATGCGCTCTTTCACCATAGCAATGGCGCTTTGGTTGTCGATATTAGTGACAATTGCTTTATCTTACGGTCCATTGATCTTATGAATCAAATTACAAAATAACTGTGTTTCCTTGCAAACTCTGGAGAGTGCAATGAATCGTGCCTTAGTATGAGAAAGTGAGACACATTCCTCCTTCCTGCTTGCCCACGGGACCATACTACCAATGAGAAGGTAGACAAAACTGTCAACGGGCCTCGGGCAACGGACTAGAAAACAAGGCGGACACAATGGAACTTGTCGTCCGGTCCCAGTATTGCAAATAGAAGGAGATATCACCCTCAAAATTATGGTTCCACACTGAGTAGCTCATAGGAATCACTTTCTTGCACTATGTCCTTAGTACCTGGTCACTTTTGCGCGAGGAGCTAACTCCTATGGCTTAAACCAACCAATGCTTCTTTAGTGTTTGCTTCTCTTGGTCAACTCTGTAAGGAATCTCAAAGGTAAGAACTGCAATGAAACACAGGCAACAAACAGGTACTTATAGTCCTGTTTCATGGCAGGTACAAGAGCCAGCCTCTACCCTAGGCACGCAGTGGCTCCTTGTATGAGCCCCTTTGAGGGCAATCTGCATTGTATCATCCCCCCTTCCTACATGGCGTTCGTAATGACCGCCAAGTGGTGCCAGCCACCAGGAAGGACCTTGGAATGTTCTAAGATGTCTCTTAGAACCTTCATGTCCCCCTTTTGGTCACATAGAAATGTAGTCACTGGGTTGCGATTTGACCCTGTGACCTCTCCCTCCAGAGACTAACGTCTAAGCCACAAGGAGTTGTCCTAGGTGGTGTTTGTTGGCTCTACTATCCATTTTAGACCAAGAGAACTTGCTCCAAAGGAGCATTGCATGCCTTGCCTATCTTGACCAGACTTTAAGAACATACTCCAAGGGAGAAGTGCATGCCTTAGTCCGTCCTGTGCTTGTCCAAATGTCAGCTTTGGAAAAGGCTCACATGGGGTCAATAAACCATCCCTTGCACCTCTCCACTTGCTGTGAGACATCTCTTCTCTCCAACTGTCTTGGCCTTTGTCTTTGTCGGCTGTCTTGAGCATACCGATACCTCGGATACCTACAAAACTCAATTTGCTGTCAAGCGCCTTGGTCATGCAAATCTGCCCGCACCTTCTTGGTCTCCACATATTTAGGGTCCTCAATCTTTTTTGCGACCATGTCATGTGAGTAGTGGTACGTAATGGCACTGTGCTTGGTCCGCCAGGAGATGATGAGATATTGTGCCTCTTTCATGGCACTCTTATTGTCAATATGGACCTCCGTTGCTCCCGTTTGTGGCACTTTCATCTCAGTAAGCAAACTACGTAGCCAGTGTGTCTCCTTGAATGCTTCTGACAGAGCAATATACTCTGCCTCAGTGGTAGAGAGGGAAATATAGTCTTGCTTTCTGCTTGCCTAAGAGACTACACCACCGTTCAGAGGCACACGAAGCCCAAGGCGGACTTTCTATCTTCAATTCTTCCTCTCCAGTTCGGGTCTATGTAGCACATTAGCCGCAACGAGTCAGATCCCTCTTTCCCTCCAAACTAGAGTCCCATGTGTCCTGTCTTCTATAAATAGTGCTTGATGCGCTTAACTTCTTGCTAGTGCTGTGGCCCTGGATTCGCAAGACACCGAACATGCTGAAATTTTCCACAACATAGCAGATATCAAGGCGTGCTCCTACCATGGCATACATGAGGCTGCCAATACCAGAATGGTACAGAATGTTTTGCATCTCACGTCGTTTTGCTTCCGTGCTGGGGCTCATGGAGGAGGAGAGCTTGATGTCTGTTCTTATAGGTGTGTTCATGGGCCTGCAGTCCTCCATGTTGTAGCGCTTGAGGACCTCCATGATGTACTTGGTCTGGTTCAGCTCGATAGTGCCTATTGCATGATTGCGGTGGATGGCTTTCCCAAGGTAGAATTCAAGAGGATCCATGTCCTTCATCTTGAACCTGTTCCTGAGATACATCTTCAGCTTGTTCAATAGTTCCACTGACAACAAGCAGATAATCAGGTCATCTAGGTAAAGTGCAACTAATATCAAACCTTGCTCAACTTCTCACACGTAAACACTAGGGTGATTCTTGCAGTGCGTGAAGGTGAGTCCCACCATGAAGCCTTCCATCTCCTTGTACCACATCCTTGGGGCCTGTTTCAATGCGTAGAGTGTTTTCACCAGTTTGCAAAACTTGCCCTTTAGAACTTTCGACCTCTCGGGCACTTCCATTAGCACTTCTTTGTCAAGCTTCTCCATAGAGGAAAGCTGTGTTGATGTCCATCTGGTAAACCTCTACATCTTTCGCAGGAGCGATGCCCAACATGGATCTGATGGAGGCAAAGGTAACAATAGGCACAAAGGTCTCCTCGTACTTTGAGCTTGCATGTTGCGAAACCCCTTCGTAACTACTCTTGTCTTGTACTTGTCAATAGGACCATCATGCTTGAACATTGTCCAGAGTACTCACTTTAACCCGTGGACGTTTGGAGGCATGTCCCCCAAAATCCATGCTACTTTCTCTTCAAGGGATGTGAGTTCACTGTCCACTATCTCGTTTGACTTGGCTGCATCTGGCATGTTCATAGCCCACCCAATGCCGTCACTGGCTCTTCCTGAGCCAAGCATGACAAGCTGAGTATGGTCCATATGGACTCTCAACATTGTATTTTGGTGGAGGTTTCTTGTGGCGCGTACTATGCAAAAGTGTTGCTCGTTGTGCTTCAAGGCTTAGTCACTTGTGTTGCTCCTACGCTACTAGTGATCCGTTGTTTAAGGAAGAGCCACCGAGCTCAGAGTTTGACTCAGAGGCCTCCAACGATTGCGACTCAGTGTCAGAGTCTGTTGCTGTGTCAGCCTACACAACCACTCTCCCTGCCCCAGCACCATCATTCTGGCTCTATGGCTCCATCTGTCAGTTCTCAGGTACTTGATCACCTAACTTGAGCAAAACAACCCACTCTCCTGATTTGGGAGCATGGACATGATCCAGCAACTCTCCCTTGCCAAGCGTCCTTTCATCAAACGCGATGTCTTAACTCCCGATGAGCTGTTGCACCGCTTGGTCCTACAGCATGTGAGCCTTGTGTGTAGTGTCATATCTGACCATTATATACTTCCAAGCACGGACATCCAGCTTGCTTCTTCCTTCTCCTGCTTGGACCTTTGCCCTTGCAGTACAGCCAAAAACCCTCAAGTGTGAGGCATCTGGCTTCTTCCCTGACCAAGCCTCCTGTGGTGTCCACAGTTGCTTCTCTTGTTGTTTCTTGCTGTGCCTTCCAAGCGCGGCTGCCGAAGTGAGATTCACAAGGTAGCAAGCAGTTCTTGTAGCTTCAGCTGAGAGGGGAGGTAGGAGTTTGGCGTTAAAGAGCATGCTTTGTGTCATGCCGAGGATAGTCTGGTTCACCCGCTTGGCAATGCCATTGGTTTGGGGATGTTAGGCGTGGTGATATTGTGGTTGATGCCGTGTTGGCTCAACCAGCCTTTGTAGAGCCTTGACCGTCTTGCTTGTCTGCCACTCTACCATGGCGACAAACTCTTGCAGCTTCTCCTTGACCTCTCCCTTTGTCTTGAAAAAGTAGATCCACATATTGTGACTGTGGTTATCAATAAAGGTCAAGAAGTACTTATTACTGCCATTTGAGGGAGTACAGAATGCATGTGACACATTAGGTCAAATATTGGTGCCGCACGTTGCCCATTACGCTCAAAGGGCTTTCTGTTTTCCTTGCCTTGGAGGCATGGCTCACATAGCTTCTTGCACTTTCCCTCATACTTTGCCTTGCATCCCTCCATCCCATGAACCACTTCGTGCTACTGCATAGCTTGAAGTTTTTTGTCAGCCACATGGCCAAACCGCCTGTGCTATACCTCAGCATCTTAGTCTTTGGTGGAGTTAGCCGCCATGGTGATGATTTGTGGTGCAATTTTAGATTTCGGAGACTTGGGCTCTTCAACCGTCGCATATCCCTCACTTGTACTCTTGAGGGGTGTAGTCTCCAGGACGTAGAGCCCATCAACTCTTGGGACTTGTGCAACAAGACTCTCCTTGAGATATGAGATGTTGATGTCCTTGTTCTTGACAATCACGGCCCTCTCCTCCATGAAGACGACCGTCATGTTGTGCTCCGTGATTTTTGACACCGACAAGAGGTTTGCCACAAAAGACCACACGTAGATGACGTTCTCTAGCTTCAAGTCTTTCTTAGCATTGCTTACATTAATACTGGTAAGCTTATCTCCCTTGCCTTGCGTATGGACAAGGCTTCTGTTGGCACACCAGAAGTGACGTTCAGTGTCCCCAATGGAGGTGAACGCATCTATCTCCCTTGAAGAGTGGTGGTTTGTGCCAGAGTCAACATCACAGGCTCCACGCTTGAGTAGAGCCGCTCCCTTGGTTGTCGGCATGCTCTCACCCATCGTGTTTGTTAACTCCTTACCCTTTTCTTTGCCCTCATTCTTTTCACCATGATCTCCGTCTTCCTTCTTGGGAGCCCCACTCTCTCGTGTCCAATGCTAAGGTTGCCACAAATATGAAACTTCCTAGGATGCTTTGAACCCTTTTCACCGCCACCATTGCCTCTTCCTCCACCACCACTTCTGATGTTGCTCTGACCAGAAAAGGAGTTGTAACCACGGCCACCATACTGTGCAGTATAGGTTCAAATGTTAGCCTCGTTGCTGTTGCGATGCATGGCCTTGTTGTGCTCGTACTCGGACATTGCCTCATACATCAAATCCTCCTCCTTCCAGCTGCAAAAGATGGTTTTAGAGGATTGCAGCTTTCACGTAGTGCCATGAGGAAGATAATGGCTTGAATGTTGTTGTCCATTTCCCAGTTCATTTAGGTTACTTGCTGCAACAGTCCTTCAAACTATAGTACAAAGTCCAAAATTGACTCTCCCTTGCTCACCCTCATCATAATCAGCTTTTGAATAATGAATAGGCGATTTGCAAGAGCTGTTCATTGGTGTAAACATGCAAGCATCTCATATGCCTTTCATGCATGTATGATACCTTAGAGGTGGATATGTTGTGTCTCATGTAGTGATGTCACAAGAGCCGGAAGCGCCATGTCATGTTTGAAGCTCCAAGCTTCATAACTAGCGTTAATTTTTTAAGGTTCAACCTCTTCTCCAAGGAACATCTTCAAGTAGCCACACACCCTCATGAAAATCTCAAATTGTCATTTCCACAAGGGAAAACCTATCCTTGTAGACTTTGCCATCCCACTGTTGACTTGCTCGAGAGTGAGCGTTGCGGGTATTGTCATACTGCTTGTCTGCTTTGCTGAGGTAGATGTAGGCTGATGTAGGTTTTGGTCTACTACTAGTTTAGGAGGTTCAGATTTGTTCCTTACACCTTAGCCGTTAATCACCTGTAAACAAAGAAGAACGTACTCTAGCAAACCCAGGGTTGTGCCTCCAAGGGTAGAGATTATCCTGGTTAGGGTCCAAGGGTTGTACCTCCAAGGGTAGAGCTTATCCTTCGTGCGTGTTTGCTAAGTTCAAGCACCCGCCATTAGAGCTGATGGAGTAGATGGAGCAGATGGAGATGATGGAGCTCATGTGCGCTGTAAGACAAAGAGGGTGAGAGAATGCGTAGAAGCGTATCTTACAACTAGTCCGTGTAGGCCCATAACCCTTTGTCAATCCGCCTGAGGCAATGTACTAGAAAACAAGGCCAACATAATGGCACTTGCCGTCTGCTCAGTATGGATATGCTGAGCAGTTCATACGAATCACTTCCTTGCACTATGTCTTTAGCATGTGGTCACTTATGCATGAGGACCTAAGACCTGGGGCTTACACAACCAATGCTTCTATAGTGTTGAAAACATTGCCCCTCCGCATGCCCATGTGCGGCGCTGGGAGGGACCGACGAGCCACCAGAAAGTCAAAACTCCACTCTGGCGGATATAGCGACTCGACAATTGCTCGGATCCTAAAATGGTCAACTGCCCCTTCAATTGGACGAGTCGCTGTATCTGGTGGAAGTTGTTTCAACAGAATCGGACAAGTATCGAGGGAGATATGACCTTCCAAAGCTGGGGTGTGCGCAACGACTCTGGGAGCCGGCTGTGACTCGAAATCTGGTGGATAATCCACCGGATTGAGTAACAAAAACACCATCTGGACAAATTGCTCCAGAAGGCCTGCCGAGGCGTCCGGTGGATGATCCACCTGATCAGGTGGATCATCCACCGGATCCAGTAGTGCAGGTTGTTACTGAGGGACTTAGCCAAAACCATGGCTCGGCGTCTGAAACTCACAAGTACGTTTTGTTACTCGGGGACTTGGTCAAAATTCTGACTGTAGGTCCGCGGACAGGTTTCGAACCTCGTCACACCCCATCACCAAACTCGACCCAAAAGTGGGTAGGGTGCATGGAAACAGTGCACAAGACCCCTACACCACGTGCAAGAGGGCCTGCGCCATGGGAAAGGCGCTTCCCATGTGAAGGAAGACGCCATGGCGTGAGCGCACCATGGAGGCGTTAGGCGTTTCTGTGGTGGGTGATACCTGCGCTTTGGCAAGCATCACTTGGGCTACGCTTGGCTCAATTGCACGCGGTTTGGTGCGTTGGAAAGCTCATGACTAGCCCTATAAATGTTGTGATCTTGTCTTTGTTCAAATACTAATGCAAAACGACGTTATTCCCTTCGCAAACTGACTGTCTCTAAATTTCCTGCTCACATAGCGTGAGGCGACAAGAAAGCTCACGCTCAGTTTCAGATTCGCCCAAAACAGTAGGCATGAACCACTACAGACGATCAGACAAACGTCGAGATCGCACCATGCGGATTCCATCCTGACAAAGGATTATGGGCCCACGAATCTGAAAGCCTCCAACGTTCACGTCTTTCGTAGTGCACGCGATCGTCATCTTGGACGTCGTCGTGAAGTTCGGAGAACTCTTCGGAGTAGTAGTTGCACACATGGCGCAGAAGGAGACGCAGCCCATTCAGAAGTATGTGGGCGGCCCAGGCTTTGGGCTATGGAGGTGGCAGTTTGAGCTGCACCCATAGCATAAGGGGCTGCTTGACGTCATGTTGGGAAAGGAGGTGCTCACAGAGGTGACTGCTACGGACGCGGAGAAATAGGCCTTCGAAAAGAAGAACACGGAGGCGCTCATGCTCCTGGTGTCCGAGACAACCGAGTCGCACTGGGGCTACTTCCAAGGCTGCAAGCTAGTAGCCAAAGCTTCGCAAAAGCTTTGCGCCATGCACCAATCCAAGTCGCTCGCGGACAAAATCTTCGCAATGAAGTGGCTCTTCACGGTGAGAATCGAGGAGGGAGATGATGTCATCTCCGCCATGCAGCAGATCGAGTTGCTTGCCTCACAATGTAACGACATGGGGTGGAAGATTGACATGCAGCTACAGTCGATGGCCCTCCTCATGGCCCTACCTGACAGTTGGGGTCCACTTATCACCGTCCTTGGAGGATGGTCAGAGGACAAGCTCACCTATGGCGTGGTCGCAGAGTACATCCGCAACGAGGCGCAGCACCGGAGCTACGAGGAGTCCTCATCTTCCTCATCGGCCTTTGTCACCAAATCGCGTGGTGGCGGAAGCGGGGGCCGAGGAAGTGGCAGAAAGGGCGGCGGCAAGAAGGGTGCCAAGAAAGGTGCGTGCCGCAAATGCGGCAAGGAGGGCCATTGGGCTCGTGAATGCCCGGAGGCGAAGACCGGCGGCAAAAATAGCAAGGGCAGGTTGCTCCTCAATGGCAACAAGAACCGCTTCCTCAAGAAGGCCAACAGGCGGTTCCTGGATTCTGGGGCCGAGGAGCACACCCAAGTCAAGAAGGTGGGGTTTGTCACATACGAGAAGTCCTCCAAGTCGATGGTGGTCGTGAACAACAAAGTAGAGCCGGCGGCCGGCCAAGGCGACGTGGAGGTGGAAGTCGTGGTGGGCGGTAAGAAGGAGCTGTGCACAATTCGTGATGTGCAACATGTCCCCGGAGTGTGTGATATCCAGAGTGTTAGCCGCTTGACGGACAAGGGGTATGAGGTTCTCTTCCGTAGGAAAGGCAAATTGGTGCGCATCGACGGCGACGGCGAGGTCGTGCTGGAGGCGAAGCGCAAGGGCGGTCTCTACATCGTGGAGACCAAGGTGGTCCCCGCGGCATCGGACGTAGCAGACTCGCAGAAGCGCGTCGTCAACATGGCTAAGGGAGGAAGCGCTGATCGCGAGCTCTGGCACCGACGGTTGGGGCATTCGGCGCCCAAACTGTTAAGGAGATGGCAAAGCGTGACATGGTGCGCGGTCTTGTCATCAACAATGCAGACGCGGTAGTGGATGCAGTAGGGCAAAAAAAGTGTGAGCCTTGCATTTTGGGCAAGGCAAGGCGCAAGCCGTTCAACGAGAATGAGGCTCGCGCAAAGGACCTGCTAGAGGTCGTGCGCAGCGACGTGTGCAAACTGTTCCAAACACGATCAAATGGCGTTTAAGATACTTTGTCACCTTCATCGACGACTATAGCAGAAAGCTCTACGTGTACTTCATGAAGCGGAAGGGCGAGGTCCTGGACCGGCTCAAGGTGTACGTCGCTGCGGTGGAGAGGCAAACTAGCCGGAAGGTCAGAGCGCTACGCAGTGGCAGAGCGGGCAAACCAAACGCTGCTCAACATGGTGCGGACCATGCTTGTGGATACGGGATTGCCGTGAGGGTTCTGGGCGGAGGCTGTGCATATAGCAAGCTACACCATCAACCTCACCCCAACAGCGATGCTGAAGGATAAGGGCGGCTGGAAGACGCCGCAGGAGGTTTGGAGCGGGCGCAAGCCAAACGTGGCGCACCTGAAAGTGTTTGGGTGCAAGGCGCACGCAATGGTGCAAGCGGTGCAACAACGTGACAGCAAGCTAGAACTGCGGGCAAAGCCGTGCTTGTTCCTCGGCTACGAGGGTGCGCAAAAGGTGTATCGGCTCTGGGACCCGAGCATGCAAGAGATCATCTGCAGCCGTGACGTTGAGTTTGACGAGCAGCAGAGCTTTAGCTGCAACAGCAACAACGTGAGCGTCGGGAACACTCCAAAACAGGGGGAGTGGTTCCAACTC
Source organism: Penium margaritaceum (assembly GCA_023375785.1). Lineage (NCBI taxonomy): Eukaryota > Viridiplantae > Streptophyta > Zygnematophyceae > Desmidiales > Peniaceae > Penium > Penium margaritaceum. Next base: position 359,991 of record SZWC01000346.1, on the reverse strand, counting down.
CTTGACTATGAGTAGGAGCCGGTGGACACAGAGGTTGATGATGCGGTGTCGGAGCTTGACGGTGCAGCAGGTGCAGCAGCCGACGCGGAAGACTTTAACGACGGTGCAACTGGGCTGGAGATCCGAGGGAATGATCTATCAAAGAAGGCACCGCGGGTGCCGAAGCGCGCACTTGCGGCGGAGTTTGCATTGGGCGTGAGAGAAAAATCCTCTGAAAGTGCCGTTTGTCCGGTTGATGGTTCACCGGAGCGGGAGGAATCCTCGAGAAGCCGTCCGATTGATGATTCACTGGAGCGGGCTGAGTAAGAAGGATTGTAGCAGAGCGACGAGACGCCGCCAAGACTGGCGTGCTGCAGCGGGAGGCAGCGAAGAGTGGGGAAGCGTTTTGATGCAGGCACCGGTCGATGGATCGGCATGACGCAGTGCATGTTGGCTGCTTCAACAGAGCCAACGACCGTGCAAGAGGCACTTGCGCGGCTCGAGGGGAAGTAATGGGACGCTGCCATCAGGTTGGAGTTGGCGTCCATTGCAGAAAGCGACACGTGGCAGCTGGTTGACAGTCTGAAAGATGCCAATGTCATCGGCTCCAAGTGGGTCTTCAAGACAAAGTTTACAAAGGAAGGTGTGGTTGACAAGTTCAAGGCGCGGCTCGTGGCAAAGGGGTACGCACACCGTAAGGCCGAGCACTACAATGAGACGTTCGCCCCCGTCGCCAAGTTCACAAGCATCCAATCGATCCTTGCGGTGGCAGCCGCAAAGGACATGGAGCTCCACCAGATGGACGTAAAGACGACCTTCCTCAACGGTATCATCGACAAGGAAATTTACATGGAGGTGCCGGAGGGGGTGGAGGCACTGGAGGGCAAGGTGTGCAAGCAGCGGAAGTCCTTGTACAGGCTAAAACAATTACCCCGATGCTGGTACCAACAGATGGACAGCTTTATGGCACAACTCGGCTTCAAGCGCTGTAAGGCGGATCATAGCGTGTATGTGCGGCGCAGCAAGAAGCTCCATCAGATTGTCGCACTCTATGTGGATGATCTGATCATGTGCTCCTCAGACCTGCCGAGCCTATTGAAGCTGAAAGAGCAGTTGAACAACAGGATCCAAATGTCGGACATGGGGGAGCTGGAGTTCTACCTCGAGGTGAGCATTACGCGAAACCGGAGGGCGCGCACTTGAGCTGGGAGAGGCCAAATATGTGGCCAAGGTATTGAAGCGGTACGGTACGGAGGACTGCAAACCAGTGTGCAGTCCTGTCTCCACGACTTGTGAATTGAGTGCGGCAATGGTGCTTCAACCAAAAGAAGAGCGGGAGGATATGGCCGGGGTGCCTTACCAATCAGCGGTGGGCAGTCTCATGTACGCCATGGTTGCAACTCGAGAGGACTTAGCCTATGCGACGGGCCAAGTGAGCAGGTACGTGGCCGATCCAGGGCCACGACATTTGCAGGCGGTCAAGCGCATCCTCCGCTACGTGTAGGCAACGCGGCACGCGCGCCTGAGGTTTGACGACAAAAGGCGAGCGAACCCTTTGTATCTGGTCTGCTATGGTGGGGATGTAGACAAGCGGAAGTTCATATCCGGCTACGTGTTCTTCCTCACCGGTGCAGAGGTCTCGTGGTGCACGAGGAAGCAGGACTACGTCGCCACCTCCACAGTGGAAGCTGAGTACATCGCGCTGGCTGAGGTCGTCAAGGAGGTGGTGTGGCTCCGCAGGTTGCTGGGGGAGCTGGGCGTGCCGCAGCTGGAGCCTACGGTGGAGCAAATGGACAACACTGGCTCCATCTCGCTGACCAACAACCCGACGGAGCACAGGAGGACGAAGCACATTGACGTGCATTATCACTACGCGCGGGACATAGGCGAGAAGGGGCACGTGGTGCTACAGCACTGCAACACACACAACATGCTTGCGGATTGCTTGACCAAAGCGCAACCCGCGGACCAGCATGCAATGAGCATGGCCCGGCTTGGGATGACCAGCTATGATGGGCTGGAGGGCGTAGGGGAAGATGAGTAAGAGCAAGCTGGAGCAGCAGGCATGGCAGGTGCAAGGGGGAGAATGTTGAAAAAATTGCCCCTCCGCATGCCCAAGTGCGGCGCTAGGAGGCGCCCACGAGCCACCTAAAATTGGAAACTCCGCTCCGGCGGATCTAGCAACTTGAAGATCGCTTCAATCCTCAAATGGATGATTGCACCTTAAAGTGGACAAGTTGTTGAATCTGCTGAAAGTTGTTTGGCCGGAATCGGACAAGTATCAAGGGAGATATGACCTTCCAAAGTTGAGGTGTGCGCAGCGACTCTGGGAGCCGGCTGCGACTTGAAATCCGGTGGATAATCGACCGGATTGAGTAACAAAAATACCATCTGGAGGAATTGCTCCGGAAGGCCTGCTGAGGCGTCCGGTGGATAATCCACCTGATCAGGTGGATCATCCACCGGATCCAGTAGTGCAGGTTGTTATTGAGGGACTTAGCCAAAATTATGGCACGGCGTCCGACACTCAGTAGTACGTTTTGTTACTCGAGGACTTGGTCAAAAGTTTGTCTGCACGTCTGCGGACAGGTTTCTAACCTTGTCACACCCCATCACCAGACTCGACCCAAAAGTTGGTAGGCTGTGTGGAAACTGTGCAACAGACCCCTACACCACGTGCAAGAGGGCTTGCGCCTTGGGAAAGGTGCTTCGCATGTGAAGGAAGGCGCCATGGCGTGAGCGCACCATGGAGGCGTTAGGCGTTTCTGTGGTGGGTGATACCTGCGCTTTGGCAAGCATCACTTGGGCTACACTTGGCTGAATCGCGCGCGGTTTGGTGCGTTGGAAAGCTCATGACTAACCCTATGAATTTTTTGATCTAGTCTATGTTCAAATACTAACGCAAAACGGCGTTTTTCCCTTCGCAAATCGACTGTCTCTAAAATTCTCGCTCACATAGCGTGAGGCGACCAGAACGCTCACCCTCAGTCTCAGATTCGCCTAAAACAGTAGATGTGAACCACTAGAGACGATCAGACAAACGTCGGGACCGCACCATGCGGATTCTATCCTGACATATAGTCTTTTCCTCTGGTAGACAACTCTGTGAGGAGTTTCAAAAGTAAGAACTATAATGAGTCACAGGCAAGTGATACATACTAATAATCCCAGAGCCAGCCTCTAGCCGAGGTGAGCAGTGGCTCCTTGGATGAGCCACTTTGGGGGGCAATCTGGATTACATCATCTACCCTGCTTACATGGCACTTTGTGTGACTTCCAAGTGGCGCCAGCCACCAGGAAGGACCTTGGAATGTTCCAAGATGTATCTTAGAACCTTCTTGTCCATCTTTTGGTCACAAAGAAAAATAGTCACTGGGCTGGAATTTGACCTTGTGATCTCTCACTCCAGAGTTTAACTGTGGAACGTCTAAGCAACAAGGAGTTGTCCTAGGTAGTATTTTCTGGCTATACTATCCAGTTTAGACCAAGGGGACTTGCTCCAAAGAAGCAGTGCATGCCTTGTCTATCTGGACCAGACTTAGGGGACTTACTCTAAGGGAATGGTGCATGCCTTGGTCCATCCTGTGTGGACCAAGGCATGGATAAGGGGCATATCAGGTTAAGACTACACCACCAATGAGAAGGTAGACAAAACTTGACTTGGATTTCTTGTCGCAAATCCGCCCTCCCGAGTTTGCGTCATTGTAGTTCGCCTGTTGCAACAAGTCTGATCCTTCTAGACCTTCAAACTGAAGTCCTTTGGGTCACGTTATTTTAAGATAGCAAAACATCCGCTTCTCAACTTACCTGTGTTCTGGCCTAGAGTAGGCCACAAAGTTGCTCACCTCACCTAGTGCATAAGCGATGTCAATTCACATCGCCACCATCACATACGAGATGTTTTGCATCTCCCCCTGCTCTGCCTTATTGCTTGGTGAGATAAAGGAGGAGAGCTTGCAGTCAAAGGGCATGGGAGTGCTGAAAGGTTTGTATTGCTTCATGTTGTAGCACTTCAAGATATCCATGATGTGCTTGGTCTGGTTCAGCTCAATGATGCCTCTTTACGGTTGCGATGGATGGCAATTCCAAGGTAGTATACAAGATGTTCCATGTTGTTCATCTTGAATCTACTACTTCAGATGTTTTTTTAGGTCCATGAGGGCCTCATGAGAGGAAGCGTACATGATGAACTCATTGACATACAATGCCACAAGCTCGAAGCCATGCTCATCCTCCCGCACATAGACTGAAGGATCGTTCTTGCAATGCACAAATGAGAGTTCAGCCATAAAGTCATCCATTTCCTTGTACAAAATCCCGGGGGGGGGGGGGGGGG
>SZWC01000346.1:314268-355562 GCA_023375785.1 Penium margaritaceum | reverse complement strand
GGGGGGGGGGGGGGGGGGGGGCTGTTTTAGCCCACACAATGCCTTTAATTGCTTGCACACCTTACCCTTAGGTGGTTTGACACATTCCGGTACCTCGATGAGCACCTCCTTGTCTAGCATCCCGTAAGGAAAAGCTGTCTTGACATCCACTTGGTGGATATTGAGGTCTTTGGCGACATCATCATACCCAGATCCTATGCGGTGTGAGAATCCATTTGCCTCAACCCTTTCCTTTTATTTGTCGATGCTATCATCATGCTCCCACTTCAACCAGAGCACCCACTATAAGCCTACCACTTGAGTGCTAGGCTCTCTGTCCACCAACACCCATGTGCAATTTTCTTCGACGGACTCAAGCTCGCTTTCCATTGCCTCCTTTCACTTGGATGCAACAGGCATTCCTAGTGCCTCACTCCATTGAGTGGCTTCTTTGAGCCAAACCGGACCAGCGCAGTCCTGTCCAACTTTCGCGGTCAATGTCGTACTTCGGTGTTTGTTATCTTTTTTGTGTGATGCAATGTTGCATAACTAGTGCATCATCTTTCCTTTGCTCTTGCTCTTGTAGTGCTTGGTGCCCTGAAGTTAATTTTGCCTCGTGTGAAGTGCCACTAGCCTCCGAGTTTGTTTTAGAGGCCTTCGATGTCTCCCACTCTTTGTTAGAGCTTGCCATTGTGTCAGTTTGGCAGCTGATCTTCCTGCCAGACCACTCCTCTCCATGGCTTGCCGCACTGGTACCACATGCCACTTCTCAAAAGCTTGATCTGCGGACTTGAGCAGCACCAACCACTTGTTGACCTGATATGCCCCTTGTCCATAGCTGGAATTTGGACAGGCACAGGTTGGACTAGGCATGCATTGCTCCCTTGGGATAAGTCCCCTAAGTCTGGTCTAGATAGACAAGGCAAGCGCTGCTCCTTTGGAACGAGTCCCCTTGGTCTAAACTGGATAGTATAGCAAGCAAACACTACCTAGGACAACTCCTTGTGCCTTAGACGCTCTAGAGTTAGTCTCTCGAACAAGAGGTCATTCGGTCAAATCCCAGCAAAGTGACTAATTTTCTTTGTGACCAAAAGGGGGACAAGAAGGTTCTAAGAGACATCTTAGAATATTCCAACGTCCTTCCTTGTGGCTGGTGCCACTTCTTGGTCACAAGGAGCGCCATGTAGGCAGGCGGGATGATGCAATCTAGATTGCCATCAAAGTGGCTCATCCAAGGACCCACCGCGCACCTAGGCTAGAGGCTGGCTCTAGGACAATAATGTCAACTGGCCTGAGGCAAAAAGACTAGAAAATAGGGCCAATACAATAGCACCTGCCGTTCGCTTCTAGCATTTCAGCTAGGAGAAGATATCACCCTTAGGATCACGGTTCCTCAGTGAGCAGCTCCTAGGAAATCACTTGCTAGCAACTGTATCCACTGCACACTTGGTAACTTTCGCGCGAGGTTCTAGTTAGAGACTAACTCCTGGGGCTTAGACCAACCAGTGTCTTCTTTATAGTGTTCCTTAGTTGGAAAGCTCTGTGAGGAGCATCTAAGGCCAGATTGTGTAATTAGAATGAGGAATGATTCTGGTACATATAGTCATAGGCCTGGCTTCTGAGATGTGTGGGTAGTGGCACTTTTGGGGTGGCCACTCCACACCACCTCTCTAGCTCGCCAATCAGCACATTCAGTGACAGCCAAGTGGCACATCCTCCTCATGCATGGCAAAATGTCTCAGAAACTTCCTCTGTGCAGGAATGTCAAAAAGCCTTCCTACGCACATGAAGGCTTAATCGTAGAGTCTGATGTTTCTAAGTTCAACATGCTATCCATTACGCTATACTTCTGTTGTCTTGCTTGGACTTGCACCATGAACAAGGTTTGGGTGACTTACTTCAAGGGAGCATGCATGCCCAACCTGTCCGCTAAGGTATACCAGTGGCCAAGGGGCATAAAAGAACAACAATCTCTCCCTTGAACCTCTCACCACCTACCGTTTTTCTTACATGAACCCTTAGATCTGCATTGTGTTTGTGCGCCTCAGTTGTCTTCGTATTTAGTCCTCATCTCTTGCATCCACCATGCCAATCCCTTGAGCATCTGCAACATGCAAGTCACTGTCAAGTGGCTTTGTCATGAAGTCTGCCAGCATTTTCTTGGTCTTGATATGCTCTAGTTGCACAACACCCTTGGTGATAAGGTCACGTGAGTACTGGTACCGAATGTCGATGTGCTTTGTACGCCGGGAGATCATGTCGTCCTCAGCCACAGTGATGGCACTCTCATTGTCGATGCGGATGACCGTTGCTTCCCCTTGTGGTGCCTTGATCTCATCAAGCAAACCGCAAAGCCACTGTGTTTCCTTGAACAGTTTAGAGAGTGCGATGTACTATGCCTCAGCAGTAGAAAGCGAGACGCACTCTTGCTTCCTACTTGCCCACCAGACCGCACCACCGTTGAGAAAGCAGATAAAGCCTGAGATGGACTTTCTTTCGTCTATCCGTCCTCCCCAGTCTGCATCACAATAGGATGCCAGTCGTAGTGAGTCTGATCCCTCTAGACCTCCAAACCGAAGTCCTACATGCCGAGTCGTTTTGTGGTAGCAAAAAATCCGCTTCACTCCTTACCAGTGTTCTGGCCCACGGTTGGCCACAAACCTGCTCACATGGCCCACTGCATAAGCAATATCAGGTTGCGTCTCCACCATCGCATACATGAGACTCCAAACGCTAGAATGGTATGGAATGTTTTGCATCTCCCGCCGGTCTGCCTTGTTGCTTGGTGACATAGAGGAGGAGAGCTTGGAGTCAGAGGGCATGGGGGTACTGACAGGTTTGGAATCCTCCATGTTGTAACGCTTGAAGACGTCCATGATGTACTTGGTCTGGTTGAGCTCGATGGTACCTCTTTTGCTGTTGCGGTGGACGGCAGTCCCAAGGTAATACTCAAGAGGATCCATGTCTTTCATCTTGAACCTGCTGGCAAAATGTTTCTTGAGGTTCGTAAGGGCCTCTTGCGAGGAAGAACACATTATTAGATTGTCAACGTACAGCGCCACAAGCACCAAGCCACATTCGTCATCCCACACATAGATGCTGGGGTCATTTTTACAATGCGCGAAGGAGATCTCAGCCATGAAGCCGTCCATCTCCTTGTACCAGATTCATAGGGCCTGTTTCAGCCCATACAAGGCCTTCACCAGCTTGCACACCTTACCCTCAGGTGCTTTGACACCTTCTGGCACCTCCATGAACACCTCCTTGTCAAGCTTCCAGTAAAGGAAAGCTGTCTTCACACCCAACTAGTGGATCTCAAGGTCTTTGGCAGCAGCCACGGCAAGCAGGGACCTGATGAAGGCAAATGTGAAAACCAGTGCAAAGGTCTCATTGTACTTAGACCCCGCACGCTATGAGAATCCTTTTCCCATAACCCTTTCCTTGTACTTGTTGATGCTGCCATCTTGCTTCCGCTCTAGCGTGAGCACCCACTTTGAGCCCACCACGTAAGCGTTAGCGGGTCTGTCCACCAGCACCCATGTGCCATTTTCCTTGATGGAAGCGAGCTCGTTGTCCACTGCCTCCTTCCACTTGGCCGCATTGGCCCTTGCTAGCGCCTCAGCTTCAGTGAGCGGTTCTCCCTGAGTCAAACATGACCAGCTCAGTCCAGTCCGGCTTCTGGTGTAAGCGTCGTACTCTGGAGTTTGTTTTCTCTGCCGTTTGCTACGATGCTACATTGCTGGTGCCTCATCTTTGCTTTGCTGTTGCCCTTGTGCTGCTGCCTTGAAGCTAACTTTTCTTCTCGTGAAGAGCCACTAGCCTTCGAGCTGGTCTAAGAGGCATTCGACGTCCCCGAATCTGTGTCGGAGCTCGCTGCTGCGCCAGCTTGCGCAGCCGTTCTCCCCGCCACTCCACTCTTCCCCACGGCCTGCGACATAGGCACAACTTGCAAGTTTTTGGGAGCATGGTCTCCTGACTCTAGGAGCACCAACCACTCTCCCTATTTTGGAGCTTGTGTGGGATGAAGCATCTCTTCCTTGCCTGGTTTCCTCTCGTCAAAGGTTACATCCCGGCTGGTGATGAGTCTTACTCTTGCCACATCCCACAAGCGGTGGGTCTTGTGGGCCGTCTCATAGCCCACCATCATGCACTTTCGCGCTCTTGCATCCACCCTGCCGGCACCTTCACCTGCCTGGACCTTTGCCCATGCGGTGCAGCCGAAGACTTTCAGGTGTGATGCGGCCGACAAGAAGCATGGTCGGGGGACCATGCTTCTTGTGGCGTCATCTGTTGTTTGCCCTTTTCCTTTCCGCGCCTCCCCAAAGTAGCTGCAGGAGTCAAGTTGAGGAGATAGCATGCCATTCTTGCCGCTTCTGCCCAGACCTGCGGTGGACAGGATGTTGTTGCTGAATGATTTGGAGCGTCCGTTTTGCAATGTGCCCAAAACATCTATGCCAGAGCTCATCGTCTTTGTCCTTTGCAGCAGAGGATGCCTTCTCAGTTTTCGATGGTGTGTTCTCCTGCGTTGGTGCCGAGACCACTACCTCCACCGCACCTGCATGGCCATCTTCTTTTGAGGTTTCTGTTGTGGTTATCTGCAGCACGTAGAGCCCGTCAACCCGTGGGACCTGTGCCACGAGATCTTTGATGGAATAGAGGACCTTGATGTCCTTGTTCCTGGCAATGACTGCCTTTTCTTGCATGAACACCACCGTCATGTCATTGTCCGTGATTTTTGATACCGACAAGAGGTTTGCCGCAAGGGAGGGCATGTAGACCACGTCACGCAACCGCAGATCCTTCTTTGCACCATTAAGGTTGATGCTCACCATCTGGTCTCCTCAGTTCAGATGTGTCGTTTGCACATCTGAACTGCCGATCAGTGGGGGCGATTGAGATGAATCCAGCCTTGTTGTTAATAGAGTAGTGATCAGTGCCGAAGTTGAGCCCAAAGGCTCCTTGCCTGAGCAGCGCTTCACCCCTTGCTAGAGGCGTGCTTTGCGCCATCATGTTGGTGGCTTCTNCATGTAGACCACGTCACGCAACCGCAGATCCTTCTTTGCATCATTAAGGTTGATGCTCACCATCTGGTCTCCTCAGTTCAGATGTGTCGTTTGCACATCTGAACTGCCGATCAGTGGGGGCGATTGAGATGAATCCAGCCTTGTTGTTAATAGAGTAGTGATCAGTGCCGAAGTTGAGCCCAAAGGCTCCTTGCCTGAGCAGCGCTTCACCCCTTGCTAGAGGCGTGCTTTGCGCCATCATGTTGGTGGCTTCTTTGCCACCTTTCATGTTGCCTTTGTTCCCACCGCTTCTGCCGTCTTCCTTCTTTGGCGCTTTCCACTCCCTTGCCTAGTGACCAGGTTTGCCGCAATCGTGACAGTTGCCCTATCCCTTGGGAGCCTTGCCGCCATTGTTGCCTCTGCCGCCACCGCTTCCGCTTCCGCCTTTCTGACCACAGGATGACTTTTTGCTCCTGCGGCCACTGTAGTGTGTGGCATAGGCTGAGAAGTTAGCCTCACTTTCGCCGCAACGCATGTCCTTGTTTCGTATGTACTCGGACAGTGTCGTGTACGTCAGGTCATCCTCCATCAAACCGCCCATGACGGTGATCCTTGGGCTCCAACTCTCCGGTAGCGCCATGAGAAGGATCATGGCTTGCATGTTTTTGTCAAGGTCCCAGTTTATCTGGCGAGCCTCGCCAAGGATTCCTTCAAACTCTTGTAGGAAATTGGGGATTGATTTTCCCTCATTCACCTGCATGCTGATCAGCCATTGTAGGATGAATAATTTGTTTGCGAGGGAAGTGGAATGGTGCACACAATTGAGCTTGTCATAAGCATCCAAAGTCAGTGTGAACCCCGCAATGACAGGAACATACTTATTGGCTACCGCGTTACTCAGGAGTGACATGAAGATATCATTTCAGTCCATTTCTCGTGCTCTGATGAGCCCTCCACGGGAATGTGCTCCTCTCCTTACAAAAGCTTGATGAATCTGCGTACTTTCATTCCCAGTACGAATTGCCATCTCCAGAGCGGGAAGTCGTTCCCCTCGAAGAGAGGGATTCCTCCCAAAGATCTGAGACCTTGCGGCAGTGCGGTAGCAATCACAATTGCTCCTGTGGTCAGCCCTGTGGTAGCCATTGTTGAGTTTGAGGACTGCCCTGCGGCAGCCTCTGTTGCGTTTGAGGACTGCCCTGTGGCGGCTCCCACTAGTCTTCATGGGCCAACCATTTTTGCTTCCCTTCTCTGAGTCTCACCTATGTTGAGGCCCATGTAGGCTGATGTAAGCTGATGTCTGCTACCAGTTTTAAGATGCAAGTTCGTTGCTAACCCCTCCAGCAGATGTGTACCTACAGACAAAGACTACCATACACAACAGCACACCTAGGGTCTTGCCTCCAAGGGCAGAGCTTGTCCTGGTTGGGAGCCAAGGGTTGTGCCACCAAGGGCAGAGCTTGTCCGTGGTCCCTATGTGATGAGTGTAAGTCCAGCCGTTGGAGCTGATGAAGTGGTGAAGTTGATGGAGCTGATGGAGCTGACATGCAAACTTGGAGAGAGCGTACCAAACGTTGAGCAAAGCATGCGTTACAGCTGGTTAGTGTGGGCCCATAACCCTTTGTCAACCAGCCTGAGGCAAGCAGACTAGAAAACAGGGCTGATGCAAGAGTAGCTGCCGTCCGCTCCTAGCATTTCAGCTAGAAGAAGATATCACCCTCAGGATCACGGTTCCATACTGAGCAGCTCTTAGGCAATCGCTTGCTAGCAACAATGTCCACTTAACACTTGGTCACTTTCGCGCAAGGTGCTAGTGAGAGACTAAAACCTGGGACTTAGACCAACCAATGTCTTCTTTATAGTGTTCCTTAGTTAGAAAACTCTGTGAGGAGCATCTATGGCCAGATTACATAATTAGAATGAGAAATGAGCCTGGTACATATAGTCCTAGGACTAGCTTCTGAGATGTGTGGGTAGTGGCACTTTTGGGGTGGCCACTCCACACCACCTCACCAGCTCGTCAATTGGTGCATTCACTAACTGCCAAGTGGCACATCCTCCTCATGCATGGAGAAATGTCTCACAAACATCCCCTGTGCAAGAAGGGGAAAAAAACCTTCGTAGGCACATCAAGGCTTGATCACAGATTCTGATGTTTCTATGTCCAACATGCTATCCATTGTGCTACACTTCTGGTGTCTCGCTTGGACTTGCACCAAGAACAAGGTTTGGGGGACTTACTCCAAGGGAGCAGTACATGCCCAACCTGTCCGCTAAGGTATAACAGTGGCCAAGGGGCATAAAAGAACAACATGTAAGTACCTGTAAGTTACATGTCATTGATTACAGTTCTTACCTTTGAGACTCCTCATAGAGTTGTCTACCATAGGCAGATACTAAAGAAGCATTGGTTGGTCTACGCCCTAGAAGCTAGCTCCTCACGCAAAAGTAACCAGGTGTTAAGGACACAGTGCAAGGAAGTGATTCATATCAATTGCTCAGTGTGGAACCCTGATTTTTAGGAGCAGACGGCAAGTGTCATTGTGTTAGCCTTGTTTTCGTGTCAGTTCCCTCAGGCCGATTGACAAAGGGATGAAAACCCATACTGAATAGTTGTAAAGTACACTTTTGTGCGCTCTCTCGCCCTCTTTGTCTTGAAGCATGCATCAGCTCCATTAGCTCCATCAGCTCAATCTACTCCATGAGCTCCAACAGTGGGTGCTGGCATTTAGCGAACAAAGACCAAAGATAAGCTCTGTCCTTGGAGGTACGACCTTTGGACCGTAACCAAGATAAGCTCTGCCCTTGGAGGCACGACCCTGGGTTTGCTAGAGTGCGTTCTTCTTTGTTTTCAGGTAGTCAACAGGTAAGGGGTAAGAAACAAATCTGCACGTTCTAAATTGGTAGCAGACAAGAGCCTACATCAGCCTATGTTTGCCTTAACAAAGTAGAGAAGCAAAGAAGCAGAGAAGCAGCATGATGATACCCACTTCGCTCACTCTTGCGTAGATCAACGATGGGATGTCAAAGTTCACAGGGATAGGTTTCCCTTGTTGAAATGGCAATTTGAGATTGTCAGGAGGTTATGTGGCTACTTGAAGATGTTCATTGTACAAGAGATTGAATGTAAAAAATCAGATGCTGGTTATGAAGCGTGGTGTGTCAAAATTGACATGGGGCTTGCGATTCTTGTGACATCAGTGCATGGGTCACATCATGTCTACCTCCAAGGTATCACACATGGATCAAAGGCTTATGAGAAGCTTGCATGTCTACACCAATCAACGGCTCTTGCAAGTCACCTCTTTATCCTTGAAAAGTTGAATTCGATCAGGATGAGTGAGGAAGAGTCGACTCCAGTCTTCCTATTGCAGTGTGAAGGACTACTATAGAAAATGACCCAAATGAACAAGGAAATGGATACCAACATGCAGGGCATGATCCTCGCCATGGCGCTACCTGAAAGCAAGGGTCCTCTGATCACCGTCTTTGGCGGTTGGAAGAAGGAGGATTTGATGTATGAGGTAGTGTCTGAGTATGTGGATAACAAGGCCATGTGTCACAACGGCAGTGAGGCTAACAGTTCAGCCAATGGTGCATAGTACGGTGGGCATGGCAACAACTCCTTTTCTGGTCAATGCACAACGGAAGCAATGGCGGTGGAGGAAGAGGCAATGGTGGAAGTGGAAAGGGTTCAAAGCGCCCTTGAATGTGCCTTAAATGTGGCAAGCCTGGGCATTTGGAACGGGATTGCAGGGCTCCCAAGAAGGAAGACAAAGATGACGTGGGTAAGAACAAGGGAAAAGGAAAGGCTAAGACAGAATTGACAAACACGATGGCTAAGAGCATGCCGAGAACAAAAGGAGCAGCACTACTCAAGCGTGGAGCCTACGGGCTCAACTGTGGCATGAACCACCACTCTTCAAGGGAGAAGGATGGGTTCATATCCATGGGGGACACTGAACGTTTCTTCTGGTGTGCCAATGGCATCCTTGTCCATGCGCAAGGCAAAGGAGATATGTTGATCAGCATCAACGTGAACGTTGCTGAAAGAGACTTGAAGCTAGAGAACGTCATCTACATGCCGTCTTTTGCGGCAAATCTCTTGTCAATGTCCAAAATCACAGACTACGACATGTCAGTCATCTTCATGGTGGAGGAGGCTGGGATTGTCAAGAACAAGGACATCCAGATCCTATGCCAAAGAGAATATTGTCGTACAGGTCCCAATAGTTGATGGGCTCTACATGTTGCAGACCAAGCCCCTTAAGAGTACCAATGAGAGCGTTACCATGGCAGCTAACTCCACGAAAGACATAGACGCTCAGTTGTGGCACGGGCGGTTTGGCCATGTGGCTGATACGTCACTATAAGCCATGCTGTACCAAGAAGTAGTTCATTGATTGGAGGGATGCAAGGCCAAGGTTGAGGGAAAGTACAAGGAGTTGTGTGAGCCATGCCTCCAAGACAAGGTAAAGAAAAGCCATCTGAGCGTAATGGGGAACATCCAGGAGCAATCTTGGACTTGATTCACTCTAATGTGTGCGGACCATTTCGCACCCCTTGAAACAGCGGCAACAAGTACTTCTTGACCTTCATTCATGACCACAGTCGTAAGATGGGGAGCCACTTCCTCAAGACAAAGGGAGAGGTCAAGGAGAAGCTACAAGAGTTTGTCGCCATAGTAGAGCGGCAGACAAGCAAGAAGGTCAAGGGACTGCGCATGGACATTGGTAGCAAATACAAGGTGTACAAAGGCTGGTTGAGCCAACACCAAATCAACCACGAGAGCACCAGGCCTTATGATCCCCACAGCAATGATGTTGCTGAGCGGATGAACCAGACTATCCTCGGCATGACACGAAGCATGGTCTTTGATGCCAAACTCCCACTTTGCTTCTTGGTTGAAGCTGCAAGAACTGCTTGCTACCTTGTGAATCATACTCTGGTAGTCGTGCTTGGAAGGCACGGTAAAAAGCGGTAAGAGAAGCAGCTAAGGAAACCACAGAAGGCTTGATCAGGGCAGAGGTCCAAGCAAGACAAGGAAGTGGCAAGGTGGATGCTCGTGCTCGCAAGTGTGTTATGGTCGGATATGACACTACACACAAGGCGTACAGGCTATGGGACCAAGTGGCTAAAAAGCCCATCAAGAGCCAAGACGTCGTGTTTGATGAAAGGACGTTCAACAAGGGAGAGTTGCTGGATCATGTCCATGCTGCCAAATCAGGAGAGTGGGTTGTGTTGCTTAAGTGAAGTGATTAGGCACCTAAGAACTGGCACATGGTGCCAGTATAGGAGAATGATGGTGTTGCAAGGAGAGTGGCTGTGTAGGTTGACGCAACGACGGACTCTGACACTGAGTCTGAGTCGTACAAGGCCTCGAATTCTAGCTCCGAGGCCGATTGCCTTTCCTAAGACAACGTATCACAGGTAGCGCATGAATAATATAAGCAACTAAGCCTTGAAGCACCAACAGCAACACTCTGACGTAGTACATGCCGGAAGAAACCTCTCCCCAAGTACGATGCTGAGAGTGTGGAATGGACTGGACTCAGCAGGTCATTCTTGGCTCATGGAGAGCGTGTGATCATAGCGGAGGTTATGAACATGCCAGATAGAGCCAAGTAGGAGGCAGTGGATAACAAACTTGTATCCATTGAAGAGAACGGAACACGGGTTCTGGTGGACAGGCCCCCAAACGCCCATGTGGTAGGGTCAAAGTGGGTACTCCAGAAAATGTTCAAGAACAATGGTACTATTGACAAGTACAAGGCAAGAGTTGTGGCAAAGGGGTTTTATTAGCGTGCAAGCTTTGAATACGTGGGTACCCTTGCGCCTGTCATTACCTTTGCCTCTATCGGATCAATGTTGGGCATTGCTGCTCAAAGATATTGAGGTCCATTAGATGGACGTCAAGACAGCTTTCCTCTACAAGAAGCTAGACAAAAACGTGCTAATAAAAGTGCCCTAGGGAGTGCAAGCTCCAGAGAGCAAGGTTTGCAAACTGGTCAAAGCACTCTACGGGCTGAAACACACCCCAAGGATGTGGTAAACTGAAATGGATGACTTCATGGCAAGGCTCACCTTCACGCACTGCCAGAATGACCCTAATGTGTACGTGCGGGAGGATGAGCAATGCTTGATGCTCGTTGCACTGTACGTGGATGACCTGATCATGTGCTCATCGTCATTCAAGCTGCTAAACAAGCTGAAGATAATTCCCAGCAGA
Source organism: Penium margaritaceum (assembly GCA_023375785.1). Classification (NCBI taxonomy): domain Eukaryota; kingdom Viridiplantae; phylum Streptophyta; class Zygnematophyceae; order Desmidiales; family Peniaceae; genus Penium; species Penium margaritaceum. Next base: position 344,354 of record SZWC01000346.1, on the reverse strand, counting down.
AGGTTGAAGATAAAGAGCATGGATCCGCTTAAGTTCTACCTCAAGATAGCCTTCCAGCGTAATCGAGCAGCAGGTACAATCGAGATTAACCTAACCAAGTACATCATGGAGGTCCTCAAGAACTACAACATGGAGGAGTGTTAGCCCATCAGCACACCCATGACAACAGACATTTAGCTCTCCCCCTCCATGAGCCCCAGCACGGAAGCAAAACAGCGTGAGATGGAGAACATTCCCTACCAGTCTGCTGTTGGCAGCCTCATGTATGCCATGGTAGGAACACGCCTTGACATTTTTTATACCGTGGAACAAGTAAGCAGGTTTGTGGCCAATCCAAGGCAAAAGCACTGGTAAGCAATTGAGCACATCATGTGATATCTACAAAAAACACGACACATGGGAATTCTGTTTGGAGGCCAAGAGGGATCTAACCCGTTGTAGCTCGTGTGCTACAAAGATGCCGATTACGGAGGAATAATTGATGACAGAAAGTCCACCTTGGGCTTCATGTGGCTCTTGAAAGGTGGTGCAGTCTCTTTGGCAAGAAGAAAGCAAGACTGTGTCTTCATCTCTACTGCTAAGGCAAAATACATCGTTCTGTGAGAAGCATTCAAGGAGACATAGTGGCTCTGCATTTTGCTTATTCAGATGAAAATACCACGGAAAGAAGCAATGGAGGTCCGCATCGACAACAAGAGTGCGATAAAAATGACACACGATGACATCAGGTACCACTTCTCATGGGACATGGTCACAAAGGAAATTGTGGACCTGGAATACGTTAAGACCAAGAAGATGTTCGCAGATTGCATGATGAAGCTGCTTGATAGCAAATTACATTATGTAAGTTCCCAAGGCATCGGTATTGTCAGCGCCACTGATGAAATCTAAGGCAAAGATAGCTTAACAGAGGAGATATCTCATAGCAAATGGACAGTGGTGCAAGGGAGAGTTTGTTTACCTGATATGCCCCTTGTCCATAGGTGACATTTGGACAGGCACAGGACGGAGTCGGCATGCATTGCTCCCTTGGAGTAAGTCCCCTAAGTCTGGTCTAGATAGAAAAGGCATGCACTGCTCCTTTGGAGCAAGTCCCCTTGGTCCAAACTGGATAGTATAGTAAAGTATAGAAGAAGGATGACAAAGGCAAGGAAGAAGGCTGAGTATTGGAGGAAAGAAGATGTTCGCAGCTTGCATGACGAAGGCGCTTGAAAGCAAATTACATTTTGCGAGTACCCGAGGCATCGGTATGGTCAACGTCACCAATGAAGATTAAGGCAAAGACAGCTGTACAGAGGAGATATCTCACAGCAAATGGAAAGGGGTGCAAGGGAGAGTTTGTTGACCTGATATGCCCCTTCTACATAGCTAACATTTGGACAGGCACAGGACGGAGAAGGCATGCACTGCTCCCATGGAGTAAGTCCCCTAAGTCTGGTCTAGATGGAAAAGGCATGCACTACTCCTTTGGAGCAAGTCCCCTTGGTCTAAACTGGATAGTATAGTCAGCAAATACTATGTAGGACAACTCCTTGTGGCTTAGACGTTCTAGAGTTAGTCTCTGGAGCGAGAGGTCACTTGATCCAATCCGAATCCAGTGACTAGTTTTCTTTGTGACCAAAAGGGGGACAAGAAGGTTCTAAGAGACATCTTAGAACATTCCAAGGTCCTTCATGGTGGCTGGCGCCACTTGGCGGTCACAACAAGCGCCATGTAGATAGGAGGGATGATGCAATCCGGATTGCTATCAAAGTGGCTCATCAAAGGAGCCACTGCACACCTAGACTAGAGGCTGGCTCTAGGATTATAAGAACCTGTAAGTTGCTTGTCATTGATTACAGTTCTTACCTTTGAGACTCCTCATAGATTTTTCCACCACAGGCAGACACTAAAGAAGCATTGGTTGTTCTTAGCCCCAAGAGTTAGCTCTTCGTGCAAAAGTGACCAGGTGGTAAGGACCTCGTAGAAGAAAGTTATTCCTATGAACTGCTTAGTGTGGAACCATGATTGTGAGGTTGACATCTCGTCCTAGTTGCAATAATAGGAGCCGACGACAAGTACCATTATGTCGGCCTTGCTTTATAGACCGTTGCATCAGGTTGGTTGACACCACTCCCTGTTTGGAATCTTATGTAGACTCATTCAGGTCTTCCTTGCTTGGTTTCCTCTCATCAAAGGTCACGTCCCAGTTGGTGATGAGCCTTCTTGCTACCAGTTCCTATAGGCACTAGGTCTTGTAGGTTCATAACCCTTGTCTGTTGGAGTGATACTCCTCTCCATGGTAGGAATGGCTTCGTCGATAATGGTGTCTGCCTCTAAAGGTAAGGACTTGGGTTCAAGTCCTACAAGATGAATTTTTGCCCTGCGTCAAAGGAGGTGGAAAACAGGTGCCAGAAAGCTAGCTGAACTTCTAGAGATCCTCACAAAGCTTCTAGAAGTCTAGAGTAAGGTCCAGGAAGGTGGCACACCTTCTAGAAAGGGTGACTTATCCTACAAGGAATCTGGAGACTTCTTGGTCTTCTTGATACCTTCCCTCATACTAGAAGGAAACTGAGGAATCCAGGAAGGGGCACAAGCTTTGAGAGGAGGGAAAGGATGCTTTCTTAGGTGGGAAAAAAAACAGCCTACCAAGGGATACTCTACAAGTCATAGAATATACTAGGAAGCTTCAAATGTAGCATGCCTTGGTGTTCTAGAAAGCTTAGATCATTGGCTTTAACATTCCATTGCTTGTGAGCCTTGATCAAGAGTTCTTTCCTAGTCAATTGAAGCCAAAGCTATTGCCTCACTCTCTGACCAGTTTTCCTCCATCCTTGGAACCTGTTGCCTCCACAGTTTTAGTCTCTTCAAAAACCGTTGGTCGTGTAAACCAGCCACTGCTAAAGACCCTCATCGGGGGGAATACCTACACAGAGGCCAACAAACAGTTATGGGCCCATGCTGTTGAGAGGTCCCAAGCCAGCTTGTGTTCAAGATTACTAGATCAGGTTATGGCCGTCAACAAGCAAGACAACAACCGTACTATCCTTCCGTTTGATAGGAAAGGCTTTTCCTCACGGAGGTGGCAGTCTGAGGCATTCCTCGCCAACAGGGAGCTTCTTCAGCTCGTGAGAGGTGATGTGAATGCTCCGCTAGAGACTATAATGCATAAGATACAGGAGCCATCCAATAAGCGCAACAAAAGGTGCTAGTGTTCCTTGTGTCGGCGTTATTCCCGCCACAACTTGGACACATCCAAGGATGTACCCTGGCCGCAGAAGCATGGTCAAAACGTTGCTCTATCTAGGAGTGAAACAACCTCGCCAATCAGCTCTTTATCTTCAAATTGCTCGTCACCCTTCGAGTCAATGAAGGCGATAACGTCATGAAGATCATGCAGTAGATTGAGTCGCTTGCAGCAGAGTCTTAGGCTGCTGATTGGGAGGTTGAGTCTCAATTGTAAGCTATGATCTTCCTTCTGGTCTTGCCTGACAGTTGGAGTCCCATGATCAAAGTCCATTGTGGCTGGCCTTCCAACGAGCTAAAGTTCTTGAAGGATGGTGAGTACGCGCGTAATGAGTGGATGTGGCGTAACGGTTTAGGGAGTATAATGGCATCAAATCCTGCATACACCGTTTGTCCTCAAGGTGGAGGCCAAGGCGACTAGTAGAAGGGTTCCAAGTAGACCAAGAAGGGTGACAAGAATGGGGACTGCTTCAACTAGGGCATGGAGGACCACTATGCACACAACTGCTCTTAGAAAAAGCCAGACAGGTCGTAATGGAGGAAAAAGAAAGACGACTAGGCCCTCATGGCGTACAATTCCACCAACATAGAAGATGCGGGAGTTGGCGTCATTGAGCCTGGATTAGGCCGCCACATCCAATGCAATAAGATGGTATTTTTCACCTATTGTTCCTCTGAGAAATGCATGACAATGGCCAATAGCAAAAGAAAGGTGGCCAGCGATGACAATAAGGTCTGCATTGAGCTATTTCTGGATGGCAAAACTACCAAAAGCATTATCCATGACGTGCTGCAAATGCCCATTATTGGGACAAACCTTCTCTCCTTTTTCCGCCTCACTGACATGGCACTTGAGGTGCTATTCACAAAGAAGAAGGCCATCATTTACAAGGAAGGCAAAGACGAGGTGATTGTGCGCGCCAAAAGGGAGGAAGTCTTTTACTTGCTACGCGCAAAGATCCTTCACGGTTGGGTGGGGTCCAACGCCACCAATCTTGCAATGAAGGATGAAAGAGACCTGGACATGTGACACCGCCGACTCTGCAATATTTCTCCATTGGTAGTGAAGGAGATGGCGAAGAGAGAGGTGGTACGGGGTCTCCAAATCATTGGCCTTGATGGAACCAAGGAGACGATGTGTGAGCCATGCATTGTTGGCAAATCAATGCAACTGCCATTTATGGCCAAGGGGACGCGTGCATCTGTAAAATTTGTAGTGCTACAAACAGATGTGTGTACACCACTTGAAATCTCTATCATTGAAGCTTGCTACTTCCTCACTTTCATCATTGACAATAGCCGTAAACTCTACCTCTATCCCATGGAGGAGAAAAGTGAGATGCTTGCACGGATGTACAAGTTTGTGGCAGATGTGGAGCGGTAGACAAAGTTTAAGGTGAAGGATTTCTTGAGTGACACCGGCTATGAAAATGTGGACTGCCTTGGATGGATGAATAGCAAAGGGATTGAATGAAAGAAAACAACTCCACACTCCCTGCAATAGAATGGCGATTCAAAGAGAGGCAACCACACAATACTCAATATGGTACGGTTGATGTTGAGTCATGCCGGCCTTGCTCAACATTATTGGATGGAGGCAGCAAGTGTTGACCTGATATGCCCCTCGTCCATGGTTGACATTTGAACAAGCTTATGACGGACTAGGCATGCACTGCTCCCTTGGAGTAAGTCCCCAAAGTCCTCTCTAGATAGAAAAGGCATGCAGACATCCTTTGGAACAAGTCTCCTTTGTCTAAACTGGATAGTAAGGCTAGAAAACGCTACCTAAGACAACTCCTTGTGGCTTAGATGTTCCAGAGTTAGTCTTTAAGCGAAAGGTCATAGGTTCAAATTCTACTGTCACCCAATGACCTCTCGCTCCAGAGACTAACTTTGGAACGTCTAAGCCATAAGGAGTTGTCCTATATAGTACTTGCTTGCTATACTATCCAGTTTAGACCAAGGGGAATTACTCCAAAGGAGTAGTGCATTCCTTGTCTATCTAGACCAGACTTAGGAGACCTACTCCAAGGGAGCAGTGCATGCCTAGTCCGTCATGTGCTTGTCCAAATGTCAGTTATGGTTAAGGGACATATCAAGAGAACAAACTCTCCCTTCCACCTTTCTCCATTTGCTCTTAGATATCCCTCCCTTTAGCTATCTTGGCCTGAGTCTTTGGCGTCTTCGTTGACCATAGCAATGCCTCGGGTACCTGCAGAATGCAATTTGCTGTCAAGCGCCTTGGTCATGCAATGTGCAAGCATCTTATTGGTCTCCATGTATTCCTGGTTCACAATCTCCTTTGGAAACAGATGGCGTAAGAAGTGGTACCTGATGTGGATTTGCTTGGTCCGCCGGGAGTTGACATCGTCGTGTGCCATTTTCTTGGCACACTTTTTGATTCGAACCTCCGTTGCTTCCACTTGTGGCACTTCCATCATAGCAAGCAAGCTGCATAGCCATTGTGTCTCATTGAATGCTTCTAATACAACAATTTACTCTGTCTCCGTGGTAGAGAGAAAGACACGGTCTTGCTTTCTGCTTGCGCAAGAGACTGTACCACCGTTCAGGAGGCACACAAAGGAGGAGGTGAACGTTTTGTCATTGATTCTTCCTTCCTTGTTTGCGTCCGTGTACCCCATGAGCCACAGCGGGTCAGATCTCTCTTGGCATCCAAACTGGAGTCTCATGTCTCGTCTCGTTTCTAGATAGCACATGATGCAGTTAACTACTTGCCACTACTGTGGCCCAAGATTGGCCAAGAACCTGTTCATTTGTCCCACACTTGAGCAAATGTTAGGGCGTTTACCTCCTATGTCATACATTAGGCTGCCAACAGCGGACAGGTAGGGAATGTTGTCTATCTCACACAATTCTGCTTCTGTGCTGGGGCTCATGGAGGTGACAGCTTGATGTCTGTTATCATGGGAAAGCTGATGGATTTGCAGTCCTCCATGTTGTAACACTTGAGGACCTCCATGATGTACTTGGTTTTGGTTTAGCTTGATGGTTCCTCCTGCTCAATTGTGATGGATGGTTATCACGAGGTACAACTCAAGAGTGTCCATGCCCTTCATCTTGAATCTGTTACTAAGATCAGTCTTCAGCTTGTTCAACAGCTCGAATGACAATGAATAGATGATCAGGTCATCCACGTAAAGTGCAACCAGCATCAAGCTTTACTCATCCTCTTGCACGTAGACACGAGGGTCATTCTGGCAGTGCTTGAAGGTGAGCCCAGCCATAAAGCCATCCATCTCCTTGTACCACATCCTTCAAGAATGTTTCAATCTAGAGAGTACCGTCACCAGTTTGCAAACCCTACCGTCTAAAGCTTTCACTCCTTCAAGCACTTCCATCAAAACGGTTTTTTTCAAGCTTCATATAGAGGAAATTAATCTCGACGTCCATCATGTGGACCTCCTGATGTTTTCTAGCAGCAATGCCCAACATGGATGTGATGGAGGCAAAGGTGACGACAGGCGCGATGGTCTCCTTGTACTTTAATTTTCCACGCTGGGAAAAACCCTTCGCCACAACTCTTGCCTTGTATTTTTCAATAGTACCATTCTTCTTGAACTTCTTCTGCAGTACCCACTTCGACCCTACCACGTGGGCATTTGAGAGCCTTTCAAACAAAACCCATGTTCCGTTCTCTTCAATGGATGCGATTTCACTATCCACTACCTCCTTCCACTTGGCCATATCTGGCATCTTCATAGCCTCTGTTACAGTCATAGGCCAAGCCAAGCATGTCAAACTGAGTCCGCTCCATTCCACACTCTCACCATCGTACTTAGGCGGAGATTTCTTTTTGTGCGTACTGTGCCAGAGTATTGCGGGTGGTGCTTCAAGGCTTAGTTACGTCTGTTGCTCTTGCGCTGCCAGTAATCCGGTGTGTGAGGTAGAGCCACCGGCCTCAAAGTTCAAGTGAGAGGCCTCGAACAAATCAGACTTAGTGTTAGAGTCTATCGATGTGTCTGCCTGCACAGCCACTCTCCCTACCGCACCATCATTCTGCTTCACTGGCACTATCTACCAATTCTCAAGTGTGCGATCAGCTGACTCAAGCAACACAACCCACTCTCCTGATTTAAGAGCATGGACAAGATCCACCGCCTCTTCCTTGCCAGAATCCTCTAGATGAGCTTTCCAGCCGCTTGGTCGTAAAGCATGTACGCCTTGTGTGTAGTGTCGTATTCGAATATTACACACTTGTGAGCACGGGCATACATCTTGCCACTTCCTTCTCCTACTTGGACCTTTCCCTAAGTAGTACAACCAAAGACCCTCAAGTGTGAGGCATCTGGCTTCTTTCCTGACCAAACCTGCAATGGCATCCTTAGTTCCTTCTCCTGATGTTTCTTGCCGCACCTTCCAAGTGCGTTTGCCAGAGTGAAATTCAAAAGGTAGTAAGTAGTTCTTACTGCTTTAACCCAGAAGTAAGATGCGAGTTTAGGGTCAAAAAACATGTTTTGTGTCATGCCAAGGATAGTGTGGTTCATCCGCTTTCCAACACCATTGCTCTGGGGGGTAAAAGACGTGGTGTTTGGTGGTTGATGCCATGCTGGCTCAACAAGCCTTTACATGTCTCGTACTGACCACTGTTGTCCGTGCGTAGTACCTTGACCTTCTTGCTCGTCTGTCACTATACCATGGGGACAAACTCTTTTAGCTTCTCCTTGACGTCTCCCTTTGTCTTAAGGAAGTAGATCCACATTTTGGGACAATGATCATCAATGAAGGACAGGAAGTACTTTCTACTATTGTTTGACGGTGTGCAGAATGGTCCACACAAATCAGAGTGAATTAGGTCCAAGATTACTGCCGCACGTTGTCCATTGCTTAGTGTAGAACTGTGGTTATGAGGGTGATATCTCCTCCTAGTTGCAATACTAGAAGCGGACGGCAAGTGCAATTGTGTTGGCCTTTTTTTCTAGTCCGTTGCCTTAGGTTGGTTGGCACCACTCCCTGTTTGGAATCTTGTGTAGAATCAACCAGCTCTTCCTTGCTTGGTTTCCTCTCATGAAAGGTCATGTCTCCATTGGTGATGAGCCTTCTTGCTGCCAGTTCCTATAGGTAGTAGGTATTGTCGGCCCATTACCCTTTGTCTGTTGGAGTGATGCTCCTCTCCATGGTCAGAATGACTCCAAAAAGGAACACCAAAAAGACAAGTTGAAGTCGCTTAGTAGATAATGGTGTCAATCTATAGGGGCAAAGGCTTGGTTTCAAGTCCTATAAGATGAATTTATGCCCTGCCTCAAGGGAGGTGGAAAACAAGTGCCAGAAAGCTAGCTAAACTTCTAGTGATTCTCACTAAGATTCTAGAAGTCTAGGGTAAGGTCGAGGAAGGTGGCACACCTTATAAAAAGGATGACTTATCCTACAAGGAATCTAGAGATGTCTCGGTCTTCTAGATACCTTCCCTTATACTAGAAGTAAGCGGAGGAATCCACAATGGGGTAGAAACTTTTAGAGGAGGGAAGGGATGCTTTCGTAGGTGGGAAAAATAACAGCCTACCAAGGGATACTCTACAAGTCAATGAATCTAAAAGGAAGCTTCAAATGTGGCATGCCTTGGTGTTGTCGAAAGCTTAGATGAGTTATAGTTTTGGCTTCAATTGACCAGGAAAGAACTCTTTTTTAAGGTTTACAAGCAATGGCATGTTATAGCTACTGCTAGGGATCTTCAAGGGTCAATACCTACCTTCAGGCCAACAAACGCTTATGTGCCCATGCTGTTGAGAGGTCCCAATCCAGCTTGTGTTCACGTTTACTAGATCAGGTCATGGCCGTCAAGAAGCAAGAAAACAACCGCACTATCCTTTCGTTTGAAAGGACAAGGTTTTCCTTACGGAGGTGGCAGTCTGAGGCGTTCTTTGAAAACAGGGGGCTGCTTGAGCTCGTGAAAGGTGATGTGACTGCTCCACTAGGAACTGCAATAGCTAAGGTACAGGAGCCATACAGGAAGCGCAAAAAATGGCACTTGTGCTCCTTGTATCGGCGTTATGCCTGCCACAAATTAGGCACATCCAAGAATGTACCATGGCTGAAGAAGCATGGTCAAAACTGTGCTCCATCTACGAGTCAAACAACCTCTCCAATCAGTTCTTTATCTTCAAACGGCTCGTCATCCTTCAAGCCAATGAAGGTGATAACGTCATGAAGATCATGCAGTAGATTGAGTCGCTTGTAGCAGAGTCTTTGGCCACTGGTTGGGAGGTTGACTCTCAATTGTAAACGATGATCCTCTTTCTGGCCTTGGCGGACAGTTGGAGTCCCATGATCATTGTCCTTTGTGGCTGGCCTTCCAACGAGTTAAAGTACTTGAAGGTTGTTGAGTACGTGTGTAATGAGTGGATGCGGCGTGGTAGTTGAGAGAGTGTAACGGCATCAAATCCTGCATATCCCATTTGTCCTCAATGTAGAGGCCAAGACGACTAGTGGAAGGGTGCCAAGCACACCAAGAAGGGTGACAAGATGAGATACTTCTTCAACTATGGCATGGAGGACCACTATGCACACAACTGCTCCAAGAAGAAGCCAGATTGGTTGTAGTGGGACACGAAGAAAGACAAGAAGGCCCTCATGGCGCACAATCCCACCAACATAGAAGATGCCGGAGTTCCCGTCATTGAGTCTGGATTAGGCTGCCACATCCAATGCAATAAGACGGTATTGGTCACCAATCGTTCCTTTGAGAAATGCATAACGATGGCCAATAGCAAAACAGAGCTAGCTGTTGATGAGGATAAGGTCAGAATTGAGTTATTTGTGGATGGCAAACCAGTCACAAGCATTATCCATGACGTGCTGCACATGTCCATTTTTGGAACAAACCTGCTCTCCTTCTGCCGCCTCACAGACGAGGCACTTGAGGTACTCTTCACAAAGAAGAAGGCTGTCATCCGCAACGAAGGCAAAGACGAGGTTGTTGTGCATGCCAAGGGGAAGGAAGACTTGTACTTGTTACACGTGAAGATCCTTGGCTGCTGGATGGAGTCCAACATCACCTATCTTACAATGCAGGATGAAAGAGACCTGGACCTGTGGTACCACCGACTTTGCCATATTTCTCCATCAACGGTGAAGGAGATGGCAAAGGGAGAGGTGGTACGGTGTCTCCAAATCATTGGCCTTGATGGAACTAAGGAGACGATGTGTAAGCCATGCATTATTGGCAAATCAATGCGACTGCCATTCATGGCGAAGGGGACGCATGCATCCGTAAAATTGGTGGTGGTACATACAGATGTGTGTAGACCACTTAAGAGCTCCATCATTAGAGCTTGCTACTTCCCACCTTCATCATCGACAACAGCCAAAAACTCTACCTCTATCCCATAAAGCAGAAAAGTGAGATGCTTGCATGTATGTAAGAGTTTGTTGCATATGTGGAGCGCTAGAGAAAGTTGAAGGTGAAAGAGTTCTCGATTGACATCAGCAATGAATATGTAGACATCCTTGGATGGATAAAGAGTAAAGGGATTGAATGAAAGGAAACAACTCGACACTCTCCGCAACAGAATGGCGATTCAAAGAGAACCGACCGCACAATACTCAATATGGTATGGTTGATGTTCACTCACACCGACCTTGCACAACGGTATTGGACGGAGGCACCAAGTGTTCACCTGATATGCCCCTTGTCCATGGTTGACATTTAAATAAGCACGTGACAGACTAGGCATGCATTACTCTCTTGGAGTAAGTCTCCTAAGTCTGGTCTAGATAAACATGGCACGCAGCGCTCCTTTGGAGCAAGTGGCCTTGGTCTAAACTGGATAGGATAGCCAGCAAACGCTACCTAGGACAACTCCTTGTGGCTTATACATTCCATAGTTGGTCTTTGAGCGAGAGGTCGCTAGGTCGACTTCCATCCTTGTGACTAATCTTCTTTATGACCAAAAGGGAGACAGGAAGGTTCTAAGAGACATCTTAGAACATTCCAAGACCGTTCCTATTGGCTGGCACCACTTGGCGGTCACAAAGAGCGTCATGTAGGCAGGGGGGATGATATCATCCAGATTGTCCCCAAACTGGCTCATCCAAGGAGTGTAAACTGGCTTGAGGCAACGAACTAGAAAACAAGGCCGATACAATGGCACTTCACGTTCCCTCCTAGTATTGCAACTAGAAGGAGATATCACCCTCAGCATCATAGTTCCATACTGAGCAGTTCATAGGAATCACTTCCTTGTAGTGTGTCCTTAGCACTTGATCAATTTTGCGTGAGTTAACTCCTGGGGCTTAGACCAACCAATGCTTCATTGGTGTTTGCCTCTGGTTGACAACTTTGTGAGGAGTCTCAAAGGTAAGAACTATAATCAAGGACAAGCAAGTGACAGGTACTTATGGTCGTAGAGCCAACGTCTAGCCTAGGGGCGTAGTGGTTCATTGAATGAGCCACTTTCATGGAAATCTGGATTGCATCATCCCCCCCTACCTACATGGTGCTCTCTTTGACTACCAATCGGTGCCTGCCACCATAAAATTCCTTGGAATGTTCGAAGATGCCTCCTAGAATCTTCTTGCTACCCTTATGGTCACAAAAAAATGAGTCACTGGGCTGTAATTAGACCCAGTGACCACTTGCTCAAGAGACTGACTCTGGAATGTCTAAGCCACAAGGAGTTGTCGTAGAGAGTCTTTGCTTGCTAGAGTATCCAATTTAGACCAAGGGAACTTACTCCAAAGGAGTAGTGCATGACTTGTCTCCTGTACAAATGTTCGCTATGGTTAAGGGGCATATCAAGTCAACAAGCTCTCCCTTCCACCTCTGTCCATTTGCTGTTAGATACCTCTTCTCACTAGCTGTCTTGGCCCTAGTCTTCATTGGCTACGTTGACCATAGCGTACATCGGGAACCTGCAGAATGCAATTTGCTATCAAGCGTCTTAGTCATGCAATCTGCGAGCATCCTTTTAGTCACCACGTATTCCAGGTCCACAATGACCTCTGCAACCAGGTTGTAGTAGAAGTGGTACCTCACGTCGATGTGCTTGGTCCTCCGGGAGTTGACGTCATCTTGTGACATTTTCTTGGCACTCTTGTTTTTGATGCGGACCCCCGTTGCTTCCATCTATGGCACTTTCATCTCAGTAAGTAAGCTACGTAACTATTGTGTCTCGTGCATGCTTTTGACATAATGATGAAGTCTTTCTTAGGGGGAGAGAGAGAGAGAGAGAGAGAGAGAGAGAGAGAGAGAGAGAGAGAGAGAGAGAGAGAGAGAGAGAGAGAGAGAGAGAGATTCTTGCTTTCTGCTAACCCAAGAGACTGCTCCATCGTTGAAGAGGTACACAAAGCCGGAGGTGGAAGTTTTGTCATTAATTCTTCCTTATAATTCGGCGTCCGTGTACCACACAAGCCGTAGCGGGTCAGATCCCTCTTGGCCTCCAAACTGGAGTCTCATGTGTCGTGTCTTATGTAGATAGCACATGATATGCTCAATTTCTTGCCAGTGCTTTGGCCCAGGATTGGCCACAAACCTGCACATTTGTTCCACACTTTAGCAAATGTGAGGGCGTCTTCCCATCATGGTATATATTAGGTTGCCAACAGCAGATATGTGAGGAATGTTCTCTATCTCATACCGTTCTGCTTCTATGATGTAGCTCATGAAGGAGGAGAGCTTGATTTCTGTTGTCATGGGTATGTTGATGGGCTTCCAGTCCTCCATATTGTAGCGCTTGATGACCTCCATGATGTGCTTGGTCTGGTTTAGCTTGATGGTCCCTGCTGCTCGATTGTGGTGGATGGTTATCCCGCGGCAGAACTGAAGAGGAACCATGTCCTTCATTTAGAACCTATTAATGAGATCAGTCTTCAGCTTGTTCAACAGCTCCACTGACAATGAGGAGATGATCAGGTCATCCACGTAAAGTACAACAAGCATCAAGCTTTGCTCATCCTCCTACACGTAGATACTAGGGTCATTCTGGCAGTGAGTGAAGGTGAGCCTAGCCTTGAAGTCATCCATTTCCGTGTACCACATGCTTGGGGCATGTTTTAGCCCGTAGAGTGCTGTCACCGGTTTGCAAACCTTACTCTCCAAAGCTTCCACTCCCTCAAGCACTTCCATCAGCATTTGTTTTCAAGCTCCCTCCAGAGGAAAGCTGTCTTGACACCCATCTAGTGGATTTCCACATGTTTTCTAGCAGTGATGCCCAACATGGATGTGTTGGAGGCAAAGGTGATGATAGGCGCAATGGCATGCTTGTACTCTGACTTTCCACGCTGGGAAAAACACTTTGCCACAACTCTTGCCTTGTACTTGTCAATTATACCATCCTTCTTGAACATTTTCCGCAATACCCAATTTGACCCCACTATGTGGATGTTTGGGAGCCTGTCTAGAAGAACCCATGTTCCGTTGTCTTCAATGGATGCGAGCTCGCTATCCAATGCCTCCTTCCAGTTGGCCAAATCTTGCATGTTCGTAGCCTATACTACAGTTACAGGCTCTCCCCAAGCCAAGCATGACTAGCAAAGTCCGGTCCATTCCGCACTCTCACCAGCAGAATTAGGCGGAGGTTTCTTTTTGCGTGTTCGGCACCGGAATGTTGCTGGTGGCGCTTCAAGGCTCAGTTACTTCTATTGCTCTTGCACTGCCAGTGATGAGTTGATTGAGGAAGAGCCACCGGTTTGAGTGTTTAAGTCAAGAGTCTTCGAACGACTCAGAAATTGTGTGAGAGTCTGTCGCTGTGTCAACCTGTATAGCCACTCTCCCTGATGCACCATCATTTTGCTTCACTGGCACCATCTACCAATTCATAGGTGTGTGACGAGCTGACTTGAGCAATACAACCCCTTCTCCTGATTCGGGAGCATGGACAGGATCCACCGCCTTTGCCTTGCTAGAATCCTTTGGATGAGCTTTTCAGTTGCTTGGTCCTACAGCTTGTATGCATTGTGTGTAGTTTTGTATACGACCATCGCACACTGGCAAGCACGCACATCCAGCGTGCCACTTCCTTCTCCTACTTCGACCTTTGCCTAGGCAATACAGCCAAAGACCCTCGAGTGTAAGGCATCTGGCTTCTTCCTTGACCAGACCTCTAGTGGCGACCTCAGCTCCTTCTGTTGCTCTTTCTTGCCACACCTTCCAAGCATCGCTGCTAGAGATGGGATCCACAAGCGAGATGGAAGTTTAGGATCAAAAAGCATGTTTTGTGTCATACCGAGGATAGTGTGGTTCATCCGCTCGCCAATACCATTGCTCTGGGTGTTGTAAGGCGTGGTGGTCTTGTTGTTGATGTCATAATGGCTCAACCAGCCTTTTCATGCCTCGTACTTACCACCGTTGTCCGTGCGCATCCTTGACCTTCTTGCTCCTTTGTCGCTTTACCATAGCAACTAAATCTTATAGCTTCGCCTTGACCTCTCCCTTTGTCTTGACGAAGTAGATTCTCATGTTGCAACTGTGGTCATCAATGAAGGATTCGAAGTACTTGCTGCCGCCGTTTGAAGGTGTGCGAAATGGTGTGCACACATCAAAGTGAGTTACCCTCTTGCTCTTGGATTTCAACGAATGGAGAAGTGCGCATCATAAAATCTATCGATTAGACGAGATTTCTTAGGTTTGAATTGTTTTGCTAGTCCTTAATGGTTGAATCTGTATCAAACCGTACCTTGATTTCAACGTTTTGTGTGGAGAAAGATACCATTGAATCTTGAAATCCCTTAGCCTCTCACATAAAACCCAAGCTCAATCATCCATCTGGTACGTAGAATTAATTGAACAAAAGAATGTATCACATTCGATCAGCTAAAGAAACAATTAACATAAAAATTCAAGAGCAGTACGGTAGGTCCAAGATTGCTGGTGCACGTTGTCCATTCTGCCAAAACGGCTTTTTCTTTGCCTTGCGTTGGAGGCATGGATCACATAGCTTCTTAAACATTTCCTTATCTTTGGCCTTGCATCCCTCCATTCCATGAACCACTTTGTGCTTCTCCATAGCATGCAGTGTGCTATCAGCCACATGGCCAAACCGTTTGTGCTACAGGTGAGTATGTATGTCTTTGGTGGAGTTGGCTGTCATGGTACAACATCAGGTTTTGGAGACGTGGGCTCTTTTAACGCCGCATATCCCTCACTTGTACTCTCAGGATAAAGAGCCCATCCTGTCTTGGGACCTGTGTGATAAGGCACTCCTTGGGATAGGAGATCTTGATGTCCTTGTTCTTGACAAATCACAACCTCCTCCTCTAGGAAGACGACCGTCATGTAGTGGTCTGTGATTTTGGACACCGACACGAGGATTGCAGCAAAAGACAATATTTAGGCAACGTTTTCCAGCTTCATGTCTTTTTCAGCATTGTTCACGTCAATGCTTATCAACTTATGTCTATAGCACTGTGCATGGACAAGGCTTTTGTTGGAACACGTGAAGCAATGTTTAGTTTCCATCATTGAGATGAACCCATCCTTCTCCCTTGAAGATTGGTGATTCGATCCTGAGTCGAGCTTCTAGGCTCCACGCTTGAGTATAGCTACTCCTTTGGTTGTAGGCACGCTCTCTACCATCAAGTTTGTCAAATTCTTCTTACTCTTTCCTTTGCCCTCGTACTTACCACCATGATCTCCATCTTCCTTCCTGGGAGCCCTACGCTCTCGTGTCCAACTCCCAGGCTTGCCATATTTATGGCACTTTCCAGGATGCTTTGAACCCTTTTTACCGCCACCATCGCCTTTTCCTTCACCACCACCGCTTCTGCTACCGCAATGACAAAAAGAGGAGTTACAGCCACGACCACAATATTTTGCACTATGGCCTTCATGTTGGTGTCAATTTTCAAGTTCATTTGATTTACCTGCTGAAGCAGACCTTCCATTTGCAACAGGACGTATGTTATTGACTCTCCCTTGTTCACCCTCATAGAAAATAGGTTTTAAAGGATGAGGAGGCGATTTACAAGAGCTGTTGATTGGTTTACACATGCAAGATTCTCATAAACCTTTGATATATGTATCATACCTTGGAGGTGGACATGCTATGATTCATGTAGTGATGTCACAAGAATCACAAGCGCCACATCATTTTTGACACTTCACACTTCATGTCTAGGGTGTATTTCTGAAGCTTAAACCTCTTTTCCAAGGAATATCTTCAAGAAGACACGCACCCTCATGACAATCTCAAAGTGCCATTTCCATAAGGGAAAACCTATCCCTATGAACTTTGACACCCCACCGTTGACCTGCTCAAGAGTCAGTGTCGTGGGTGTCATTGTATTGCTTCTCTACTTCTTTGCTTCGTAAAGTTTCATGTAGGTTCATATAGGCTGTTGTCTACTACCGATTTAGAAGGTGCAGATCCACTACGTACCCCTTAGCCGTTGGTCACCTGCAAACAGAAAAAAATACACTCTTGCAAACCCATGGTCGTGCTTCCAAGGGCAAAGCTTATCTTGGTTTGGGTGCAAGGGTCATACGTCCAAGGGAAGAGCTTGTCCTTGGCCCTTGTTTGCTAAATGCCAACACCCGTCGTTGGAGCCAATGGAGGAGATTGAGCAAGTGGAGGTTTGGAGCTGATGCGTGCTATAATACAAGAGAGGGCAAGAGATTGTAGAAGCGTGCCTTACAACTAGTCAGTGTTTGCCCATAACCCTTTGTCAAGCGGCCTAAGGCAACGAAAAAGAAAACAAGGCTGACACAATGGCACTTGCCGTCTGCTCCTAGTATTGCAACTAGTAGGAGATATCACTTAGAATCATGATTCCATGTTAATCAGTTCATGTGAATCACTTGCTTGTACCGTGTCCTTAGCATGTGGTCACTTTCGCACGAGGAGCTAACTCCTGGAGCTTACACCAACTAACGTTTGTTTAGTGTCTGTATCTGGTGGACAACTTTGTGAGGAGTCTCAAAGGCAAGAATTTGCTCTAAGAGAATACTGCATGCCTTGTCTATTTAGACTAGACATAGGGGACTCACTCCAAGGGAGTACTGCATACGTAGTCCATCTTGTGCCTGTCGAAATGTCATCTATGGACAAGGCGTGTATCAGGTCAACAAGGAGCCACTACTAGCCTAGGCTGTAGGCACAGTCTAGGACTATAAACACATGTCACTTGCCTGTGATTCATTACACTTGTTACCTTTGAAACACCTCACAGAGCTATCCACCAAAGGAAGACATTTAAGAAGCATTGGTTGGTACAAGCCCGAGGAGTGAGCTCCTAGTGCGGAATTGACCAGTGACAACCGGCCTCAGGCAATGGACTAGAAAACAAGGCCAACAAAATAGCACTTGCTGTCCACTACTAGTATTGCAATGAAGAGGGGACATTATCCTCTCAATCAAAGTTGCACATTGAGCAGTTCATATAAATCACTTCATTACGCCGTGTCCTTGGCACCTGGTCACTTTTGCATGTGGAGCTAACTCCTTGGGCTTAGACCAACCAATGCTTCTTTAGAATATACCTCTAATGGACAACTCTATGAGGAGTCCCAAAGATAAGAATTGTAATGAATCAGAGGTAACTGACAGGTACTTATAGTCATAGAGCTAGCCTCTAGCCTAGGCACGCAGTGGCTCCTACGATGAGCCACTTTGGGGGCAATTTGGACTGCATCATCCCCTTGCCTACTTGGTGTTCTCTATAACTGCCAAGTGGCGGCAGCCACTAGGAAGGACCTTGGAATGTTCTAAGATGTCTTTTAGAACCTTTGTGTTCCCCTCTTTGTCAAAAAGAAAATTAGTCACTAGGTTGGGATTTGATCCAATGAGCTCTTGCTCCAAAGACTAAGTAGAGAACGTCTAAACTACAAGGAGTTATCCTAGGTAGTGTTTGTTGGCTATACTATCCAGTCTAGACCAAGGAGACTTGCTCCATAGGAATAGTTCATGCCTTGTCTATCGGAACCAGAATTAGGGCACTTACTCCTAGGGAGCAGTGCATGCCTAGTCTGTCCTGTGCCTGTGCAAGTGTCAGCTATGGAGAACGGGCATATGAGGTCAACAACTAGGTCCTAAGGTCACAGTGCAAGAAAGTGATTCCTATGAACTGTTTTGTGTGGAACTCTCTTTCTGAGGGTAGTATCTCCTCCTAGTTGCAATACTAGGAGCGGACGGCAAGTGCCATTGTGTCAGCCTTGTTTTCTTATCCCTTGCCTCAGGCCGATTGACAAAGGGTCATGGGCCCACACGGACCAGTTGTAAGGAATGCTTCTTTGCGCTCTCTTGCCCTCTCAGTCTTGCAGCATGCATCAGCTCTATTAGCTCCATCTACTGTATTATCTCTAACAACAGGTGCTAATACTTGGCAAACAAGGGCCAAGGATTAGCTCTGCCCTTGGAGATATGACCCTTTGGTCCTAACCAGGATAAGCTCTGCCCTTTGAGGTACGACCCTTGGTCTAATAGAGTGTGTTCTTCTCTGTGTACTTGTGATCAACGGCTAAGGTGTTAGCAACGGATATGCACTATCTAAACCAGTAACAGACAATAGCCTATATCAGCCTACATCGGCCTCAACAAAGCAGAGAAGGAGAGAAGCAGAGGATCAAAGAAGTAGTATGACGACACTCACAACACTCATTTTTGAGCAATTCAACGGTGGGATGTTAGAGTTTGTAACGATAGGTTTTTCCCTATTATAATGACAATTTGAGATTATCATGAGGATGTGTGACTACTTGAAGATATTCCTCGGAGAAGAGGTTGAACCTCCAAAAACAGACGCTGATCATGATGCATGGAGCGCCAAAGTACACATGGCATTTACAATTCTTATGACATTAGTGTTTGAGTCACAACATGTCCATCTCCAAGGTATCACACATGCATAAAGGCTTATGAAAGTATTGCACGTGTACACCAATCACTGACCCTTGCAAATTGCCTTTTCATCCTTCAAAATTTGATTTCGTTAAGGGTGAGCAAGGGAGAGTCATTTTTTAACTTTGTACTACAGTTTGGAGGATTGCTGCATGAAATGAACCAAATGAACTGAGAAATCAACACCAACATGCAAGCCATGATCCTCCACATGACGCTACGTAAAAATAGAGGTCATGTGATCATCTTTGACACTTGGAAGGAGGAGGATTTTGTTGGATCTGGCCAAGAATGAGCCTTGGAGCAGGGAGCCTGAAGGAGTGAAAGAGTATGAATTGTGCTGAAGAATGGTTTTTGAATTACTCAAAATATAGTACATATAAAGCTAGAGCTTGGGCAAGTTAGCCTTCCCACAAGCTAGACCACTTCGCTATGGAGGGTAAGGCTCACAAACTAGAGTCCACAATTTGATACAAGAGAAGAAATCAGCCTAGCAATAAGGCTGACCAGTAAAACATGACATAGAGAGCTAGAGAACCTCTCATAGCTCACTCCTTGTGGTCACATAATCCACAATCCCATGGAGAATTGCCATGTGTCCATGGCTAGCACACAAGGATCCCACCTAACCTAAAACTTAAGGAGAGGTACCTTCATCCTCGTCAGCACACTCAAACAAGGTAATCCCAATGCCAAGGACCTTTTTGGATGTTTATCCCACTAGATCTTCACCCCGGACCTCTTGCCCTTTTCTTTTCTCATGCTAAGGCATGGATCCGTCACCCATGGTCACCCGGACATCGGCGATCCATGACCCAAGAAACTTGGACTGTAGGTGATTTTCCACGTTATCTTTTCAATGGTGAAGTTGGATTGGTGCCATCTGGTAGTTTCTTGGAAGTTACTCATGTGGACCTAAAACTGAGCGAGATTTCCCCATGTCCAACAATCTCCCACTTTACCGAATTTAGAGTCGGCTAAGTCCACATGCCTTCATGCAGAACTGTAGCTTTTCATGGATCACTAGCTTGGTGTAAAAGGTAGCGACTTGCTTGACGGTTGGAGTGAGCTCTAGCTTGATAGCGTTTTCCTGCACCATGTGCCTAATGAAGTGATAGGCAATGATATGCTTGGTGCAAGCATGGTGATCCGGGTTCTTGGTGAGTGCAATTTTGCTCTGGTTGTTGACGCGCATGGGTAATGGAATCGGTGCACTCCCACTCATCTGCGCCATGAGATGCTCAAGCCAAACTACTTGGCTCAAAAAATGACCAAGACATACTCTACTTTTGTTCTTGAGGTAGACACGACAACCTAACGCTTTTTTCACCAGCTAAATGTACCTCCATTCATGAGAAACACATGTCCAGAGATGGACTTGGGGTTCCTCAGAGTATGAGATGTAATTTGCATCTATATAGCCAATGATGCTGTTGCCGTTGCCATTGTAGGTGATGCCAACGTTGATGGTTCTAGCAAGGTAGCGAAAGATCCGCTTCAATGCGTTTTGGTCCTTAGGTCCGGGACTAGCCATGTGTTAGCTCATAGCGCTCATAGCCGGAGCGAGATTCGGCTTGGTTGCAACCATCAAGTACATGAGAGTGCCAATGGCGGTTTCGTACTTCTACCGCTCTGCTGCATCTGCTTCTCCATGAAAGCTCACAAGGTACTTCCGCATCTCAAGCAATGTGCGAACGGGCTAGGCCTTTGCCATGCCGAACTGCTACAAGACCTCCTTGATATAGCAACTCTACTACATTGAGAGAGAGCGTGATTTGCGGTCATATGTGATCTCGATGCCAAGGAAGTATCACGCTTCACTCAGATCAGACATCAAGAAGCGCTCTTGCATGGCCTCCTTGAACTCCTATAGTGTAAACATGCCCTTGGATAAGAGGAGAATGTCATCCACATCAACAATGATGATGAGGATTTCATGCCCATGCTGCAAGCGATAAAACTCTAGTCACACTCACTACGATCGAGACCCATGTATTGCAGCGGCGCATCCAACTCTTAGTTCCAAGCACGAGACGCTTACTTGAGGCCGTATAGCGACTTTTGGACCTTGCATACCAGGTGCTCCTTGTTGGCCTGAGGGTGAGTGTGCACTCTGGAGGGTTGCTAGCAGTGGCTAGTTCACACTACCAACTCTTTTTGGAGAGACTGAAACTGTGGGGGCAACTAGTTCCAAGGATGGCAGAAAACTGGTAAGAGATTGAGGCAATAGTTTTGGCCTCAACTGACTGGGAATGAACTCTTAATCAAGGCTCACAAGCAGTGGAATTTTATAGCCACTGATCTTAGCTTTCCAGAACACCAAACCATGCCAGATTTGGAGCTTCCTAGCAGATTATATGGCTTCTAGAGTATCCCTTGGTAGGCTGTCCTTTTTCCCACCTAGGAAGGCATCCCTTCCCTCTTCTAGAAGCTTCTGCCTCTTCCTAGATTCCTCTACTTGCTTCTAGTAGGAGGGAAGGTGTCCAGAAGACCAAGACACCTCTAGATGCCTTGTAGGACAAGTCACTCCTTCTAGAAGGTGTGCCACCTTCCTGGACCCTCACCTGGCCTTCTAGAAACTCAAGGAGGAATTCTAGAGTTTGAGCTAGCTTCATGGCATCTATTTTTCATCTCCCTTGAGGGAGGGCAGAATTTCATCTTGTGGGACTTGAACCCGGGCCCCTACTTTTATAGGTGGACACCATTAACCACTAAGCCACTACGGTTTGTCTTTTTGGTGTTCCTTTTTGGAGTCACTTCTGCCATGGTGAGGAGCATCATTCCAACAATCTCCCTTTTACGCGTCACCCATGGCAGTTGTCCATGCTCAGCCTGCAACTCAAGAGGCTTGGGAAAGCACAAGCTCCATACAAGTAACATCATGCCTGTCCTTGGGTTGCGCCTTTATCATGGCATCAGCAAGCATGTGCTTTGTGTCGCAGTGCACAAGCACCACATCACCCTTTGCAACGAGTTCTCGTGCCAAGTGATGCCGGATCTCTATGTGCTTGGTCCTTCGGTGTAGCACAGGGTTCTTGGTCAGGCTAATGGCACTCATGTTGTCAACATTGAGTGCCGTTGGCTTCTTTTGCAGCACCCTAATCTCCTTGAGCAATCGCCGCAGCCATAGTTCCTCCTTTGCGGCTTCCGCGAGCGCAATATACTCCGCCTCAGTGCTCGATAGAGCCACAGTGTCCTGCTTCCGGCTTGCCCAAGACACCGCTGCACCACCAAGCACAAAAACATAGCCTGATGTTGACTTGCGGTCATCAACGTCACCTGCCCAGTCAGCATCAGAGTAGCCAACCAACTCGAGGGAGTCAGTCCGGGCTCCCCCTCCAAACACAAGTCGCGAATGTGTCATTGCCTTCATGTAGCGGAGGATTCTCTTCACCGCTTGCCAATGTAGCGGCCTCGGATCAGCAACATAACGGCTCACTTGTCCTTCAGCAAAGGCAAGGTCAGGCCGCGTTGCCACCATGGCATACATTATGCTGCCAACTGCGGACTGGTACGGTACTCCAGCCATCTCCGCCTTCTCGTCCTCCGTGCTCGGGCCCATGCTCGAGCTTAGCTCACATATCTTTGTCATAGGTGTGCCGATGGGGTTGCACTCCTCCATGTTGTAGCGACGGAGCACCTCCCGCACATATCTGTCTTGACCCATCTCTAGCGTGCGTGCTTTGCGGTCCCTCTTGATGGCAATGCCAAAGTTGTAGTCAAGCTCGCCCATGTCTGTCATCTTGAACCGGCCGCCAAGCTGTTGCTTCAGGCTCTTGAGCTCCCCCTCATCGGAAGACACAAGGATGAGGTCATCCACGTAGAGGATGACAATTTGGTGGAGTCCTAGCTGATTACGCATGTACACGCTGTGATCGGCCTCGCAGCGCTTGAAGCCAAGCTCATCCATGAAACTATCCATCTTGAGGTACCACATGAGCGGAGCTTTCTTCAGTCCATAGAGCGCCTTGCGAAGCCGGCACACCTTCCCTTACAGCGCATCCACCCCCTCTGGCACCTCCATGTAGACTTCCTTGTCCAGGTCGCCATTGAGGAACGCGGTTTTCACGTCCATTTGGTGGATTTTGTAGTCGCGTGCCGCTACCACCGAGAGGATAGTACGGATGGAGGCAAACTTGGCAACTGGTGCAAAGGTCTCGTCGTAGTGCTCCCCTTTTCTCTGGGCATATCCTTTCGCCACAAGCCGCGCCTTGTACCGCTCCACCTTCCCCTCCTTTGTGAGCTTCTTCCGGAAGATCCACTTGGAGCCGATGATTTTCTCGCCCTCCGGCCGGTCAACCAGCTCCCAAGTGCTGTTCTCCTCGTGGGAGGCAAGCTCAGATTTTATTGCTCCCTCCCACTCAGCCCCATCCTTCCGCTGCTGTGCCTCCTTTACAGATTGAGGCTCCTCTTGCGTGAAGAAGGCTTGTGCAAACCCAGTCCTAATGCCCTTGTCGGCATCATACCTTTTTGTCCTTCTTTGCACACGGTTACTTGTGCGGGGCTCTTGAGGCGGTTGTTGTTGTTGCTGTCCCCTTTTGGCGCCATCCTCTCCAAGCGCCTGCCCCCCCTCTCTTGGAGACCTTAGAGACATCTGTTGACTCCCCACCTCCACGTCCATCTCTGGTGCTTCGGATTCCTCATCCGAACTGGCCGGAATAAAGTCTGCCGCTCGCCCATCCCTCAGGCGATGCTCTCCGGTTGGTGGTGATGCAAGGATGTCACCCTCATTCACGTCCTCCGGCATCTCCCCCTCAAGGAGTGGCATCCACTCCCCCCTCTTGGAGAGACCTGCCTCCTTGTCTGTCCAACGGCTTTTCTCGTCAAACGTGATGTCGCGACTCCGCACAATCTGCTGCCTCCTTGGGTCAAAGAGCCGGTATGCCTTGCTTCCGCTCTCATATCCAAGGAAAATACACCGGCGGGTACGCGGGTCCAGCTTGCTCCGTCTCTCACGTGCCTGCACCATTGCATGTGCAACACAACCAAAGGTGCGGCGGTGACCCACCGCCGACTTCCTCCCGCTCCACACCTCTTGTGGCGTCTTCCACGCCTTGCTCTCCTTGTCCTTCAGTGGCTTGGTCGGCATGAGATTCATGATGTACGCTGCTGTCCTTGCCGCCTCCGCCCAATACCGTTGTGTAAGGCCGGCGTCGCTCAACATGGATCGCACCATGTTAAGGATTGTGCGATTTGCTCTCTCTACGACGCCATTATGTTATGGGGAGTGTGGAGTTGTTTTCTGCCACTCAATCCCCTTGCTCTTCATCCACCCAAGGCACCCCGCATATTCACCGCCGTTGTCACTCCGGAACTCCTTCACCTTCAACTCTGTTTGCCGCTCCACATCAGCCACAAACTCCTGCATGCACGCAAGGACCTCACTCTTCCGCTTCATTGGGTAGAGGTAGAGTTTCCGGCTGTGGTCATGAATGAAGGTGAGGAAGTAGCGACCTCCACCGATGGAGCTCTCAAGCGGTCCACACACATCTATGTGTACCACGGCCAGTTTTGCCGATGCACGCGTCCCCTTGGCGACAAACGGCTGCGGAGTTGATTTGCCAATAATGCATGGCTCACACACGGTCTCCTTGGTTCCACCAAGGCCGCTGATCTGGAGACCCCGCACCACTTCCCTCTTAGCCATCTCCTTCATTGTCGATGGAGAAATGTGGCAGAGTTGGCGGTGCCATAGGTCTAGGTCTCCTCCATCCTTCGTTGCAAGAATTGCGGCGTTGGACCCCACCCGGCTGCTGAGGATCTTTGCGCGTAGCAGGTACAAGTCCTCATCCCTCTTGGCACGCGCAATCACCTCACCTTTGCCCTCTTTGCAGATGACGGCCTCCTTCTTTGTGAAGAGCACCTCAAGTCCCTTGTCGGTAAGGCGGCTGACGGAGAGCAGGTTTGCCCCAAAGTTGGGCATATGCAGCACATTGTAGATTGTGCTCGTGACAGGTTTGCCATCCACAATTGACTCAATGCGAACGTTACCCTCACTGGCGGCCACCTCTGTTTTTCCATTGGCCACCGTCATGCGTCTCTCCGAGGCGCCGTAGGTGACAAATGCTGCCCTGTTGCATTGCGTGTGGTGGCCTGATCCGGAGTCGATGACGGCAAATCCCGGATCCTTCAAGTTGGTGGAGTTGTACGCCATAAGGGCATGCTCATCTTTCTTCGCGCCCCACTGCGACCGATCTGTTTCTTCTTGGGACAGTTGCGCGCGTAGTGGCCCTCCTTGCCGCAGTTGAAGCACTCCCCCTTCTTGTCACCCTTCTTGGTGCCCTGTTTTGCACCCTTCCACTTGTCGCCTCGGCCTCCACTTTGAGGATGAACCGTGTAAGCTGAACTTGATGCCGCTCCACTCTCGCGACCGCCATGTCGCATCCACTCATTTTGCACGTACTGAGCAACCTTTGGGTACTTCAGCTCGTCGGAAGGCCAGCCACCAAGGACTGTGATCATGGGACTCCAACTGTCTGGCATGGCCAGAAGGAGGATCATAGCTTGCAACTGAGAGTCGACCTCCCATCCCGTGGCCACGCACTCCGCTGCGAGCGACTCAATCTCCTGCATGATCTCCATGATGCTGTCGCCTTTGTTGTCTCGGAGGGTGACGAGCCGTTTGAAGATGAAGAGCTGATTTGCAAGGTTGCTTGACTTGTAGATGGAGCACAGTTTTGACCATACGTCTGCGGCCAAGGTGCATCCTTGGATGTGCTCAAGTTGTGGTGGGCATAACGCTGACACAAGGAGCGCCAACGCCTTTTTGTTGCGCTTCTTGTATGCCTCCTTCACCTCAGCCGTTGCAGTCTCCGGCGGAGCAGTCTCATCACCTTTTACGAGCTCAAGCAATCCCTTGTCGTCAAGGAAGACCTCAAACTGCCACCTCCACAAGGCAAAGCCTGTCCCATCAAACTTAAGGATAGCGCGGCTGCTCTCTTGCTCGCTGGTTGCCATGTCTTGCTGTTGGAAGCGTGAAATCAAGCTGGCTTTGAACCCCTTAGAGGCGTGGGCTCATAACCCTTTGTTGGCCTGAGGGTGAGTGTGCACCCTGAAGGGTTGCTAGCAGTGGCTAGTTCACACTACCAACTCTTTTTGGAGAGACTGAAACTGTGGGGGCAACTAGTTCCAAGGATGGCACAAAACTGGTCAGAGATTGAGGTAATAGTTTTGGCCTCAACTGACTGGGAATGAACTCTTAATCAAGGCTCACAAGAAGTGGCATTTTATAGCCACTGATCTTAGCTTTCCAGAACACCAAACCATGCCAGATTTGGAGCTTCCTAGCAGATTCTATGGCTTCTAGAGTATCCCTTGGTAGGCCGTCCTTTTTCCCACCTAGGAAGGCATCCCTTCCCTCCTCTAGAAGCTTCTGCCCCTTCCTAGATTCCTCAGCTTGCTTCTAGTAGGAGGGAAGGTGTCCAGAAGACCAAGACACCTCTAGATGCCTTGTAGGACAAGTCACCCCTTCTAGAAGGTGTGCCACCTTCCTAGACCCTCACCTGGCCTTCTAGAAACTCAAGGAGGAATTTTAGAGTTTGAGCTAGCTTCCTGGCATCTATTTCTTACCTCCCTTGAGGCAGGGCAGAATTTCATCTTGCGGGACTTGAACCCGGGCCCCTGCCTTTATAGGTGGACACCATTAACCACTAAGCCACTACGGCTTGTCTTTTTGTTGTTCCTTTTTTGAGTCACTTCTGCCATGGTGAGGAGCATCATTCTAACACTCCTGGCCATCAATGACAAACCCTTTCAGCTGCTATATGTAGATCTCCTCCTCCAAGTCACCATTCAAGAATGCCGTCTTGACATCCATGTGGTGAACCTCGGAGTCCATAGCTACTACATAAGAGAGGAGCGTACACACGGAGGCAAACTTTGCAATGGATGTAAAGGTTTATCTGTAGTGAATGCTAAGCTACTACAAGTAGCCCTTGGCTACCAGCCTTGCCTTTCACTTTCATAGATTATCATGTGCTTCGCGCTTCTTCTTGAACACCTACTCCCACTTGACTACCTTGCATCTATGTGGACGCTCAGTAAGCTCCCATCAGAAGAGACTGGATCAGGAAGGATTTTTGCTACCACTACCTTGTTAGCTGCTTCTTTTGCTGTTTTTTCACAAATGATGTTGGTGCCAATGATGTTACCTTCCTTCAAGATGATATCCCTGGAAATGATTGTCAACCGGCCTGAGGAAAATGGACTAGAAAACAGGGCTGACACAATAGCACCTGCCGTCTGCTCCTAGCATTTCAGTTAGGAGAAGATATCACCCTCAGAATCACGGTTATACACTGAGGATTTCGTAGTCAATCACTTGCTAGCAACTGTGTCCACTTAACACTTGGTCACTTTCACGCGAGGTGCTAGTCAAAGACTCACTCCTAGGAATTAGACCAACCAGTGTCTTGTTTATACTGTTCCTTAGTTACACAACTATCTGAGGAGCATGTAAGGCCAGATTGAATAATTAGAATGAGGAATGAGCCTGGTGCATAGAGTCCTAGGCCTAGCTTCTAAGTAAGGGTGTTCACGAGTCCAGAACCTTGAGTCTGAGCACATATCCCCATCCCCGAGTCCGAGTCCACCCCTAGACTCGGACTCGCGAGTCTGGACTCGAACTCGCGAGTCCTGGTACTCGCGAGTCTTTGTTGCCATATCCGCGAGTTCAGGCATTGTGAACCGCGAGTCCAGGCCATGTGCAAGTGCACTTTCATGGGTGTTCAGCCGGTGCACGTTTTTATTTTTTCAACTCTACTTTTTCAGTGATGAACCACTGTTATGTGACTTCAACATCTCCACTCGTCCTATCCAGCAAGTCTGTCCTTGTGGTGGGCTGGTAGCACCAGCCCAAAAATCCACCAGAAACCAATGTGTAACCCATAACCTTTACTAACAGAGGCCTTACAGGGTTCCTGCTGCTGACACTTTTCTGGCAATGTTTAAGACTTGTGTCCAAAAGACGTAGGTGGTTGGATTGGTGTTCAAGTACCAACATCAGAAACTGTCAGATGTAGAAACACAGAGTCAGTTTCTGTCAGATCAGAAACTAGAGAGATGGATTAGTGTTTAAGTAGCCCTCACAGGTTTTCTGGTGCTATCACTTTTCAGGCAATGTTAGACTTGTGTGCAGAAGAAGAAGCTCCTGAGATACATTCATCCATCAACACACATTGCATATAGAACACAAGTGGTGGAAACATTGTTTGAAAGGATTGAAGAGTTGGAATTTAGAAAACATGTTGCCAAGTACATGGTCAACTACTCTGTACAACCTACGCCATCTCCACCACATCATCGTCGTCCCCACCATCACCCTCACCCCTAAAGTCAGTGCCAATGCCAAAGTCAACCTCGTCCTCCCTGTCTCCCTCATCCCCCTCATCTCCTGCATCACTGTCCTCACTGTCTGATTCTCCCTCCTATCCTCCATCCTCCCCCGAGCCCTCCTCATTTGAGTCAGGCAACACCGCAGTGAGCAAGCCATCTGACTGTGCTTTGAGCGCCTTCCTAGCAGCCCTGCGAGCTGCTTTCTCCTTCCTTTCAATCTCTTGCAACTCCTCGGCCACCTCACCCGAGGGAGTCACAGGGAAGTCCCGGAGGACTGGATCGTTGATCCACGTCTTGAGACACAACAGGTCCTGCACTGTCAGCTGGCTGAGCGAATGGCGGAAGTTAGTCACAACACGCCCACCGAGCGAGAACATACGCTCAGATGGGGTGCTAGTTGCTGGCACTGCAAGCACGTCACACGCAAGCAGAGCAAACGTAGGGTACTTGGTGCTGTTGTCCCGGTAGAAGTTGAGAACATTGCACTTCCTCCCTCCACGTGCGTTCTTCTTGTATTTCTCAATCTCCTCCTCCAGCGTGTCGGGTGCCACTGGCTGTCGCTCTGGCTCCTCTTCAAGCATGTCATCCATGGGGTCGGCAAGCGCAGCCTCCACCTGCATGGCACATGCAATTGGAAACGACTTTGTTAACTACAAAAGCAAGTACGCTGAGCTGCCTAGGGAATAAGCCATGCTACGTACCATGGTGGCCTTCCTTTTGTTTTGCCTGCCACGCTTCGCAGCTGATGCTGGGCCTGTCAACTGTGGCACCTGTTGACTGTTGCTGGCGCCTCCTGTGCTACCAGCTCCAGCGGTTAACTGTGGCCCTGTTGAGTCCACCATCTCCTCGTCCTCTGTCCTTGTTGCAGCGGCTGCAACAGCTGCTGCAGCAGCCGCTGCCTCAGCCGCTTCAGCATCTACCTTGCGTCTCTCCTGCACTTTGGCGAAGTACGGCTTCATGTGCTCCACAACTTTGACCTCCAGCTCAATGGCAGACCTGATGCCCACGATCTTGTGCACTGATGGCATGAAGCGGAACCTGCAACACACGCACACTCAATCAATTGAGAGGTAGAAAACCATCCGGGTACAGAAAACAAGGACAGCAACAAGGCAACATGACCAACCTGAAGCGGGGGTCCACAGCGGTGGCCACCACGTGGAATATGGTGGTCTTCTTGACGTACTTCTCAACCTGCACAACCCACATAAAAACAGTCATTGTATAACAAAAAATGGATACACAAATACAAACAGCAAAAAGCTTCAAAGATACCTTCTCCACTGCTGCTTTGAAGCCGGGAGAAAGGACGACCAGCAGCTTCTCGGTGCTGTCCAGAGGCCGCTTCTCCACCTTCTTCTTCTTAGCGTTAGCTGCCTTCACACGCCACTGCTGCAACTTCTGCAAGATGGCACTGAAGAAGGGGAGGACAAGGGAGAGGGTGGGATACTCAGAGCCTGATACATCCTCCGTGAAGCCTTTGAAAGGCTTCAGGATGGTGATGACGAGGCCCAACAACTCCCATCCCTGGCCACTTGGCTTGAGTGCGGGATCTTTGGCGGACAGCCATGGGTCAAGCACATCCCGCAGGCGGACAACCCGCTCACACATGTCCAGGGTAGAGTTCCAGCGAATGGGAGTGTCAACATGCAAGGACAGGTACTGAATACCACGAGCCTGACATGCGTTGAGCAGGGACAGCTCACGCTTTGCGGAACGGCACACAAAGTTGACGATACC
>SZWC01000346.1:241593-308499 GCA_023375785.1 Penium margaritaceum | reverse complement strand
GGTGGCTTCTTTGCCACCCTTTTTGTGTTGGATCTGGAGGAGAGAGGGAGCTTTGGAGCAGCGAGCATGTGGGACTGGAAGGGCATCACTTGTGCTGAAGAATGGTTGTTGAATCACTCAAAATGATGGAGTACATATAGAGCTAGAGCTTGGGCAAGTTAGCCCTCTCACAAGCCACACCATTTAGCCATGGAGGCTAAGGCTCACACACTAGAGTCCATAATCTCACACAAGGGAGGAAATTAGCCTAGCAATCAGGCTGACCACTCACACACAACCTAGAGAGCGAGAAAATGCTCTCATGGCACACTCCTAGTGGTCACATAACCCACAATCTCATGGAGGATCTCACCTCACCTAAAAAGTAAGGAAAGGTACCTTTATCCTAGTCAGCACACTATGACAAAGCAATCCTAAGACCAAGGACCTTTTTGCATATTTCTCCCATCAGGTCTTGACCCTGGACCTCTTGCCTTTTTCTTTTCTCAGGCTAAGGCATGGAGCCATCCCCCATGGTCACCCGGATATCGGCAGCCGATGACCCCGAAAACTACGAAAATTCATATCTCCCAATCCGACCGTTGGATCGGCCTGAAACTTGGACCGTAGACATTTAGCCACCTGATCTTTCCAATGGTGAAGTCGGATTGACAATCGGAGCATGCTTCTTGTACTTTCCTGGAACTTGCTCCTCTGGACCTGAAACGGAGCCGGATGGCTCCTTTCCAATCAATCTCGAACTTTGCCGCAGTCAGAGTGGGCTGAGTCCACATGCCTTCATGCAGAACTGCTGGTTCTCACGGGTCACTGGCTTGGTGCAGAAATCAGCGACCTGCATGCTTGTTGGAGTAAACTCCAGCTTGATAGCACCCTCCTGCACCATGTGCCTGATGAAGTGATATGCAATGTCAATGTGCTTGGTGCGTGCATGGTGCTCAGGATTCTTGGCAAGTGCGATTGCGCTCTGGTTGTCGACGCGCACAGGAACTGGAACTACTGCACTCCCACTCATCTCCGCCATGAGACGCTGGAGCCAAACTGCTTCCTTGGCTCCAAAGCTGAGAGAGACGTACTCAGCTTCCGTGCTTGAGGTGGCCACGACCACGTGCTGCTTGCTGCACCAGCTGATGGCCCCACCATTCATGAGGAACACATGTCCAGAGATGGACTTACGGTCCTCAGGGTTTGAAGCCCAATCTGCGTCTGTGTAGCCGATGATGCTATTGTCATTGCCGCTGTAGGTGATGCCGATGTTGATGGTTCCAGCAAGGTAGCGGAAGATCCGCTTCACTGCCTTCTGGTGCTCAGGTCCGGGGTTTGCCATGTGCTGGCTCATAGCGCTAACAGCCTGTGCGAGGTCTGGCCTAGTTGCCACCATCAGGTACATGAGACTGCCGACGGCGCTTTGGTACTTCTGCCGTTCAGCTGCATCTGCTTCTCCACTGAAGCTCACGAGGTACTGCCGTGTTTCTAGCGGCGTGTCGATTGGTTTGGCCTCTGCCATGCCGAACCGCTGCAAAACATCCTTGATGTAGCGGCTGTGCTGCTGGATTCGGAGAGAGAGCGTGATTTGCGGTCATGCGTGATCTGGATTCGGAGGAAGTATGATGCCTCCCCGAGATCAGACATCTGGAAGCGCTCCTGCATGGCTTCATTGAACTCCTGCAGTGCAGACATGCTGTTGGAAAGGAGGAGCATGTCATCCACATAGACAATGATGATGAGGATCTCATGCTCATGCTACCAGCGATACACGCTGTAGTCACACTCGCTGCGCTCAAACCCCATGCACTGCAACGCCGCATCCAACTTCTGGTTCCAAGCACGCGACGCTTGCTTGAGGCCGTAGAGCGACTTTTGCAGCTTGCAAACTAGGTGCTCCTGGCCATTCATGACAAACCCCTCTGGGTGCTCCATGTAGATCTCCTCCTCCAAATCACCATTCAAGAATGCCGTCTTGACATCCATGTGGTGAACCTCGAAGTCCTCAGCTGCTGCATAAGAGAGAAGCGTGCGCACAGAGGCAAACTTTGCAACAGGGGCAAAAGTTTCTCTGTAGTCAATGCCCTCCTGCTGCGAGTAGCCCTTGGCGACCAGCCTCGCCTTGTACGTTTCCAGGTTACCATCTGCTCCCCGCTTCTTCTTGGACACCCACTTGCACTTGATCACCTTACGTCCAGGTGGACGCTCAGTCAGCTCCCACGTACTGTTGTCGAGCTGCGACTGTATCTCCTGCTGCACAGCTTGCGCCCAATCTACTACATCTGGTGCAATGATGGCCTCCTTGTACGACGCCGGCTCATCAGAGTCTGCTCAAACTGCAACGTTCATCTGGTCTGGTTTTTTTAGCATCCAGAAATGCCCGCGCTCACCAGGCTTGTAACGCACCCTTAGAGGGTACCTGTGACTTGGTCGTGGAGCGTTAGCGGGCGGCTGGCGCGGTGCTGCTGGCACAATTGCTTCTGCTGGTGGTGCTACATTCCCTCCTCTGCTTCTGCTGATGAGGGTGTTGTATCTGGTGCATCAGACATGGGAGAGTAGAGTGATTCTCCCACTATCACAATAGAGGAAGGATTGGGAGAAACTGGGTGAGGAAGAATTTCTTCTCCCACTGTCTCGTCAACTGCTGGTTCTATTGCCTCTTCACAAACAATATTGGTGCCGCTGACGTTGCTCTCATTGAAGACAACATCCCTGGAGATGATGACGTGGCCTGTATCCCTCTCGTAGAGGCGATAGGCCTTGCTTGCCACGTCGTAGCCAATCATCAGCATCTGCGCACTCTTCGCGTCCCACTTTTGCCGCTTTTCCTTTGGCACGTGCATGTGCGCGAAGCTGCCAAACGCGCGAAGATGACCCACGCTCGGCTTCTTGCCGAACCACGCCTCGTACAGCGTCATCTGCTCCAGGGCCTTGGTTGGACTACGGTTCTGGATGTAGACCGCAGTGCTTACGGCTTCAGCCCAGAAGTCGTAGGTCAACCGGGCTGCGTGCAGCATGGAGCGCGCCGACTCCACAATGGTACGGTTGGTGCGTTCTGCTACCTTGTTCTGCTGC
Source organism: Penium margaritaceum (assembly GCA_023375785.1). NCBI lineage: Eukaryota > Viridiplantae > Streptophyta > Zygnematophyceae > Desmidiales > Peniaceae > Penium > Penium margaritaceum. The sequence continues at coordinate 305,442 of SZWC01000346.1, read as the reverse complement.
GGCGAGTACGGCGCAGTACGCTGCGCCTTGATCCCAGCTGCTGCGAGGTAGTCCTCGAACTCCTTGCTTAGGTATTCTCCACCGCGATCGCTACGCAGCGCCTTGATCTTCTTGCCAGTCTGGTTCTCCACCATGGCCTTGAACTCCTTGAACTTGTCAAAGCACTGGTCCTTGGAGGAAAGGAAGTACACAGTAGTGTAATGGCTGAAATGACCAATGAAGGTGAGAAAATACCTAGAGCCTCCAAAGCTGTGGGTCTGCATCGGTCCGCACAAGTCCGTGTAGACCAGCTCCAACACCTCTTTTGCACGCTCCCCTGCTCCAGAGAACACCTCGCGGTGTTGCTTCCCCTCCAAACAGCCAATGCATAACTGCTGCTCAAAGTTAGAGATGGTAGGCAGGTCACGCACCATCTGCTTTGCTTGAAGCTGCTGCAAGGCGCGCATGCCGATGTGGCCATAGCACACATGCCAGATCTCGCCATCTGTTGCCTGCACCACTGCTACAAGACTCTGCTCACGCGAGATCTTGGTCGCCCCCAGCAGGCGGTACATGTCGCCCTCCTTCACCGACTTGGCCAACTCCTCTCCTGTTTCCTTGTCAAGGATGTAGCCATAATCATCGTAAAAAACAACACGCAGTCCTGTGTTGGTGAGAGAGGACACTGAGAGAAGGTTGAACGCAGTATCAGGCACATATAGCACGCCATGGAGCACTCCCACTTCAATGCCACGCGGGGTCTCCAACCACATCTCCACAATCCCAATCCCCTCAGCATACACCACCCGATCATCACCCAAAGCAATCAGACGGGGGGGAATGGAGAGCAGCTGCGTGAACCACTCCTTGTGGTGCGTCAGAGTCTTGGTACATCCCGAGTCCTTGTACCACGCTAGACTCGCCTTTTCCTTCTGCGACATGTCAGATTTCGCCATGAAGAGGCAGTCGCGCACCTCCTTGGCGACGTTCATGTTGCCAAAATGGCGCACGCCAGTCTGGTTCTGCTGTTGTTGCTGCTGTTGACGTTGCTGTGACTGCTGCTGCTGTTGTTGTGGAGATTGCTGCTTTTGCTGCAGCTGCTGCTGCTCCTTCTGGTCCTTCTTGAACTTGAAGCACTCTTTCTTGTAGTGCCCCTCTTTCTGGCAATAGTGGCACTTGCCCTTCTTCTTGCCTCTCTGCTGCCCAGACTGCTGCTGCTGCTGGTTGCGTGAGCCCATGGCCATGAAAGCTGCTTCAATGCTGCTCCTGCCGCCATTGCGCTTTGCTGCATTGCGACGCAGTTCTACCTGCACCAGGTGCGTGCAGATGAAGTCCAGGTCGAGAGTCGGCTGGCACTCCAACGTCTCTCGCACCGTGTCATAGCTCGTTGGGAGTCCCCTCAGCAAGAGGAGGACGAAGCGCGTGTCTTCGGCAGGGTTGCCGGCAGCTTTCAGCTGCTTCGCCAGCTCCTTTGCCCTGTCCAAGTACGCCTCCATCCCTTCGCCACCCTGTATTTTCAACGCCATCATCTTCTCCTCCAAAAGCATGAGGAATGCAGGATCCTTGCTCTCATACTTCTTGCACAACGTGTCCCACCCCTCTTTTGCAGTAGCCTTGTCACTCACGTACTGAAGATGCGGGTTGGAGATGGTGTTGACAAGCAGCCTGTAGGCATGCCTGTCCTTCTTCTTCCACTCCTCATATGCCGCTGCTGTAGTTGTAGATGAACTTGCATCTGCTGCACCTTTCTGCGGCGTCTTCCCCGCCACCACCTCTGTTGTGGTGATGCCTTTTGCCTGTGGAGGCGGAGCGCGCTCGTCGCCGCTCACCACCTCCCACAAGCCCCTCTCCTCCAAAAGGAGGAGGGTACGGATCTTCCAAAACGTGAAGTTGGCGCGTCCTTCCAGCCTCTCCAAGGGCTGGGCTGCTGTTACCACGCCTGTTGCTGCCATTTTGAGCCTTGGTGATGCTCAGCGCTGCCCTTGAGTGGCGGCGCTACCCCTGTTTATGCTGCTGATTCAGCCAAAAATCTGTCTGACAGAAAATGGACCGTAGAGGCCAGCAGACTGGGATTTTTGAAAAACTAAGCCCACCACTGGAAAATTCAGCTCAAAACCTTTCAGATCGACCCATAAAACAGGGTCATCAACAGGGGATTTTTAGAGATATGCCCTTTTGAAAACAGGGTATGCTTCTGCTCCTACTCCAGCTCACACCAGCCAGTTTGTAAACTGCGTTTCTCCCAAAACGTACTGATGGAATGCAAATATTTTTGCACCAATGGAAAGCTTAGGAAAGATACTTTAATTTGTATGTGCTACTTTTTAAATTTGACAAGGAAACAAGAGAGGTATGGTCATCACAAGGCGACAGTCTTACTCAGAGAGAAGAGTGTAGCCCTGGCCGACCTGGTTTTGAGCATAACTTTCAATCCGACCGTTGGATCTTCGTGATCTTGGGCTCGTTAGAAATCTTGTCTCTTGAACTTGAAGATCCTGTGGTCGATTGTCAAATATGGTGAAGGTTTTGCACCAACCCGTCACTCTCAAAGTGACGGCTTGTGCTGGCTGAAAGTGGCAGAACTTGGCTCTGATACCAAATGTTGGATCTGGAGGAGAGAGGGAGCTTTGGAGCAGCGAGCATGTGGGACTGGAAGGGCATCACTTGTGCTGAAGAATGGTTGTTGAATCACTCAAAATGATGGAGTACATATAGAGCTAGAGCTTGGGCAAGTCAGCCCTCTCACAAGCCACACCACTTAGCCATGGAGGCTAAGGCTCACACACTAGAGTCCATAATCTCACACAAGGGAGGAAATCAGCCTAGCAATCAGGCTGACCACTCACACACGACCTAGAGAGCTAGAAAATGCTCTCATGGCACACTCCTAGTGGTCACATAACCCACAANTGGAAGGGCATCACTTGTGCTGAAGAATGGTTGTTGAATCACTCAAAATGATGGAGTACATATAGAGCTAGAGCTTGGGCAAGTCAGCCCTCTCACAAGCCACACCACTTAGCCATGGAGGCTAAGGCTCACACACTAGAGTCCATAATCTCACACAAGGGAGGAAATCAGCCTAGCAATCAGGCTGACCACTCACACACGACCTAGAGAGCTAGAAAATGCTCTCATGGCACACTCCTAGTGGTCACATAACCCACAATCGCATGGAGAATCGCCATGTGTCCATGGCTAGCACACAAGGATCTCACCTCACCTAAAAAGTAAGGAAAGGTACCTTTATCCTAGTCAGCACACTATGACAAGGCAATCCTAAGACCAAGGACCTTTTTGCATATTTCTCCCATCAGGTCTTGACCATGGACCTCTTGCCTTTTTCTTTTCTCAGGCTAAGGCATGGAGCCATCGCCCATGGTTACCCGGATATCGGCGGCCGATGACCCCGAAAACTACGAAAATTCATATCTCCCAATCCGACCGTTGGATCGGCCTCAAACTTGGACCGTAGACATTTTGGCACCTGATCTTTCCAATGGTGAAGTGGGATTGACGATCGGAGCAGGCATCTGGTACTTTCCTGGAAATTGCTCCTGTGGACCTGAAACGGAGCCGGATGGCTCCTTTCCCAACATTTTGCTGCCTTTGTTCCTACTGCTTTTGCCGTCTTCCTTCTTTGGCGACCTGCACTCTCTTTCTCAGTACCCAGGTTTGCCGCAGTTGCGGCAGTTGCCCTGTCGCTTGGGAGCTTTGCCGCCACTGTTGCCTCCGCTGCCACCGCTTCCCTTTGCGCCTTTTTGACAAGAGAATGTCCTTTTCCTCCCGCGGCCACCGTAGCGAGCGGCATAGGCTGAGAAGTTAGCCTCATTTCCGCTGCAACGCATGGCCTCGTTTTGCACATACTCCGACACTACAATGTACGTCAGGTCATCCTCCTTCTAACCGCCCATGACGGTGATCATTGGGCTCCAGCTCTCCTGTAGCGCCATGAGGAGGATCATGGCTTGCATGTTTTTGTCAAAGTCTTAGTTCATCTGGCGATCCTTGCCAAGGAGTCCTTCAAACTCTTGTAGGAAATTGGGGATCGATTTGCCCTCATTCACCCGCATGCTGATCAGCTGTTGTAGGATGAATAATCTGTTCATGAGGGAGGTGGATTGGTGCATACGCTTGAGCTTGTCGTAAGCTTTGGAAGCCAACGTGTTCCCGGCAATGATGGGAACATACTTCTTAGCAATCGCATTGCTGAGGAATGACATGGCAGTATCATTCCGTTCCATCCATGCCTCGTGCTCTGGTGAGCCCACCGCAGGAACCTGCTCCTCTCCCTTCAAAAGCTTGATGAGGCCGCACACTTTCATTGCCAACTTGAACTGCCATCTCCAAAGGGGGAAGTCAGTCCCCTTGAAAATGGGGATTCCTCCCAAGGGTCCAAGACCTTGCGGCAGTGACGTAGCACTCACATTTGCTCTAGTGGTCTGCCATATGGTAGCCACTGTTGAGTTTGAGGATATCTCTGCGGTAGCCTCCACTCCTCCTGATGGGTCAACCATTTTTGTTGCCCTTGTCTGCTTCCCATGTCTGTGCTGCGTTGAGGCCGATGTAGGCTGATGTTAGCTGATGTGTGCTACTTGTTTTAGGATGCGGATCCGTTGCTTACCCCTCCAGCTAATGTTCACTTGCAGACAGAGAATATATCTACGCGAACACACCCAGGGTCTTCCAACCAAGGGCAGAGCTTGTCCTGGTTGGGACACAAGGGTCGTGCCTCCAAAGGCGAAGCTTGTCCTTGGTCCCTATGTGCTAAGTGCAAACCAAGTCATTGGAGCTGATGAAGCTGACGGAGCTGATGGAGCCAGCTTGTGCACCTGTAGAGAGCGTACCAAAGCAAAGCGTGCCTTACAACTGGTCAGTGTGGGCCCATAACCCTTTTTCAACCGGCCTGAGGCAAAACGGACAAGAAAACAGGGACGACACAATAGCATATGCCGTCCACTTCTATCATTTTAGCCAGGAGAACATATCACCCTCAGGATCACGGTTCCACACTGATCAGTTCTTGGGAAATCACTTGCTAGCAAATGTGCCCACTTAACACTTGGTCACTTTCGCGTGAGGTGCTACTCAAAGACTAGCTCCTGGGGTTTAGACCAACCAGTGTCTTCGTTATACTGTTCCTTAGTTGGAAAACTCCATGAGGAGAATCTAAGGCCAGATTGTGTAACTAGAATAAGGAATGAGCCTGGTACATATAGTCGTAGGCCTGGCTTCTAAGGTGTGTGGGTAGTGGCACTTTTGGGGTGGTCACTCCACACCACCTCACCAGTCTGCATCCACTGACCGCCAAGTGGCGCACTCTCCTCATGCATGGAGAAATGTACAAAAAACTGCCCCTGTGCTGGACGGTCAAAAACCTCCTGCGGACATCAAGGCTTGATCGCAGGACCTGTTGTCGCTAAGTCCAACATGCTCTCCGTTGCGCTACACTTCTGGTGTCTCGCTTGGACTTGCACAACGAACAAGGTTTGGGCGACTTACTCCAAGGGAGCAGTTCATGCCCAACCTGTCCGTCAAGCCATAGTAGTGGCCATGGGGCATAGAAGAACAACAATGATGATGTGGCCATTATCCTTCTCATAGAGACTACACGCCTTGCGGGCCACTTCATTGCCGATCATCAACATCTGCAAACTCTTCACGTCCGATTTATGTTGCTTCTCCTTGGGCACATGCATGTGCGTTAGGCTGCCTAATGCTCGGAGTTGACCTACGCTGGGTGTCTTGCCGAACCATGCACCGTACCACGTCATCTGCTCTAGCGTCTTACTGAAACTGCGGTTTTTTATGTACGCCGCAGTGCTCACTGTTTCGGCCCAAGAGTCGTATGTGAGCCAAGTCACATGTAGTATGGAGCACTCCTACTCAACAATGGTGCGATTTGCGCGTTGTGCTACTTGTTATACTGCGACGAGTATGATGCGGTACGTTCTGCCTTGATGTTAGCTGCTACGAGGTAGTCTTGGAACTCCTTATTCAGGTACTCTCCACCACTGTCGCTACACTAAGCCTTGATTTTCTTGCCAGTCTGGTTCTCCACCATTGCCCTGAACTCCTTGAATGTGTCAAAGCAGTAGTCATTGGAAAAAAAGAATAGAGAAGAATAACGGCTGAAATCATCAATGAAGGTCATAAAACACCTAGAGCTTCCAAAGGTGTGGGTCTACATCGGGCGACACAATTCTGTGTGGACCAGCTCCAGCACCTCTTTTGCGCGTTTCCCTAATCTTGAGAATGCCTCGTGATGTTGCTCCCCCTCCAAAGAGCCGATGCATAAAATCTACTAAAAGTTGGACATGGTAGGTAAGTCACGCACCATCTGCTTTGCTTGAAACTGGTGCAAGGCGTGCATGCCGATGTGGCAGTAGCGCACATGCCAGATCTTACCATCCGTTGCCTACATCACAATTGCAAGACTCTGCTCATGTAGGATCTTAGTTGCCCATAGCAGGCGGTACATGTCCCCTCCTTCACCAACTTGGCGAACTCCTCTTCGGTGCCCTTGTTGAGGATGTTTCCATAGGAATCATCAAGGACAATGCGTAGTCCTGTGTTGGTGAGAGAGAAGTCTGAGAGGAGGTTGAATGCAACACGAAGTACATACAGCACGCCGTGGAACACTCTGACTTTAATGCCACGTGGGGTCTCCAACCACATCTCCACAATCCCAATCCCCTCAGTACACACCACTCGATCATCATTTAAAGCAATAGGGCAAGGAGAAATTGACATCAGCTACGAAAACTACTCCTTGTGGTGCATCGAACTTTTCGTGCACACTAAGTCCATGTACCATTTCAAGTCTGCCTTTTCAACCTATGACATGTTGGACTTTGCCATGAAGAGGTGGTCGCGCACCTCCTTGGCCACGTTCATGTTGCCAAAGTGGCGCACTCCAGCATGGTTTTGCAGCTGCTGCTAACGCTGTTGTGACTGCTGCTGCTGCTATTGAGGAGACTACTGCTTTTGTTGTTGCTGCTGCTGCTCCCTGTGGCTCCTCTTGAACTCAAAGCACTCTTTCTTGTACTACCCTCTTTTTAGCAATAGTGGCACTTGCCTTTCTTCTTGCCTCTTTGCTGCCTAGTCTGTTGCTGCTGCTGGTTACGTGAATTTGTGGCCAAAAAAGCTGCTTCATTACTACTGCCGCCATTGCGCTTTCCTGCATTGCGACGCAATTCCACTTGTACTAGGTGTGTGCAGATAAGCTCAAGGTTGAGAGTTGGCGGGTAATGCAGTGTCTCGTACTGTGTGGTAGCTGGTTGGAAGTCCCCTCAGGAAGAGGAGGATGAAGCGCGTCTCTTCCATAAGGTTGTTGGCCGCTCTCAGCTCCTTTGCCAGCTCCTTTGCAGTGTCCAAGTACGCCTCCATCCCTTCACCACCCTTTGTTATGAGTACCATCATCTTTTCTTTCAAGAGCATGAGGAATGCAGGGTCCTTGCTTTTCTACTTCTTGCATAACGTGTCTAATCCCTCATTTGCAGTAGCCTTGTCACTCACATAGTGAAGATGCGAGTGGGAGATGGTGTTGACAAGAAATCTCTAGGGATGCCTGTCCTTCTTCTTCTACTCCTCGTACATAATGGATGCAGCTACAGATGCACCTGCATCGGCTACATCCATTATGCGACATCATCCACGCCACCACCTGTGTTGCGGTGATGCATATAACTTGTGGATTTGGAGCTGACTCGACGCCGCTCACCACCTCCCACAAGCCCCTCTACTTCAAAAGGAGGTGGGTACGGATGTTCCAAAACGTGGAATTAGCACGTCCCTCTAGCCTCACTAGAAGATGGGCTACTGTCACAACGCCTGCTACTGCCATTTTGAACTTGTGAGATGTTGAGCGCTGCCCTTGGATGGCGGCGCTACCCCTGCTTTTGCTGTTGCTTCTTCCAGAAATCGTTCTGACAGAAAACAGGTTGTAGATGCCAACAGATTAGGAATTCGGAAACAATGAGCTCAGCACTGGAATATTCAGCTAAAAACAGTGTGGATCCATCCATAAAACAGGGTCATCAAACGGAGATTTTGAAAGATATGCCCTCTTTAATATTGGGTATGGTCCTGCTCTTACTCCAACTCAGACCAGCCAGCTTGTAAACGGCGTTTCTCCCAAATGAATCAATGGAATGCAAATGTTTTTCCTCCAATGGAAAGCTTAGGAAAAGTACAAAAATTTTCACGTCCCACTTTTTAAATTTGACAAAGAAACAAGAGAGTGGTAGGGAAAGCAGTGGTAGTGGAGGAAGAGGCAATGGGGGCGATGGAAAGAATTAAAAGCATCCTGGGAAGTGCCATAATTGTGGCAAACCTGTATATGGGGTACGGGAGTACATGACTCGCAAGAACGAAGACGAAGATCATGTTGGTAAGAAAGAGGACAAAGGAAAGGGTAAAAAGGAGTTGACAAACATGATGGCTGAAAGCGTGCCGATAACCAAGGGAGCAACACTACCCAAGCATGGTACCTACGGACTCGATTTCAGCATGAACTACTACTCTTCAAGGGAGGAGGATGCGGCATCTCCATTACAAACACCGGTCGTCGCTTTAGGTGTGCCAACAAAAGCCTTGTAAAGGCACAAGGCAAGGGATGTAAGTTGATCATCATCAATGTGAACAGTGTTGAAAAAGACTTGGATTTATACAACATCATATACATTTCCTCTTTTGTGGCAAAGCTCTTGTCGGTGTCCAAAACCATGAACCACCACATGATGGCCGTCTTCACAAAGGAGGAGGTCATGATTGTAAAGGACAAGGACATGAAGATCTCTTACTCCAAGGAAAGTATTGTCGCACAGGTCCCAAGAGTTGATGAGTTATACTTGCTCGAGACCAAGCTCCTTGAGAGAATAAATGAGGGATATAAGGCAGTTGAAGAGCCCAAGTGTCCAAAGCCTGATGTTGTACCACAGGTTGTCATCATGCGGACCAACTCTACCAAACACACAGATAGCGAGCTGTGGTACACGCGGTCATGTGGTTCACAACACGCTACAAGCTATACAATAGCACGAAGTGGTTCATGAAATGGAGGGATGCACGCCCAGGATGAGGGAAAGTGCAAGAAGCTGTGTGAGCCATGCCTTCAAGGCAAGGCAAAGAGAAAGCCCTTTGAGCGTAATGGGTGACATGCGATAGCAATCCTAGACCTGATTTACTTTGATGGTTGCCGATCTTTCCGCACTCCTTCAAACAATTACAGCAAGGACTTCCTGACCTTCATTGATGACCTCACTCGCAAGATGACCTCTCCCTTTCTCAAGACAAAGGGAGAGGTCAAGGAGAAGCTGCAAGAGTTTGTCGCCATGGTAAAGCGGCAGACGAGGAAGAAGGTTAAGGCACTGCGCATGGACAACAGTGGTGAGTACAAGATGTGCAAAGGCTGGTTGAGCCAACATGGCATTAACCACCAGACCACCACGCCTTATACCCCCCAGAGCAATGAGGTTGTCGAGAGGACGAACCAGACTATCATTGGCATGACATGAAGTATGGTCTTTGATGCCAAAATCTCACATCCCTTCTAGGCTTAAGCTACAAGAACTGCCTACTACCTTGTGAATATCACTCTGGCGGCCGTGCTTGGAAGGCGCGATAAGATGCAGCAAGAGAAGTAGCTGAGGGCGCCACTCAAGGCTTGGTCAGGAAAGAAGCTAGATGCCTTACACTTGATGGTCTTTGGCTGTACTACATGGACCAAGGTCCAAGCAGGAGAAGGAACATGCAAGGTGGATGCACACGCTTGCAAGTGTCTAATTGTTTGATATGACACTGTACAAGTCAAGTTTGATGAAACGATGTTGAACAAGGAAGCACCACTGGATCTTCTCTCCATCAAATCCATGTTGGGCATTTATGCTGCAACCCATATAGAGGTCCACCACATAGACGTCAAGATACCTTTTCTCTGTGTAAAGCTTCACAAACATGTGTATATGGAAAAGCCCAAGGGAGTGATAGCTTCAGAGGGCAAGGTTTGCAAATTGGTGAAAGCACTCTACTGTTGGATCTGGAGGAGGTAAGGAGCGTTGTAGCAGCGAGCATATTGGAATGAAAGGGCATCAGTTGTGCTGGAAAATGGTTGTTGAATCACTAAAAATGATGGAGTACATAAAGAGCTAGAGCTCATGTAAGTCAGCCCTCTCACAAGCCACACCACTTAGCCATGGAAGATAAAGCTCATACACTAGAGTCCACAATATCATACAACAGAGGAAATCAGCCTAGCAATCAGGTTCACCAGTCACACACAACATAGAGAGCAAGAGAATGCTCTCATGCCTTACTCCTAGTGGTCACAGAACCCTCAATCCCATGGAGAATTGTCATCTGTCCATGGCTAGCACATAAGGATCTCACCTCACCTAAAAAGTAAGGAAAGTTACATTTATCGTAGTCAGCGTACTCTGACTAGGCAATGGTAACACCAAAGACCATTTTTAGATGTTTCTCCCATCAAGTCTTGACTCTAGGTCATGGAGCCGTCACCCATGGTCATCCAAACACCTGCGGTCCACGACCCCGCAAACTTTGAAAATTCATATCTCTCAATCTGGCCGCCGGATTAGCCTGAACCTGGATCGAAGTCAGATTGACAATCAGAGCAGGCATCTGGTAGTTTTCTAGGACTTGCTCTTGTGCACGTGAAACTGAGCTTGATGACCCTATGTCGAACCATCTCCCACTTTGCCACAGTTAGGGTGGATTGAGTCCACATGCCTTTACGTAGAACTGCTCCTTTTCATGGGCCATTGACTTGGAACTAAAATTAGCCACCTACTTGTTGGTTGGAGTGAACTCTAGCTTGATAGCACCATCCTATACCATGTGCCTCATGAAGTAATAGGCGATTTGATGTACTTGGTGCGAGTATGGTGCTCGTAGTCCATGGCGAGTGCGATTGTGCTCTAGTTGTTGATGCAGATGGGAACTAAAATTGCTTCTCACCCACTCATCTCCGCAATAAGACACTGAAGCTAAACTGCTTCCTTAGCCTCAAAACTGAGAGAGACATACTTTGCTTCTATGCTTGAGGTATCCACGACTACTTGGTGCTTGCTACACAAGCTGATGGTACCTCCATTCATGAGAAACATATGTCCAGAGATGGACTTGCAATTCTCAAGGTGTCAAGCCCAATCTGTATCTTTAAAACCGATGATGTTGTTGTTGTTGCCGTTGTAGGTGATGCCGATGTTGATGGTTCTAGCAAGGTAGCGGAAGATCTGCTTCACTACTTTCTGGTGCTCAAGTCCCGGATAAGCCATGTGCTAGCTCACCATGCTCACAACATGTGCGAGGTCCGGCCTAATCTCCATAGTCAGGTATATAAGACTTTCGACAGCATTTTGGTACTCTTGTAGCTTAGCTGTATCTACTTCTTGATTGAAGCTCAGGAGGTACTCTTGCGTTTTCAGTAGCATGGCAATGGATTTGGTCTATGCCATGCCGTAGGATCGCAAGACGTCCTTGATGTAGCGACCATGTTGAAGCAAGAGAGAGCGTGATTTGCGGTCATGTGTGATCTGGATGCCACAGAAGTATGACTCCTCCCCAAGATCAGACATTTGGAAGCATTCTTGCATGGCCTCCTTGAACTTCTATAGTGCATACATACTTTTGGAAAGGAGGAGCATGTCATCCACATAGAAAATGAAGATGATAATCTCATGCCCATGCTACCAATGATAGATACTGTAGTCACACTCGCTACGCTCAAACCCCATACACTACAGCTCCTTATCAAACTTCTGGTTCCAAGCACGCGATGCTTGCTTTAGGTTGTACAGCAACTTCCACAGCTCACAAACCAGGTGCTCCTGACCATTCATGATGAACCCTTCCGGCTGCTCCATGTGATCTCCTCCTCCAAGTCACCATTGAAGAATGCCGTCTTCACATCCATGTGGTGAACCTCAAAGTCCTCAGCTACTGCATAAGACAGGAGCGAGCGCACGGAGGGAAACCTTGCAACATGGGCAAAGGTTTCTGTGTAGTAAATGCCCTCCTGCTTTGTGTAGCCCTTGGTGACCAGCCTCGCCTTGTACTTTACCTGGTTGGCATGTGCTCCGCGCTTCTTCTTGAACACCTACTTACACTTGACCACCTTACATCCAACTCGACGCTCAGTCAGCTCCCACGTGCCCTTGTCCAGCTGCAACTATATCTTCTGTATAGCTTCCGCTCAAGCTGCTACATCAGGTGCAGCCATGGCCTCCTTGTATGACGTTGATGCATATGAACTTGCTACAACTACAATGTTCATCTCTTCGTGTTTTTTCAGCATCCAAAAATGGCCGTGCTCACGAGGCTTGTAGCACACCCTGATATGGTACCTGCTACCTGGTACTGGAGCGTTAGCGGGTGGCTGGCGTGGTGCTACTAGTAAAACCACTGCTACTAGTGGTGTTGCATCTCCTTCCAAAGCTTTTGCCAAAGAGGCCGTTCTATCTACTACATCAGACATGGGAGATTAGACTGGATCTCCCACTATCACAATGGAGGAAGGATAAGGAGAGACTACCTTGTCAGTTACTCGTTTAGCTGTCTCTTCACAAATGATGTTGGTGCCAATGACGTTACCTTCGTTGAAGACAACATCTTTGGAAATGATGACTTGCCCAGTATCCCTTTGATAGAGGCGATACGCTTTGCTGGCCATGTCATAGCCAATCATTGGCATCAATGCGCTCTTTGCATCCCATCTGTGCCGCTTCTTATTAGGGACATGCATGAGCGCCAGGCTACTAAATTCTCAAAGATCACCCACGCTCAGCTTCTTGCCGAACCATCCCTTGTACAATGTCATCTGCTCCAGTGCCTTAGTTGGATTGCGGTTTTTGATGTATACCGCAGTACTCATTACTTTGGCCCAAAATTTGTATGTGAGCCGAGCCTTGTATTTCATGGAATGCACTGACTCAACAATGGTGAGGTTGGCGGGTTCTGCTATACCGTTCTCCTACGGTGGTACGGCGTAGTCTGTTGCACCTTGATTTTATTGCCAGTCCGATTCTCCACCATTACCTTGAACTTCTTGAATGTGTCAAAGCACTGGTCCTTGGAAGCAAGGAAGTACATAGCAGTTTAACGGCTCCAATCTTCAAAGGTCATAAAATGTCTGGAGCCTCTAAAACTCTGGGTTTGCATCGGGCCACACAAGTCTGTGTGGACCAGCTCTAGCACCTCCTTTGCATGATCCTCTACTTCAGAGCATGCCTCGTGATGCTGATTCTCCTCCAAACAACAGATTTATAACTGCTTTTCAAAGTTTAAGATGGTGGGTAAGTCATGCACCATCTACTTTGCTTGAAGATACTGAAAGGCGCGCATGCAGATGTAGCCATAGCGTACATGCCACATCTCACCATCCGTTGCCTACATCACTACTGCAAGACTCTGCCCACGTGGGATCTTTGTTGCCCCCAGCAGGCGGTACATGTCACCCACCTTTAGCAACCTGGCCAATTCCTCTCCTGCATCCTTGTTGAGGATGTAGCCATAGTCATCATAAAAAAGCTATGAAAAGTGAGAGGAGGTTGAATACATCATCAGGTATATACAGCACACCATGGAATACTCCCTTTTTAGTTCCACACAGGGTCTCTAACCACATCTCCACACTCCTTATTCCCTCAGTATACACCACTTGATCATGACCCAAAGGAATAAGGCAAGGGGGAATTCATAGCAGCTGCGAGAGCCACTCCTTGTGGCGCGTCACAGGTTTAGTGCACCCTGAGTCCTAGACCACGTCAAGTCCGCCTTCTTGACCAGTGACATGTCTGACTTTGCCATGAAGAGGTGGTCGCGCACCTCCTTGGCCATGTTCATGTTACCAAAGTGGTACACTCCAGCCTGGTTCTATTGCTACTGCTGCTGACGCTGCTCTGACTACTACTGCTGCTGTTGTGGAGACTATTGCTTTTGCTGCTGCTACAGCTCCTTTTTGTCCCTCTTAAACTTGAACCACTCTTTCTTGTAGTGCCCCTTATTCAGGCAGAAGAGGTACTTGCATTCTTTTTACCTCTCTGCTACCTAGACTGCTGCAGCTAGTGCTGGCTACGTGAGCTTGCGGCCACAAAAGCTGCTTCACTACTGCTAACACCATTGATCTTTGCTCCATTGCGACGCACTTCCACTTGCACCAGGTATATATAGATGAAGTCGAGGTCAAGAGTCGACTAGCACTCCAGCATCTCTCGTACCGTGTTGTAGCTGGTTGGGAATACCCTTAGCACAAGGAGGACGAAGCACGCCTCTTCCACAAGGTTGCTGGTCGCTAGCTTCGTTGTCTTGCCCAGGTATGCCACAATCCCTTTACCACCCTGCATTTTCAGCGCCATCATCTTTTCCTCCAAGAGCATGAGGAATGTAGGGTCTTTACTCTCATACTTCTTGCACAAAGTTTCCCATCCTTCCTTTATGATAGCCTTGTCACTCACAACTGAAGATACGGGTTGGAAATAGTGTTGACTAGCAACCTGAAGGCCTGCGTGTCCTTCTTTTCATATTCCTCATATGCCGCTAGTGCAGTTGTAGATGAACTTGGATCTACTACACCCTTATGCGGCATCATCGTCGCCACTACTTATGTTGTGGTGATACCTGTTGCTTATGGATTTAAAGCTTTCTCATTGCCGCTCACGACCTCCCATGAGCCCCTCTCCACCAAAAGAAAACGGGTACGGATCTTCCAAAATATGAAGTTGGCACATCCCTCTACCCTCTGTGAAGGCTTGGCTGCTGTCACAACGACTGCTGCTGCGGGTTTGAGCTTGGGTGATCCACAGCGCTGCCCTTGGGTGGCGGCGCTACCCCTACTTCTGTTGCAGCTTCTGTAAAAAATATGCCTAACACAAAATGGACTACAGATGCCAGGGGAAACATAATTTGGAAACACATGAGCCCTACACTGGAAAATTCAGTTCACAGCCTTTTGGATTGACTCATAAAACAGGTTCATGAACATGGGAGTTTGAAAGAGATGCCCTCTTGAAAGTATGGCATGCTTCCGCTCCTACTCCAACTCAGACCAGCCAGCTTGTAAACGACGTTCCTCCCAAACTAATTAGTGGAATCAAAATATTTTTGCAGAAATCCAAAGCTTTGCGAACGTTCTTCAATTCGCATGTTCCTCGTCTTAAATGTGACAAACAAACAAGAGAGTTATGGTCATCACAAGGGGATAGTCTTACTCATGACCTTGTTTTGAAAATAACTCCCGATCCGACTGTTGCATTGTCGTGATCTTGAGCTTGTTGGAACGTTTGTTTTGCAAACATGAACAACCTGTGGTGGATTGCCAAATTTGGTGATGTTTTGTTTCTAACCCGTCACTCTCAAAGTGACGCCATACACAAGCTAAAACTGGCAGGAGCTGGCTCTGATGCCAAATGAGGGATCTGGTGGAGAGAGGGAGCCTTCGAGCAGCAAACATGTAGAACTGAAAGGACATGAGCTGTGCTGAAGAATGGATGTTGAATCACTCAAAATAATGGAGTACACATAGAGCTACAGCATGGGAAAATCAGCCCTGTCATAAGCCACACTACTTAGCTATGGAGGCTAAGACTCACAGAATAGAGTCCACAATCTCACACAAGAGAGGAAATCAGCCTAAAAATCATGTTGACCAGTCACACATGACCTAGAGAGCTAGAGAATTCTCTCATAGCTCACTCCTAGTGGTCATATAACCCACAATCCCATGGAGAATTCCCATGTGTCTATGGCTAGTACACAAGGGTCTCATCTCACCTAAAAAGTAAGGAAATGTACTTTTCTCCAGCTTGGAAAACACTGACAAGGCAGTTGTAAGACCAAGGACCTTTTTAGAAACTTCTCCCATCAGGTTTTGACCCTGGACCTCTTGCCTTTTTCTTTCCTCATGCTAAGGCATGGAGCCATCACCCATGGTCACCTAGACACCGGCGGTCCATGAACTCGAACCTTTGAAAACTCATATATCTTGATTCTACTGTTAGATTGGCCTAAAACTTGGACCCTAGATCATTTGCCACCTAGTCTTTTTAATGGTGAAGTTGGATTGATGCTCTTAGCATGCATCTGGTTGTTCCCTGGACCTCACTCCTATAGACCTGAAACTAAGGCCAGATGGCCCTATGTCTACCATCTACATGTTGAAACCGGCGTAGGATGTGGTTCAAAGAGATAAACGGCTTCATGGCCGGCCTCACCTTGATGCAGTGCCAGAATGATCCTAGTGCATATGTACTAGAGGATGAGCAAGGCGTGATGCTGGTTACACTGCACGTGGATGACCTGATCATTAGCTCATCGTTAGTCGAGCTATTGAAGAAGCTGAAGACAGATCTCAGCAACAGGTTCAAGATGAAGGACATGGATCCTCTCGAGTTCTACCTTGGGATACTCTCCAACGTAATCAAGTAGCAGGCACCGTTTAATTGAACCGGACCGAGTAGATCATGGAAGTCCTCAAGCGCTGGAACATGGAGGACTACAAGCCCATTAGCATATCCATGACAACAACCATGAAGCTCTCCTCCTCTATGAGCCCGAGCACAGAGCAAAACGGCGTGAGATGGAGAATATTCCATATGAGTCTACGATTGGCAATCTCATGAATGCCATGGTAGGAATATGCCCTGCCATTTGCTATGGTGTGGGACGAGTGAGCAAACTTGTGGACAATCCAGGGCCTTATCAGTGGGAAGTGGTTAAGCGCATCGTTCGCTATCCATAGACGACACAACGCATGGGCTCCTGTTTGGAAGCCAAGAGGGATCTAACTCACTCTATCTGGTATACCACACAAACGTTGACTAAGGAGGAGGAATGGATGACAGAAAGTCCACCTGTGGCTTCGTCTGCCTCTCGAACAGTTGTAGAGTCTCTTGGGCAAGCAGAAAGCAAGAGTGTGTCTCCCTCTTTACTGCTGAGGCAAAGTACATCGCTTTGTCCTAAGCATGGAAGGAGAGAATGTGGCTGCAAACTATGCTTTCTGAGCTGAAAGTGCCACAAACAGAAGCAACGGAGGTCAGCATGGACAATAAGAAGACCATGAAAATGGCACAGGATGACGTTATCTCTCGGGGGACCAAGTAGACTGACTTCAGGTACCGGACTCACGCGACCTCTTTGGAAAAGAGATTGTGGACTTGGAATTCCTGGAGACCAAGAAGATGCTCGCAGATAACAAGACCAAGGCGCTTGATAGCAAATTGTATTATGCAAGTATCCCAGGCGTTGTTATGGTCAACGCAGCTGACGAAGACTAAGGAAAAGACAACTAGAGAATGGAGATATTTCAAAGCAAATGCACAGAGGTACCAGGAAGAGTTTATTGACCTGATATTCCCCTTGTCCATGGCTAACATTTGGACAGGCACAAGACGGACTAGGCATGCACTGCTCCTATGGAGTAAGTCCCCTAAGTTTAGTCCACAGAGACAAGGCATGCACTGCTCCTTTTGAGGAAGTCCCCTTGGTTTTAATTGGATACTCGAGCCACCCAGTACTACCTAGGACAACTCCTTGTGGCATAGATGTATAGGAATCAATCTCAAGAGCGAGAGGTCACAGGAATAAATCCTAGCCCAATGACTAATCTTCTTTTTGACTGAAAGGGGGATGGGAAGGTTCCAAGAGATATCTTAGAATATTCCAAGGTCCTCCTTGGTGGCTAGGGCCACTTAGCGGTCATAGAGAGCGCCATGTAGGCAGGGGGATGATGGAATCTAGATTGCCTCCAAAGTAGCTCATCCAAGGAGCCACTACGATGGCACTTGCCATCTACTCCTAGTATTTCTACTAGGAGGAGATATCATCCTAAAACTCACGGTTCCACACTTAGCAGCTCATAAGAATCACTTCCTTGCACTGTGTCCGTAGCACGTGGTCACTTTCGCGCAAGGAGCTAACTCCTGGGGCTTAGACCAACCAATGCTTCTTTAGTGTCTGCCTTTGGTGGACAATTCTATAAAAGGCTCAAAGGTCATAGTTGTAATCAATGACAGGCAACTGACAGGTTCTTATAGTCCTAGAGCCTACCTGTAGCCTAGGCGCGCAGTGGCTGTTGGATGAGCCACTTTGGGGGCAATATTGATTGCATTATCCCCCCTACCTACATGGCGCTCCCTGTGACTGCCAAGTGCTGCTTACTACAAGGAAGGACCTTCGAATGTTCTAAGATGTCTGTTAGAACCTTCCTATCCCCTTTTTGGTCATAAAGATAATGTCACTGGGCTGGGATTCAACCCAGTGACCTCTCGCTCTACAGACTAGCGCTCGAACGTCAAAGCCAGAAGGAGTTGTCCTAGGTAGTCTTTGTTGGCTATACTATCCAGTTTAGATCAAGGGGACTTGCTCCAAAGGATCAGTGTATGCCTTGTCTCTCAGAACCAGACTTAGGCGACTTACTCCAAGGGAGCAGTGCTTGCCTAGTCCGTCTTGTGCCTGTCCCAATATCAGCTATGGACAAGGGGCATATTAGGTCAACAAACTCTCCCTTACACCTCTGTCCATAAGGTGTGAGATATCTTCTCTCTCCAGCTGTCTTGGCCTTAATCTTCATCAAGTGTGTTCACCATACCGATGATTGGAGTACCTGCAGCGTGCCATTTGCTGTCAAGCGCATTTGTCATGCAACCGGCAAGCATCATCCTGGTCTCCACTTATTCGAGGTCCATGATCTGCTTTCCGACCAGGTCGCATGAGTAGTGGTAACGGATGTCGATGTGCTTGGTCCGCCGGGAGATGACATAATCTTATGCCATTTTCATGACACTCTTGTTGTCGATGCGGACCTTCTTTGCTTGCATTTGTGGTACCTTCATCTCAGCAAGCATATTTTGTAGCCACTGTATCTCCTTGCATGCTTTTGATAGAGTGATGTACTCTGCCTCTACGGTACAGAGGGAGAAACAATCTTGCTTTCTGCTTGCCGAAGAGACTGTACCACCTATCAAGAGGCGAAAGAAACCCAAAGAAACCCGACTTTCTATCATTGATTCTTCCTCCCTAGTCGGCGTCTGTGTAGCGCAGTAGCTACAACGGCTCAGATCCCTCTTGGCCTCCAAGGTGGAGTCTGATGTGTTATGTGTTTTGTAGATAGCACATGATGCGCTTGACTGCTCGCGAATGCTGTGGCCTTGGATTGGCCACAAACGTGCTCACTTGTCCCACAATATAGCAAATATCAAGGAGTGTTCCTACCATGGCATACACGAGGCTGCCAACAGCAGACAGGTAGGGAATGTTATCCAACTCACATCGTTTTGCTTATGAACTAGGACTCATGGAGGAGGAGACCTTGATGTTTCTTATTATGGGTGTATTGATGAGCTTGTAGTCCTCCATGTTGTAGCGCTTGAGGAACTCCATTATGTACTTTGTCAGGTTCAATTTGATGGTGCCTGCTACTTGATTGCAGTGGACTTCTATCTCAAGATAGAACTCGAGCGGACCCATGTCCTTCATCTTGAACCTGTTGCTCAAATCTATCTTCAGCTTATTGAACAGCTGGACTGACAACGAGCAGATGATCAGATCATCCACGTACAACGCAATCAGCATCAAGCATTGCTCATCCTCATGTTGGAGAAGGGGCCATCCGACTCCTTTTCAGGTCCACTGGAGCAAGTTGAAGGAAACTACCACATGCCTTCTCGACTGTGTATCTCTCTTCACCATTGGACATATCAGGTGGCAAATTATCTACGGTCCAAGTTTCAGGCCGATCCAACGGTCGGATTGGGAGATATGAATTTGTTAAGTTTCCGGGGTCACCCAGAGGTGACCATCTGTGACGGCTCCATGCCTTAGCCTGAGAAAACAAAAAGACAAGAGGTCCAGGGTCAAGATCTGATGGGAGAAATATCCAAAAAGGTCCTACATTCCGGGGTCGCCTTGTCAAAGTGTACTCTCTATGAAAAAGGTACCTCTCCTTACCTTTTAGGTGAGGTGAGATCCTTATGTGCTAGCCATGGACACATGGCAATTCTGCATGGGATTGTGGGTTATGTGACCACTAGGAGTAAGCCATGAGAGAATTTTCGAGGTCTCTAGGTCGTGTGTGACTGGTCAGCTTGATTGATAGGCTGATTTCCTCTATCGTGTTAGATTATGGACTCTAGTGTGTGAGCCTCAGCCTCCATGGTTAAGTCGTGTGGTTAGTGAGAGGGCTGACTTGTCCAAGCTCTAGATCTATATGAACTCCATCATTTTGAGTGATTCAACAACCATTCTTCAGCATACGTGATGCCCTTTCAGTCCCACATGCATGCTCCTTGAAGGCTCCCTCTCTCCAAGGCTCCCTCCCTCCCTCTAGTTCGAACACTTGGTATCAAACCAAAGTTATGCCACTTACAGCCAGCACATGTCGTCACTTTGAGAGTGACGGGTTAGGGCCAAACCTTCACCAAATTTGAGAGTCCACCATCAGATCTTCATCTGGCAAGACAAGCTTTGCAAAGAGCCCAGTATCCAGAAGATCCAATAGTCTGATTGAGAGTTATGCTCAAAACAAGGTTTGTCGGGGCTACACTCTGCCCTGTGGATGTGAACGTCTCCTTGTAATGACCATAACTCCCTCATTGTTTGGTCAAATTTTAAAATTAGCACATGCCAATTGAAGTATTCTTCCTAAGCTTTCCATTGGTGTAATTGTTTTTGCATTTCATTTGTACGTTTGGGAGAAACACCGTTTACAAGCTGGGTGGTCTGAGCTGGAGTAAAAGCAGCAGCATACCATGTTTTCAAAAGGGCATATCTCTTAAAAGTCCCAGTTGATGACCCTGTTTTATGGGTTGATATGAAACGTTTTGAGATGCATTTTGTAGTGGTGGACTCATTTTTTTCCAAATTCTTAGAGTAGTGCCCTCTACACTCCGTTTTCTGTTAGAAAGGTTTCTGGCCAAAGCAACAACATAAGGGGTAGCGCCGCCACTCTAGGGCAGCGTTGAGCATCACCAAAGCTCAAAATGGCAGCAACAAGCGTGGTAACAGCAGCCTAGCACTTGGAGAGGCTGGAAGGGTGCGCCAACTTCACTTTTTGGAGGATCCGTACCCGCCTCCTTGTGGAGGAGAGGGGCTTGTGGGAGGTGGTAAGTGGCGATGAGCGCGCTCTGCCTCCGTAGGAAAAACGCATCACCATAGCGCAAGTGGTGGCGGGGAAGAGATCGTACAAAGGTGCAACAATTGTAAATTCATCTACAACTGTAGCAGCGGCATATGAGGAGTGGACGAAGAAGGACAAGCAAGCCTACAGGCTAGTTGTCAACACCATCTCCAACCTTCATCTTTGGTGCGTGAGTGACAAGGCTACTACAAAAGAGGTGTGGAGCACGTTATGGAAGAGGTATGAGAGCAAGGATCTTGCATTCCTCATGATTTTGGAGGAGAAGATGATGGTGTTGAAAATGCAAGGTTGGGAAGGGACACGAGCGTACTTGGGCAGGGCAAAGGAGCTGGCAAAGCAACTGAAAGTGGCCGACAACCCCGTGGAAAATACGTGCTTCATCCTCCTCTTAGTGAGGGGACTCCCAACAAGCTACAACACGGTGCGAGAGACACTTGAGTGCCAGCCGACTCTCCACCTTCACGTTATTTGCACGCACCTGGTGGAAGTAGAATTGCGTTGCAATGTAAGAAATTGTGACGGTGGTTGCAAAAATGAGGCAGCTTTTGTCGCCATGGAGCCACGTAACCAGCACCAGCAGTAGTCTGGGCAGCAACGAGGCAACAAGAAAGGCAAGTGCCACTACTGCCATAAAGAGGAGCAATACAAGAAAGAGTGCTTCAGGTTCAAGAGGGAACAGAAGGAGCAGCAACAGCAAGAGTCCTCCCAACAACAACGGAAGCAGCAGCCTCCATAGTAGTAGTAGCAGGAGTCACTACAGCGTCATCAGCAGCAGCAGAACTAGACCGGTGTAAGCCACTTTGGCAACATGAACGTGGCAAAGGAAGTGAGGGACCGTCTCTTCATGGTGAAGTCTGACATGTCGTAGATGGAGAAGGCAAATATGGCGTGGTACAAGGACTCAGGGTGCACAAAGAGTGTAACGCATCACAAGGAGTGGTTTACGCAACTGCTCTTAATCCCCCTTGGACCTATAGCTTTGGGTGATGATCGCGTGCTGTATGTTGAGGGGATTCGGATTGTGGAGATATGGTTGGAGATCCCTCGTGGCATTGAAGTGGAAGTGTTCAATGGCATGCTGTATGTACCTGATGTTGCGTTCAACCTTCTCTTAGTGTCCTTCCTCACCAACACAGGACTACGAGTCGTCTTTGACGACGCCTATGGTTACATCCTCGGCAAGGAAACGGGAGAGGAGTTGGCCAGGTCAGTGAAGGAAGGTGACATGTACCGCCTGTTGGGGGAAACCAAGATCCAACGTGAGCAGAGTCTTGTAGTAGTGGTGCACGCGACAACTGGTAAAATCTGGCATCCGCGCTATGGCCGCATTGGCATGCCTGCCTTGCAGCAACTTCATACAAAGCAGATGATACGTGACCTGCCCACCATCTCCAACTTTGAGCAGGAGTTGTGCATCAGCTGTTTGGAGGGGGGCAGCATTACGAGGCTTTCTCTAGTGCAGGGGAGCACACAAAGGAAGGGCTTGAGTGGATCCACACAGACTTGTGTCGCCCGATGCAGACCCTGTACTTTGGAGACTCTAGGTGTTTTATAACATTCATTGACGATTTTAGCCGTTACACTGCTGTGTACTTCCTTTCCTCCAAGGACCAGTGCTTTGACAAGTTCAAGGAGTTCAAGGCCAAGGTGGAGAACCAGACGGGCATGAAAATCAAGGCGATGCGCAACGACCGCGGTGTTGAGTTCCTCAGCAAGGAGTTTTAGGACTATCTCGCAGCAACAGGCATCAAGGCGCAGCGCACTGCGCCATACTCGCAGTAGCAAAATGATGTAGCAGAACATAGTTTACATCGCATCACAGTAGGCGCAGTGAGCTGCGCCTATCGCAGTATGTTCTACGCCAACCTCACCGTTGTTGAGTCGGCGCGCTCCGTGCTGCATGCGCCTTGGGTGACCTACGATTACAGTTTACATCAAGAACCGCAGTCCAAGTAAAGTCCTGGAGCAGATGACACCATACGAGGCTTGAATCGGTAAGAAGCCAACCGTGGATCATCTTCACGCGTTTGGCAGCTTGGTACACATGGACGTGCCGAAAGAGGAGCGACAAAAGTGGGACGCAAAGAGCGCGCAGATGCTGATGATTGGTTATGATGTTGCAAGCAAGGCCTATTGCCTCTACGTGAGGGATATAGGCCACATCATCATCTCTAGGGATGTTGTCTTAAACAAAAGCGATGTCATCAGCACCATGATCGTCTACAAAGTGGTAGCAAGACCAGCAGCTGATAAAGTAGTGGGAGCAGATATGTTTTCTGACCTTGTCTCTCGTGATCCTTTCTCCAATGTGACAGTGGGAGAACTAGCCTACTGTCCCATGTCTGATGTAGGGGATACAACATCCTCATTGGCAGAAGTCGATGAAGAAGGAGATGCAGCACCACTAGAAGAAGTAGTTGTGCCAGTAGCACCACACAAGCTGCTCGCCAACGCTCAAGGATCAAGTTGCATGTACCCTCTCAGGGTGCGCTACAAGCTTGGTGAGTGGGGGAATTTATGGATATTGCAAAAACCAGACCAGATGAATGTCGGAGTTGCAGCAGATTTTGATGAGCAAACGTCCTAGAAGGAGGCCATGGGTGCACCAGATGCAGCAGATTGGACGCAAGCTTTGCAGCAGAAGATACAGTCGCAGCTCGACAACAACACGTGGGAGCTAACTTAGCGTCCACCTGGACACAAGGTAGTCAAGTGCAAGTGGGTGTTCAAGGAGATAAGGGGTGCAGATGGCAACCTCAATAAGTACAAGGCAAGGCTCGTTGCCAAGGGCTACCTACATCAAGAAGGCAGCGACTACACTGTAACCTTTGCTCTTGGTGCAAAGTTTGCCTCTGTGCACATGCTCCTCTCTTATGCACGAGCTGAGGACTTTGGAGTTCACCACATGGATTTCAAGACGGCATTCTTGAACGGTGACTTGGAGGAAGAAATCTACAAGGAGCGGCCGGAGGGGTTCGTCATGGATGGCTAGGAGACAATGTTGTCCTCTGTCCCACGAACAACGCTACAACGATGTTCACAACGAACAACGATGTAGTCCATGTCTAGGGCATCAAGCTGGGTGCACAACAAGTATAGCAGAAATGAGAGGGCCAAGGCTGCAAACACCAGCATTTGCCCATTTTTTAAGCAAGACGTGTACAAGGTATTACGGATGTTAGTTTGTGAGGAGCCCTTAGAAAATCTTACTAGAGTATTCACATAGTGTTAACAGTTTTATCACTAATTTTATGCAAATGATAGAACACTGAGAACTATTCCTCAACTGGCATTATGAACTGCCCAAGTTTCATTCACATACAATGTAACACTTAGGTTTTCTTTAGTGCAGTGAACCATTTTCTCAACACGACACAACTGTTTCAGTCACAATGGGCAATGTCATAGTAAAAAAGAAGAATGGTTTTTTTTTTCACAAAAAAAGAACACAATGTCTACTTCCTACCACGGCCACACTTAGCTCCCTTGTCCATGGAACTGGGGCATTTTGTGCTAGAGGCACGAGCAGGGGCATTGCCACTGCCAAGGGTTGCATTTTCAAGGCTAGTGTTTGTGGCAGCCCCTGCACCTCCCTCATATTCTTGAGTAGAAGACGTTGCTGCTATTGCATCTATGCCATGAGTGCCTTTTGCAACGGGTGTTGCTTGAGGTGTGGACATTGTCTCTGGGGCGGGTATTGTAGTTGCAGGTGTTGTTGCAAGTTGGGAAGTTCCGGCTGCTGTTGCTGCTATTGTTGCATCTGCCCCAGCAGCTACTGCACATGCTGTCTGCGGCTGCCGTGCTTGCTGCTAGAAGCCAAGGTAGGGGTCTCTTGCCGCATGCGTACATGGCGAGCATGTAGCAACATGGGCGTGTCCACAAAAACATGGATGTTTTCTTACATTTCGATGACATCAGCATGTCCCTCTATTGCGTTGCAGTCATCCTCTTCATCCTTCCCCTCCCCACTGTCACTGTTATCCTCTTCACCCTCATTCAGGAGATGAACACGGTTGAGATAAAACCTTGAAAGCGAGGTCATGCCACGTGGGCATGCAGTGTATGTAGTTGACTTGCCATTCAACTTGAGTCATGCTCGTACATTTCTCCTTTGCCACAGCAGCTACAACTTTTACATTCTTGGATGCATTGACAGAAGGGACTGGGTTCACCATGACTTGGCCTCTTTGGAAGGCTCTCATCTCATAAAGGAGGTCGTCATGCTTGTCAGCTGGCACAAGTGCATCCATCACTGCTTTTGAGGCTTGCATGGATGCAAAGTATAGTGGCTGATTGTTACCAAAGTGCTTGGGATGCATTCGTCTAGCCGCGACATACAGCGCACATGACATATCCTTTGTCCAACGTACATTGAGTATGGCGAGGGCAAACTGTACATGAGACTTAGCCACTTTGGATGCCTTCTTGTCCTTCTTCTCACACAACACTTTTAGCTCTTCAGAATAGTCAAGAAGGCCCTCATAGATCTCACCTGCTGAACCAACCCTTCTGTCTGCCAGCCGCAATGCCCGCACCAGTGGCTCCACAAGATCCCGGAGCTGGCGTACATGAACCCCAAAGACACGGCAACGGATGAGCCGCCGCACCTCCTTTTTCCTGGTTTTGAACCCCGCATCCCTCCTTATCCCCATCTGCTTCCACAAATCAGTATTCACCATTGTCTCCAAGTTCTCCTTCTGGTCATGCAGACGGTCGACCATCTCAAAGATGGAGGCAAACCTTGTCTCATATCTTGGCACAAGCATCTTACTGCCAAACTGCTCTCAAAGCCAGGAGCAAGGCAAGTCATTGTTCCGCACATACGGCACCACCTTCTCGCATCAGCTAATGATGGCTGCACCCTAGTTGGTCTTTCCAATGTCTTTCATGACAAAGTCGATGTTGTGCGCGCAGCCCCCTTGAAAAAACAGCTGCGGGTATGTCTCCTTGAGGTCAGTGAATGCCTTTTTGTTCGTGGATGTGTTGTCACAAATGACAAACACCACCTTGCCAGCCCCCACGATGTTGATGGCTACTTCAATCATGGTGGCGGTATGATCTTCATCCTGGCTGAGGCCACTGGCGTTGCGTGAAAACACATGGACGTGCCCTTTGGCGTTGCAGGCCATTGCGTTGTAAATAGGTCTGACTTGGCGGTCGGACCACCTGTCGTTGTGGCCGCGCTCAAGGTGTTCATCCATGCTCTACTGCCGAAACGAGAACGCTCTTTTGATGTCAAAAATGGGAACCATTTCAGAGGGGCTGGCCGTGGTCTGGCTGTCATTGCGGTTGGACTGTTACGGGGTAGGTATGTTGTCGTCATTGTCCGCCTCCAGCATGACCCCAACTACTGCTGCTGCTTTCTCCCTCGCGTCTTTCCCCCAGAGCTTCACCCAAGCCACGGGTTTGTCTTTTCTTCCCCATTTTGCTCCAGTTCCCTTGTATAGCTAGACAGTCTGAGGTTTCCATCCTGCAAGTGGGGCAGCCTCACTGTCTAACCTGAGTGCGTCTCAAGATGTGGGTGGTGGGTACGGGCACTTCCCAATGTTGTCGTTGTTGCCGCTAAAATGACTGCGGATGCGGTCACATGTCCTAGACTTGACGGTGCCACATGATCTGCACCTCCAGCCAGCTTTCTTGGTCTTCGTGGGGATTGGCTCGGAGTGCTTGCTAAGCTCCTTTGTGAGGTAGTCTCCGCTGCACTTGAATTTTTGAGGTGGATTCCACCGGAAATGCATCAAAGGAGGCGACCGTCACACCGGATGATGGAGCTGGTGACAGTATTGAGCCAGCAATTGGGGTGGCACACCTTGATGGCTGAGGGGAGGACCCGGACGGTTGGGATGCCATCGTGGTGCGACACTAAGTTTCCCACCAGTCAACAAACATAAGGGTAGCATGTTACTACCTTTGACGGGCTATGAACAACTGGGGCAACACATGTGCATCCGCGCTCGTTTCAGCTCGATGGTACGAGGGCGTTGATATTTTTCACGGGATGAAAACAAATGTGCAAACCGTGAAAAGAAAACGTGAACCAATGGTTAATGTTTTTTATTCGACTCCAATAACCGTAAAAAGACATGTCAACCACTGGTTCACGTTTTTCACTCAACCCCAATAACGTCTCCGCCTCATGTGAGATTCAACCGTATCATGTCACTTGTAACATTTTCACGATGTGAAATAAATTTATAGACCAAGAATCAATGCTTTAAACCGTGGGTTTGTTGGCACTGTGGGTTTTTCTAGTGTATACTACTTTTGTCATTTTAAAATAGCTCCGAAAGCAATATCCAGTCCATCAATGGACAAGCTGTACACCTGGACGTTCAACACTTCCATGCTATTCGTTCACTGAATTTGGACACATCAATGCTGTGTTAATAAACCAGTTGCTGACTAGGCATGGCTAACGTGTATCATGTATTCATACACATCTGCTTGCATGGTACAGTCCAGCAAATGCTGTGGCTTATCTGTCAAAGTAGGCTTGCAAAGAGGCGGCATCGAGCGGGAACGTGAAGTGTTGATTTTTACAAAAAATACCCAGGTTCCTGATCACAGTCCTCAAGTGTCCAAAATCACCATTCTTTGGTGACCCGGGTTGTGTTTTGGCCCTACAATGCAACAAAGTAGCAATGATATACCTTGTTGCTACATTGTCGTTATCAAGCTCATACAACAGGCAACGAGGGCTACATAGCCAGGAGCACCTGCTTTGCAAGCTGCAAAAGTCGATGTACAGCCTCAAGCAAGCGTCCCTTGCTTGGAACCCGAAATTGGATGCGACACTGTAGTGCATGGGGTCCAAGCGCAACGAGTGTGACTATAGTGTACATTGCTAGCCGCATGGGCATGAGATCCTCATGATCATTGCCTATGTGGATGACATGCTCTTCCTTTCCAACAACACCTCTGCACTGTAGGATTTCAAGGAGGACATGCATGAGCGCTTCCAGATGTCTGATCTTGGGGAGGCGTCAAACTTTCTCGCCATCCAGATCACGTGTGACCGCAAATCACATACCCTCTCGTTGCAGCAAAGGCGCTACATCAAGGATGTTTTGCAACTATTTGGCATGGCGGTGGCAAAACCCATTGGCACGCCGCTTGAGACGCAACAGTACCTTGTGAGCTTAAGCGGAGAAGCAGATGCTGCTGAGCAACAGAAGTAACAAAGCGCCATCGGCAGTCTCATGTACCTAATGGTGGCAACCAGGCCGGACCTCGCACAGGCTATGAGCGCTGTGAGCTAGCACATGGCTAATCCCGGACCTGAGCACCGCAAGGCGGTGAAGCGGATTTTCCGCTGCCTTGCTGGAACCATCAACATTGGCATCACCTACAATGCCAACGACATCAACATCATCGGCTATACAGACAGAGATTGGGCTTCAAACCCTGAGGACCGCAAGTCCATCTCTGCACATGTGTTCCTCATGAATAGTGGGGTCATCAGCTGGTACAACAAGCGGTGGGTGGTCATGGCCACTTCAAGCACGAAGCTGAGTACGTCTCTCTCAGTTTTAAAGCCAAGGAAGCAGTTTGGCTTTAGCGTCTCATGGCGGAGATGAGTTGGAGTGCAACAGTTTTTGTTCCTGTGCGCGTCGACAACCAGAGCGCAATCACACTCGCCAATAACGTTGAGCACCATGCACGCACCAAGCACATTAACATCGCATATCCTTTCATCAGGCACATGGTTCAGGAGGGTGCTATCAAGCTGGAATTTACTCCAACCAGTGAGCAGGTCACTGATTTCTGCACCAAGCAAGGGAATCGCGAAAAGTAGCAGTTCTACATGAAGGCATGTGGACTCAACCCACTTTGACTGCGGCAACGCTAGAGATTGTTGGGAAAGGGGCCATCCGGCTTAGTTTCAGGTCCTTGGAGCAAGTTCCAGGAAAATATTAGATGCCTACTCCGATCATCAATCTCACTTCACCATTGGAAAGATCAGGTGGCAAGTTGTCTATAGTCTAAAATTCAGGCCGATCTAGCTGTCGGATTTGGAGATTTGAATTTTTTAAGTTTTCTGGGATCATGGACCGTCGATGTGTAGGTGACCATGGGTGACGGCTCCATGCCTTAGCCTGAGAATACAAAAAGGCAAGTGGTCCAGGGTCAAGACCTGATGGGAGAAATATCCAAAAGGTCCTAGATCCTTGGGTTGCCTTGTTTGAGTGTGGTGACTAAGAAAAACATACCTCTCCTTACTTTTCAGATGGGTTGAGATCCTTACGTGCTAGCCAGGGACACAGGGCGATTCCCCATGGAATTGTGGGTTATATGACCACTAGGAGTGAGCCATGACATCATTCTCTAGCTTTCTAGGTTGTGTGTGACTCATCAGCCTCATTGCTAGGCTGATTTCCTCTCTTGTGTGAGATCATGGACTCTAGTGTGTGAGCTTTAGCCTCCATGGCTAAGTTATGTGGCTGGTGAGAGGGCTGACTTACCCAAGCTCTAGCTCCATATGTACTCCCTCATGTTGAGTTATTCAACATTCATTCTTGAGCACAAGTGATACCCCTTCAGTCCCACATTCTCGCTGCTCCAAGACTTCCTTTCTCCTTCAGTTTTAACACCTCCCGGACGTAGACACTAGGATCATTCAGGCAGTGCGTGAAGGTGAGCCCCGCCATGAAGTCGTCCATCTCCTTGCACCACATCCTTGGGGCCTGTTTCAGCCCGTAAAGTGCTTTGACCTGTATGCAAACCTTGCCCTCTAAAGCTTGCACTCCCTCAGGCACTACCAGCAGCACGTTTTTTTGTAGCTTCTTGTAAGAGAAAGCTATCTTGACGTCCATTTGTTGAACCTCCAGATCTTCTGTAGTAGTGATGCCCAACATGGATCTGATGGGGGCAAAGGTGACGACGGGTGTGAAGGTCTCCTCATACTCTGAGCCTGCACGCTGGGAAAACCCCTTGGCCACAACTCTTGCCTTATACTTTTCAATAGTACCATCCTGCTTGAACTTCTTTCGGAGTACCCACTTTGACCCCACCAAGTGCGCGTTTGAAGACCTATCCACCAAAACCCATGTTCCCTTCTCTACAATGGACACAAGTTTGGCATCTACTGCCTCCTTCTACTTGGCCACATCGGGCAGGTTCATATCCCTCGATACGGTAACAGGCTCTCCTTGAGCCAAGCATGATGAGATGAGTCTGGTCCATTTTGTACTCTTAGCATCGTACTTGGACGGAGGTTTCTTATGGCGCGTACTACGTCGGAGTGTTGTAGACGGTGCTCCAAGGCTTAGTTGCATCTGTCGCTCGTGTGCTGCCAATGATTTGTTGTTTGAGGAAGAGCCACCGGCCTTAGAGTTTGACTCAGAGGCTTTGGACGACTCACACTCGGTGTATGAGTTTGTTGCTCCGTCTGCCTGCACAACCACTCTCCCTGCAGCACCATCCTTCACTGGCACTTTTTGCCAGTTCTCAGGTGCCTGATCACCTTCCTCAAGAAACATAACCCACTCTCCTGATTTGGGAGTATGGATAGGATCCAATGACTCTCCCTTGCTGAGCATCCTTTCATCAAACTCGACATCTTGGCTCTTCATGAGCATTCTAGTTGCTTGGTCCCACAACCTGTTTGCCTTGTGTGTAGTATCATATCTGACCAAAACTCACTTGCGAGTGCCTGCATCCATCATGCCTGTAGTTACTGTCTGCTACTGGTTTATGAGGTGTAGATCCGTTGCTTACCCATTAACCATTGATAATGAGGGTGCATGGCTACTTGAAGATGTTCCTTGGAGGAGAGGCAAATCACCTCTTCTTCCTTGAAAAGCTGATTTTGATAAGGGTGAGCGAGGGAGAGTCAATTCCAGACTTTTTATTGCAGTTTGTAGGATTGTTGCAGCAAGTTACTCAAATGAACTAGGAAATTGACACCAACATGCTTGCCATTATCCTCCTCATGGCGCTACTTGAATACAAGGGTCCTCTAATTACCGTCTTTGGCAGTTTGAAGGAGGAGGATTTGACATATGAGGCAGTGTCCAAGTATGTGCACAACGAGGCCATGCGTTGAACTGGTAGTGAGGCTACCATTTTAGCCCATGCTGCATAATATAGCGGTCGTGACAACAACTCCTCTTTTTGTCAAAGCGGCAGCGGAAGCGGTGGTGGTGGAGGAAGAGGCAATGGTGGATGTGGAAAGGGTTCAAAGCGTCTTGGGAAGTACCATATTTATGGCAAGCCTGTGCATTGGGCACAAGAGTGGAGGGCTCCCAAGAAGGAAGACGGTAATCATGGCGGAAAAAACAAGGGTAAAGGAAATGGTAAGGAGTTGATGAACATGAGGGTTGAGAGTGTGCCGACAACCAAGGGAGCGGCACTGCTCAAGCATGGAGCCTACCGGCTTGACTGTGGCTGGAGTCACCACTCTTCAAGGGAGAAATGATGGGTTCATATCCATTGCGGACACTGATCGTCGGAGTGCCAACGGTAGCCTTGTCCACGGCTAGGCGAGGGAGATAAGTTGATGAGCATCAACGTGAACGTTTCTGAAAAAGACTTGAAGCTGGAGAACGCCATCTACATGCCGGCAAACCTCTTGTCTGTGTCCAAAATCACAGACCATCACATGACAGTCATCTTCACCAAGGAGGAGGCCGTGACTGTCAAGAACAAGGACATCGAGATGTCATATCCTAAGAAGAGTCTTTTTGCACAGGTCCCAAGAGTTCATGGGCTCTATGTGTTTCAGACCAAGCTCCTTGAGAGTGAAAACAAGGGACATGTGGCAGTTGATCAGCCTAAGTCTACAAAGCCTGATGTTGAAGTATAGGCAGCCACCATGGCAGCCAACTCAACCAAAAGAAACAAATACGAAGCTGTGGCACAAGCAGTGTGGCTATGTGGCTGACAACACAATTCAAGTTATGCAGCAACACGAAGTGATTCATGGAATGGAAGGATGCAAGACCAAGGATGAGGGAAAGTGCGAAAAGCTGTGTGAGCCATACTTCCGAGGGAAAGCAAAGAGAAATCCCTTTGAGCATAATGGGCAACGTACGGGAGCAATCTTGGACTTGATTCACTTAGATGAGTGCGGACCGTTCCGCAATCTTTCAAATGCCGACAGAAAGTATTTACTGACCGAAATTGATGACCACAGTCGCAAGATGTGGATCTACTTCCTTAAGATAAAGGGAGAGGTGAAGGAGAGTAGAGCAACAGACAAGCAAGAAGGTCAAGGCACTGCACACGGACAACGGTGGTAAGTACGAGGCATGCAAAGGCTGGTTGAGCCAACATGGCATCAACCACGAGACTATACGCCTTAGACTCCCCAGAGCAATGGCCTTGCCGAGCGGATGAACCAGACTATCCTCGGCATGACACAAAGCATGCTCTTTGATGCCAAACTCTAACCTCACTTCTGGGCTGAAGCTATATGAACTGCTTGCTACCTTGTGAATTGCACTCTGGCAGCTGTGCTTGGAAGGCGTGGTAAGAAGCACCAAGAGAAGCAGCTCACGACGCCATAGGAGGCTTGGTCAGGGAAGAAGCGAGATGTCTCACACTTGAGGGTCTCTGGCTGTACTGCCTAGGCAAAGGTTCAAGGAAGAGAAGGAAGTGGCAAACCGGATGCACGCGCTTGCAAGAGTATAATGGTCGGATACGACACTACAGACAAGGCGTACAGGGTGTGGGACCAACAGCTAGAGAACTCATTAGGAGCCAAGATGTGGAGTTTGATTGAAGGACGCTTGGCAA
Source organism: Penium margaritaceum (assembly GCA_023375785.1). Lineage (NCBI taxonomy): Eukaryota > Viridiplantae > Streptophyta > Zygnematophyceae > Desmidiales > Peniaceae > Penium > Penium margaritaceum. The sequence goes on along the minus strand of SZWC01000346.1, from coordinate 272,576 downwards.
GGGAGAGTCCCTCAATCCTGTTCATGCTCCCAAATAAAGAGAGTGGGTTGTGCTACTTGAGTAAAGTGATCAGATAGCTGAGAATTGGCAGATGATGCAAGTGAAGGATTGTGCTGTAGGAAGAGTGGTTGTGAAGGCTGACCCAGCGACAAACTCAGATACTAATTCTGAGTAGTCGGAGGCCTCTCAGTCAAACTATAAGGCCTGTGGCTCTTCCTCAAACAAGTGATCAGTGGCAGCGCAGGAGCAGCACAAGCAACTAAGCCTTGAAGCACCACCAGCAACACTTTGGCGTAATTCCCGCCAAAAGAACCTCCGTCCAAGTACAATGCTGAGAGTGCGGAATAGACTAAACTCAGCTGGTCATGCTTGGCTCAGAGAGAGCCTGTAACCATATGGGAGGCTATGAACATGCCGGATGTAGCCAAGTTGAAGGTGGCACTGGATAGCAAACTCGCATCCATTCAAGAGAACGGAACATGGGTTCTGGTAGAAAGGCTCCCAAACGCGCACGTAATGGGGTCAAAGTGGGGACTCCCGAAAAACTTCAAGCATGATGGTACTATTGAGAAGTACACGGCAAGAGTTGTGGCAAAGGGATTTTCCAAGCGTGCAGGCTTAGAGTACGAGGAGACCTTTGCGCTTGTGGTCACCTTTGCCTCCATCACATCCATGTTGGGAATTGCTACTGTAAACGATCTTGAGGTCCACCAGATGGACGTCAAGACAGCTTTCCTCTACGCGAAGTTAGACAAACAAGTGCTCATGGAAGTTCATGAGGGAGAAGAAAGCTCTATGGAAAGCTCGAGAGGACAAGGTTTTAAAACTGGTCAAAGCACTCTGATATGCCCCTTTCCCATAGCAGACATTTGGACAGGTATTGGACAGACTAGGCATGCACTGCTCCCTTGGAGTAAGTCTCGTAAGCCTGGTCTAGATAGACAAGGCATGAAAAATGCGCTTGACAGCAAATTGCACTCTACAGGTACTTGAGGCATTAGTATGGTCAACACAGCCAATGAAGACTAAGGCCAAGACAGTTGGAGAGAGGAGATATCTCACAGCTAATGGACAAAGGTGCTAGGGAGAGCTTGTTGATCCGATATGCCCCTTTTCCATAGCAGACATTTGGACAGGTACAGGACGGACTAGGCATGCACTGATCCCTTGGAGTAAGTCTCCTAAGCCTGGTCTAGATAGACAAGGCATGCACTGCTCCTTTGGAGCAAGTTCCCTTGGTCTTAAATGGGTAGTACAACCAGCAAAGAATACCTAGGACAACTCCTTGTGACTTAGACGTTCCAGAGTTAGAATCTAGAGAGAGAGGTGACTAGGTTAAATTTGAGCCCAGTGATTTATTTTCTTTGCGACCAAAATTGGGACAAGAAGGTTCTAAGAGACATCTTATAACATTCCAAGGTCCATCCTGATGAGTGGCGCCACTAGGCGGTCATAGGAAGCGCCATGTAGGCAAGGGGATAATGCAAATCTAGATTGCCCTTAAAGTGGCTCATCCAAGGAGCCACTGCACGCCTAGGCTAGAGGCTGGCTCTAAGACTATAAGAAGCTCTGAGTTGGCTGTTATTGATTAGAGTTCTTACCTTTGAGACTCCACAGAGAGTTGGCCACTGGAGGCAGAGACTAAAGAATCATTGGTTGGTCTAAGCCCTAGGAGCTAGCTTTGTGTAGGAAATTGACCTGGTGCTAAGGACACAGTGCAAGGAGGTGATTCTTATGAGCTGCTGATAATAGAACCATGATTTTGAGGGTGATATCTCCTCCTAGTTACAATACTAGGAGCGGACGGCAAGTGCCATTGTGTCGGCCTTGTTTTATGTTTTGTAGCCTTAGGCCTCTTGACAGTTCTTACCTTTGAGATTCTTCATGGAGCTGTCTACTTGAAGTAATCACTAAAGAAGCATTGGTTAGTCTAAGCCCCAGGAGCTCGCTCATGATGTGAAAGTGACCAGGTGCTGAGAACACAGTACAAGGAAGTGATTCCTATGAATTATTTAGTGTGAAAGTGTGATTCTATGGGTGATATCTCCTCCTAGTTTCAATGCTATGAGCGGACGGCAAGTATCATTTTATAGGTACTTATAGTCCTAAAGTCAGCCTCTACTTTAGCCGCGTAGTAGCTGCGTGGATGAGCCACTTTGGGGGCAATCTTGATTGCATTATCCCCCTCTCTACATGGCACTCTCTATTACCGCCACCTGGCGCAAGCCACTAGGAAGGACCTTTGATTGTTCTAAGTTGTCTCTTAGAACCTTCCTATCCTACCTTTGGTCACAAAGAATAATAGTCACTAGGCTGGGATCTGACCCAGTGACCTTTTGTTCCAGAGACTAATTACGGAATGACTAAGACACACGGAGTTGGCTTAGGTAGTATTTGCTGCCTATACTATGCAATTTAGACAAAGAGGATTTGCTCCAAAGAGTAGTGCATGTCTTGCCTATTTGGACCAGACTTAGGGGACTTATTCTAAGGGTGCAGTGCATGCCTAGTCTGTCCAGTGCCTGTTTTAATGTCAGCTATAGACAAGGGGCGTATCAGGTCAACATATGGGAGACACAAAGCACTACGGAGGCCGGCTATCACCGCCCTCTAAACAGGATACAAGAGAGAGGACGCTAGAGGTGTGATGCACAGAGAAATGCAAAAGCGAAGACAGTGTAGAGGGGTTGAATATAGGAGGCAGGTTGTGTCAAGAAACGGCCCCCGGGTGGAGGCAGTTCCAACGTGGCCCGACGGGTCTGCTGTGTGTTCACGGATTCTTTTTGTACGGGTGGTTATGAGTCTAAGCGTGAGCTTTCTGGTCGCCTCACGCTATGTTTCTGGGAGTTGAAGACAAGTGCGAGACAGTCACTTTTGCGAAGGGGAAAATGCAATTTTGCATTAGTTTTAAACATGGAAATGATCTTAAAATTTGTAGGGCTAGTCATGAGCTCTCCAACGCACCAAACCGTGCGCGATTCGGATAACCGTAGCTCCCGCTACATCAGTCGAAGCGCAGCACCCCAAACCAGCCGCTCACTCGGCGGCGCGCACCACGGCGCACACCAAGGCGCCTTCACACATCAAGGACCCATCAAAACGCCATTCCGGAGGCGCAGATGTCCCTATGCGTAGTGGCGGCATCCCTTGCGCCTTTGGGGTCTGTTTCGATGAGTTAATCATCGAGTTTGGTGATGGGGATTGATGTGGGTCGAAACCTGTTCGCGGACTTCCAGTCGGAATTTTGACTAAGTCCTCGAGTAAGAAACTGTACTACTGAGTTTCGGACTCCGAGCCAGGATTTTGGCTCGGAGTAACAAACTGCACTCCTGAAATCCGGCGAATCATCCACCGGACGCCTCGGCAGTCCTTCCGGAGCAAAATCCCCAGATGGCATTTTGTTACTCGCTCCGGTCAATCATTCACCGGAAGTCGAACCGCGGCCAGCTCCCAGAACCGCTGCGCACACCCCAATTTTGGAAGCCCATATCTCCTTTGTTACTAGTCCGATTCTGGTGAAACAACTTGCATCGGATTCAGCAACTCGTCCACTTTTAGAGGCAATCCTCCATTTTAGGATCCAAGTAATGATCAAGTCCCCAGATCCGTCGATGAGGATTTTTCCTCTCTCTGGCGGCTCGTCGGCGCCTCCCGGCGCCGCACTTGGGCATGCAAAGGGACAAATCTTCAACATTCTCCCCCTTGCACCTGCCATGCCTGCTGCTCCTGCTTGCTCTCACTCATCTTCCGCTGCGCCCTCCAGCCCATCATAGCTGGTCATCCCGAGCCCGGCCACGCTCAATGTGTGCCGGTCGACGGGTTGCGCTTTGGTCAAGAAATCACCAAGCATGTTGTGTGTGCTGCAATGCTGCAGCACCACCTGTCCCTTTTCAACCATGTCCCATGCGTAGTGGTAACGCACGTCAATGTGCTTCGTCCTCCTGTGCTGCGTCGGATTGTTGGTCAGCGAGATTGAGCCGGTGTTTTCCTCTTGCACCACCGTAGGCTCTTGCTGCGGCACGCCCAGCTCCCCCAGCAACCTGCGGAGCCACACCGCCTCCTTGACCGCCTCGGCCAGAGCGATGTACTCTGCTTCCACTGTGGAGGTGGCGACACAGTCTTGCTTTTTGCTGCATCACGAGGACTGCTGCACCAGCGAGGAAGAACACGTAGCCGGATGTGGACTTCCGCTTGTCCACATCGCCAGCGTAGTCTGCGTCCGTGTAGAAGACCAGACGCAAGGGGTCCGCCCGCCCCTTGCCGTCGAACCTCAAGCGCGCATGCCGCGTCGCATGCAGGTAGCAGAGGATGCGCTTGACCGCCTGCCCGTGTAGTGGCCTTGGATCGGCCACGTACCTGCTCACTTGGCCCACCCCGTAGGCCAGGTCTGGTCGAGTCGCCACCATGGCGTACATGAGACTGCCCAGCGCCGATTGGTAGGGCACACCTGCCATATCCTCCCGCACTTATTTTGTTTGCGGCGCCATTGCCGCACTCACCTCACAGGTTGTGGAGACTGGACTGCCAGCTGGTTTGCAGTCCTCCATGCCGTACCGCTTCAGCATCTCGGCCACGTATTTGGCCTGTCCCAGCTCAAGCGTGCGCGCCCTCCAGTTCGGCGTAATGCTCACCCCGAGGTAGTACTCCAGCTCCCCCATGTCCGACATCTGAAATCTGCAACTCAGCTGCTCTTTCAGCTGCTGTAGGCTCGGCAAATATGTCGAGCACACAATCAGGTCGTCCATGTAGAGTGCAACGATATGATGGAGCTGTTTGTCACGCCATACGTACACGCTGTGATCCGCCGTACATCGCTTGAAGCTGAGTTGTGCCATGAAGCTGTCCATCTGTTGGTACCAGCATCCATGTCATTGTTTTAGCCCATACAAGGACTTCCGCAACTTACATACCTTGCCCTTTGGCGCCTCCACCCCCTCTGGCACCTCCATGTAGATCTCTTTGTCTATGATGCCGTTGAGGAAGGCCGTCTCTACGTCCATTTGGTGGAGCTCCATTTCCTTCACGGCCCCCACCGCAAGGATCGCCCAGATGCTTGTGAACTTGGCGACGGGAGCAAACGTCTCATTGTAGTGCTCCCCGTTACGCTGTGCGTAACCCTTCGCCACCAGCCGTACCTTGTATTTGTCAACCACACCCTCCTTTGTGAACTTGGTCTTAAAGACCCACTTTGAGCCGATGACCTTGGCATCTTTGGGCCTGTCAACCAGCTCCCATGTATCATTTTCTGTGATGGACGCCAGCTCCGATTTGATGGCTGCGTCCCATTGATCCCCTTCAGGCCGTGCAAGCGCCTCTTGCATGGTAGTTGGCTCCGTTGATGCAGCCAGCATGCACCGCGTCATGTGAATCCATCGACCGGTGCTCGCGTCGAAGCGCTTCCCCGCTTTTTGCTGCCTCCCGCTGCGGTGCGGTAGTTTTGGTGGCGCATCATCGCTCTGCTGCGATCCCTCCGACTCAGCATGCTCCGGTGAATCATTGACCGGACGGCTCCCCAAGGATCTCTCTCGCTCTGGCGAAACATCGCCCGAACGACCGGCGCGTCCGGTGGATTTTCCACCGACTCCCGATGCACACTCTGCCGGGGGTGCACACCTCGGCACCCTAGGTGCCTCATCCGCCGGATCCTTCCGGTGATTCTCCTCATCAGCTTGATCGTCATCAGAGTCCTCCGCGTTGGCTGCCACCGCTGGTGCACCTTCGCGCTCTGATGGCGCATCCTCAACTTTGGCGTCCGCCAGCTCCTTCTTGTAATGAAGGAGCTGGAACCACTCCCTCGTCTTTGGAGAGTCCACCACACCCACGTCGTTGCTGCTGATGTAACTCTCCTGCTCATCGAACTCGACGTCTCGACTGCGGATGACCTCCTCCTTGCGCATGTCGTAGAGCCGGTACGCCTTATGCGCGCTCTCATAGCCAAGGAAGAGATACAAATTTGCCCGCGGCTCCAGCTTGCTGTCACGCCTCTGTGCAGCTTGCACCACCGTGTACGCCTTGCACCCAAACACTTTCAGGTGTGCCACACTTGGCTTACGCCTAAGGGTGCACACAGGGTAAGATTCCCGGATCCCATAATGGACCCGGATTCACGAATCCGAATCCAGGTCTGGCTTTGATTCACGAATCCGAATCTGGATTCGCGAATCTGTAGGATTCACGAATCGTTTCCGAATCCTATGGGTGATGGCAGGTAAAAATCCTCTAATCCGCCACATAAATCCCTGTTTTCCATAGTGAAACAATAGGGAAAAGGATCTCCGAATCCCGAATCAAATCCTCATGAAGGATTTGGATCCACGAATCCAAATCTTTATCCGGTTCACGAATCTTATTCACGAATCCTAGGATTTGGTGTGCAGCCTTACTTACGCCCGCTCCAAACCTCATGTGGCATCTTCCAGCCGCTCCTCCCCTTCAGCACCGCTATAGGAGTGAGGTTGATGGTGTAGCTTGCCGTACGCACAGCTTCCGCCCTGAAGCTTCGCGGCAATTCCGCATCCACCAACATGGTCCGTACCATGTTCAGCAGCGTTTGGTTCGCCCGCTCCGCCACGCCATTTGACTGAGGCAAATACGGCGTAGTTTGATGCCATTTTATGCCCGGCTGCTTCATCCACCTGCTACAGCCCACGTACTATCCGCCGTTGTCGTTGCGTAGCGCTCTGACCTTTCGGTCAGTCTGCCTCTCCACCGCGACGACATACTCCTTCAGCCAGTCCAGGACCTCGCCTTTGCGCTTCATGAAGTACACGAAGAGCTTTCTGCTGTAGTCATCAATGAAGGTGACGAAGTAACGCGCGCCGCTCTTTGACGCCGTCTTGAATGGTCCTCACACGTCGCTGTGCACGACCTCCAGCAGGTCCGAGGTGCGATTCATGTTCTCGTTGAACGGTTTGTACCGCGCCTTGCCCAAAATGCAAGGCTCGCACTTTTTGTGCACTGCTGCATCTGTCGCCTCTTCCGCACCGTCGATGACGAGGCCGCGTACTTGCTCGCGCTTTGCCATCTCCTTCACGATTGCGAGTGAGGAATGCCCCAGTCGTCGGTGCCAGAGCTCCAGATCAGCTCCCCCTCCTTTGGCGAGGTTCACGGTGCATTCCTGCAAGTCTGCTGAATCTGTCGCCGCGGGGATCACCTTGGTCTCCACAATGTAGAGGCCTCCTCGTGCTTAGCCTCCAGCACGGGCTCACCGCCACCGTCCTTCCGCACGACTGCCCCTCTTCTCCTGAAGAGCACCTCGTACCCCTTGTCAGTCAGGCGGCTAACACCTAGAATGTCAGCCAAGCCGGGTACGTGCTGCACGTCCTTGATGACGCGCTGCACCCGCTTTCCGCCAACCACCACCTTCACGTCCACGTCTCTTTGGCGAGCCGCCGGCTTGACCTTGTCGTTCGCGACCACCATGGATTTGCCGGACTTGGTGTATTTGATTAACCCGACCTTCTCGACCTGGGTATGCTCCTCCGCTCCGGAGTCAAGGCATTGCCGATTGGCCTTCTTGAGGTAGTGGTTTTGAGTGCCATTGAGGAGCGCCTTCTTGCCTTTGGCGTCCTTGCCGCCGGCCTTTGCTTCCTCAGTGCACTCACGGGCCCAATGGCCCTCCTTGCCGCAGTTACGGCAAGCACCCTTCTTGGCGCCCTTCTTGCCGCCGCCATATCTGCCACCTCCCTTGGCCCCGCTTCCGCCACCACGCATTTTGGTGACAAGGGCCGATGAGGACAACGAGGACTCCCCGCAGCTCTGTCGCTGCGCCTTGTTGCGGATGTACTTGCGACTGCGCCATAGGTGAGCTTGTCCTCTGCCCATCCTCCCAAGACTGTAATGAGAGGGCTCAACCTGTCAGGAAGGGCCATGAGGAGGGCCATCGCCTGCAGCTGCGTGTCGATCTTCCACCCCACGTCATTTCATTGTGAGACGAGCAACTCAATCTGCTGCATGGCGGTGTTGACATCATCTCCCTCCTCGATTCTCGCTGTCAGGAGTCACTTCAATTCGAAGATTTTGTTCGCCAGCGACTTGGATTGATGGATGGCACAGAGTTTTTGCCAAGCTTCGGCTGCTAGCTTGCAGCCCTGGAAGTAGCCCCACTGTGACTCGGCCGTCCCGGACATTAGCAACATGAGCGCCTCCATGTTCTTCTTTGCGAAGGCCTCCTTCTGCGCTTCCGTCGCCGTTGCTTTGTCGACGCCGACGGAAGCAAGGTGAAGGGAACTTCCGTTCCCTTCATGACCTCCAGCAGCCCCTAATGCACGAGGTGCAGCTCAAAGTCCCATCTCCATGGCCCGTAGCCAGGGCCACCTGCAAACTTCTGGATGGGTTGCATCTCCTTCTGCGCCATTCGCGCAGTCTTCAACTCCGGGACCTCAGAGCTTGACGGCGATGTCGTCCCCGAGGATGACCCCGTCCGCCGCGAAAGTCGTGAGCGATTGCAGACCGGTCAGGGCCGTGGGCTCATAACCCTTTGTCGGGAAACGCCCCCCGGGTGGAGGCAGTTCCAACATGGCCCGACGGGTCTACTGTGTGTTCACGGCTTCTTTTCGTACGGGTGGTTCTGAGTCCAAGCGTGAGCTTTCTGGTCGCGTCACGCTATGTTTCTGGGAGTTGAAGACAAGTGCGAGACAGTCACTTTTGCGAAGGGGATAACACGATTTTGAATTAGTTTTAAACATGGAAATGATCTTAAAAATTGTAGGGCTAGTCATGAGCTCTCCAACGCACCAAACCGTGCGCGATTTGGATAACCGTAGCTCCCGTTACGTCAGTCGAAGCGCAGCACCCCAAACCAGCCGCTCACTCGGCGGCGCGCACCACGTCGCACGCCGAGGCGCCTTCACACATCAAGGACCCATCAAAACGTCATTCCGGAGGCGCAGATGTCCCTATGCATAGTGGTGGCGCCCCTTGCGCCTTTGGGGTCTCTTTCGATGAGTTAATCATCGAGTTTGGTGATGGGGATTGATGTGGGTCGAAACCTGTTCGCGGACTTCCAGTCGGAATTTTGGTAAGTCCACGAGTAACAAACTGTACTACTGAGTTTCGGACTCGGAGCCAGGATTTTGGCTAAGTCCCTCAGTAACAAACCGCACTCCTGAAATCCGGCGGATCATCCACCGGACGCCTCGGCAGTCCTTCAGGAGCAAAATCCCCAGATGGCATTTTGTTACTCGCTCCGGTCAATTATTCACCGGAAGTCGAACCGCGGCCGGCTCCCAGAACCGCCGCGCACACCCCAACTTTGGAAACCCATATCTCCTTTGTTACTAGTCCGATTCCGGTGAAACAACTTCCACCGAATTCAGCAACTTGTCAACGTTTAGAGGCAATCCTCCATTTTAGGATCCGAGCAATCATCGAGTCGCCAGACCCGTCGACGAGGATTTTTCCTCTCTCTGGCGGCTCGTCGGCGCCTCCCGGCGCTGCACTTGGGCATGCAGAGGGGCAAATCTTCCACAGGTTGGAGTCTAGTGTAAGAGGAAAAACGGCGGACAGGGAGAGAATCTAGGAAAAGGAGAAAGAGAGAGTGGAAACCTGGTACACAAAAGAGGAGTGGATCCACGGAAGTACAGCCGAGGCTGCCTACACGTCCCATCCTCACCGACGACGTAGAGTAGAGAATGTCGCAAGGATGAAATGCAAGGAATTGTGAAGGTAGAGATAGTACACGAATACACACCGTGGGAGCCAGGTTTGTGTCCAGAAAAAGTTATGGTGATGGGTGGGACTTCAGGCTACCAAGCAAGCAGAATAGCACGAGGTCAGCCTGGCACCAATCCCCTACCACCGCAAGAGGTTAGTGAACATCAGGCAATAATGATCCCAGGAGAGATGAAGAACCATGCAGAGCCTCCCCTCAATAAGAAGCAAGATGGAGGCCAACAAAGTTTGAAGAAGTCCGAGAAAAAGGTTAAAGGAGTGGAGGGGTTAGTTGTAAGCCGCATGAGAGGAGGTTCAAGAAGACAAATTGCCAGAAGAAGAGCTGACCACCATCCCTTGCCTTGACGATCAATAATGGAGAGCCATGGGATAATGATGCGCAAGAGAAAGCAAAAAAACGGATGACAGACCGGCTTTTCAAGGAGAGCCAAGCTCACCAAGAGATTTGAAGGATTTTGCAGGACGACATCTGTCAAGAAGTCAAGGAGATTTCACAGGCAACGAGCATTGAGGCGTGGAAGGGACAACGATGGTTGAATCACGATATGAATGGGCGGCAAGGAACGCAAGCAATAGAGGGATGTAGGTGCACAAAAATGTGGCTCCACGCACAACCATCAGGTTTAATCCCTCATTTGGGAGAACCTGGGAGGCCATGTGAGGAGCTTGAAGAGGAACGTGGTCGTCTCGTATCTGTGCGAAGGCCTCGTCTGGAGGACATTGAAATCAAACGTGAGGGCGGCAATCCCACCAGCCATCTTTGTCCAACCCAACGCTTGTTATGGGGGGAATGGAAGGAGACGACCCACAGACAGAAGAAGAGGATAAGCAGAAAACACCAAGATGAGCATATAGAGCAGCATCACGTCGAGCAAAGAGTGGTTTAATGAAGATGTCCATAGGTTGGAGCTGAGTTGGAATATAGAGCATGCGGACTTTGTCGCTGGCAATGGCATCACAAATGTAATAATACTCTTGCTGGACGTGCCTGGTGTGATCATGGAGAACAAGGTCCTTGGATAGAGCAATAGTACCCTCGTTGTTGCAGCTGATAGGACGAGCAGGTAGTTGGTGGAACCCAAGTTTGGATAGGGATATGAAAAACCAGATAGCTTTACAAGTGGCCTTGCTTTGTGCAATGTACTTGACTTTGAAAAGGAAAAATACAACCACAGACTCCTTGGAGCACAAAAAGATGGTCCATCATTGGGATGAAACACATATTATGAGGTGGACCGGTTGGTGGCATGATCTCTAGACAAATCGACATTGCAGAAACCACGCAAGATGTTGTTGCAAGTGTAGGAATAGCAGAGTCCAAACGTGGCCCTAGAGCACACATACCGTATGCTGCGTTTGGTGATGATAATGTGACCACCTGTAGTGTTCTAACCTCCCTAGTTGAGGATGCCAACAGCATAGGAGAGGTGAAGGTGAGTTGCCATAGAGGCATACATGAGAGACCCTATCGTGATATGGAAAACCTTGGCAAAGGTGGAGGCAAGAATGTCACTAGGACAGAATGTTGGTGAGATCACGCTGAGTGGCCAATGGAGTGGCCATGGAATTGGCATCTCCAAGTTGAAATGTTTTAGCAACGCACTATATTTTCCAATGCATCTTCAATGCCTCCATCTTCTCCTCAAAAAGCATGAAGAATAGAGTGTCTTTGCTCTCATATTTCTTGCACAATGCATCCCACTCCTGTGTAGTAGCCTTGTCACTCACGTACTGAAGATGCGGGTTGGAGATGGTGTTGACAAGCAATCTACATGCCTGTCTGTCCTTGTTTCTCTACTCCTTGTATGCCGCCTCTGTAGTTGTAGATGAAAATGCATCTGCTGCTTCCTTTTATGGCATCCTTCCCGCCACCACCAACGCTATAGTGATCCCTTTAGCCTGTGGAGGCAAACGCTTGTCGCCGCTCACCACCTCCCACAAGCCCGTCTCCTCCAAAAGGAGACAGGTATAGATCTTCCACAATGTAAAGTTGGCCCGCTGTTCCAGCCTCTTCAAGGGCTCCGCTGCTATCACAGTGCCTGCTGCTGCCATTTTGAGCTTTGGTGATGCTTAGCGTTGCCCTTTGGTAGCGGCGCTATCCCTACTTCTGCTTCTGCTTCTGCCAGAAATATGTCTGACAGAAAATGGACTTCAAATACCAGCAAACTGGGAATTTGGATGAACAAACTCCATTACTGGGAAATTCAGCTCAAAAGCTTTCAGATGGATCCATGAAATAGTGTCATAAATTATCACGAACACACACACACACACACACACAAACACATGCACACAAGCACAGACACACACACACACATACACACACACACACATACATCACTCACACATGCACACATCAAAGGAGCTTTTGAAAGATATGCCCTCTTGAAAACAGGGTATGTTTCTACTCGTATTCCAACCCAGACCAGCCAGCTTGTAAACCGCGTTTCTCCCAAACGTACAAATGGAATGCACATATTTTTGCACCAATGGAGAGCTTAGGGAACAAAGCTCAATCCAGATGTGCTACTTTTTAAATTTGACGAAGAAACAAGAGTGTTATGGTCACCACAAGGAGGCAGTCGTATTCAAAGAGAAGAGTGTAGCCTTGGCCGACCTTGTTTTTATCATAACTCTCAATCCGACCGTTGGATCTTCGCAATGTTGGGCTCGTTGGAACGTGTGTCTTGCAACATTTACGATGCATTGTCAAATTTGATCAACCCTTGACCCTCTCTCCTCACTCTCAAAGTGACAGCCTGTACAAGCTCAACTGAAAGATCTTCGCTCTGAAACCAAGTTTTCGAATAGGAGGAGAGAGGGAGTCTTTTAGCAGGAAGCATGTGGGACAGAAAAGGGCATGACTTGTGCTAAAGAATGGTTGTTGAGTCACTTTAAATGATTGAGTGCGTATAGATCTAACCCTTGGACAAGTCAGCCGTCTCACAAGCCACACCACTTAGCCATGGAGGCTAACGCTCATACACTGGAGTAAAGAATCTCACACAAGAGAGGAAATCTGCCTAACAATCAGGCTGACCAGTCACACATAACTCAAAGAGCTAGAGAATGCTCTCATGGCTCATTCCTAGTGATCACATAACCAAACATCCTATGGATACTCGCTTGTCCATGGCTAGCACACAAAGAACTTTGGGAACTGGACCCAAGAGGTTGGCAAACCGCTCCTCCACAACACGGGCGTAACATGCCTCATGCAACAAGAGTGTCCATTACTGACGATCACACACGATCTCACTTCAACTTAAAAACAAAGGAGAGGTACCTTTATCCTAGTGAGAACACTCTGACAAGGGAATCCTAAGACCAAGGACCTTTTGGATATTACTCCATGCCTCTTAGGCTAAGGCATGGAGCCATCACCCATGGTCACCTAGACACCGGCTGTCGATGACACCGGAAATTTTGAAAATTCACATCTCTCAATCCTCTCGTTGGATCAGCGTGAAACTTGGATGCTATATATTTTTCTACCTCTTATTCTCAATGATGAAGTGGGATTGACGATTGGAGCATGCATCTGGTAGTTTTGTGAAACTTGCTCTTGTGGACTTAAAACTAAGCCGGATGGTTTATTTTTTAACAAAAGTTAGTGTTTGGAGTGAAAGGTCACTAGGTCAAATCCCGGCCCAATGACTATTTTCTTTGTGTGACCAAAAGGGTGAAAAACGCTTCCAACAGATATCTTCCAACATTCCAAGGTCTTCCCTAGTGGCCGGCGCCACTTGGCGGTCACACACAGCACCATGTAGGCAGGAGGAAAGATGCAATCCAGATTTTCCCCAAACTGGCTCATTCAAGAAGCCATAGTGTGCCTGGGCCAGAAGCCAGCTCCATGATTATAGGTATGTGCCAGTTGCCTCTCATTGATTATAGTTCTCACCTTTCAGACTCCTCACAGAGTTGTCCACTAGATGCATGTTGGCCTGAGGGTGAGTGTGCACCCCGAAGGGTCCCTAGCAGTGGCTGGTTCACACCACCAACTGCTTTTGGAGAGACTGAAACTATGGAGGCAACTGGTTCCAAGGATGACAGAAAACTGGTCAGAGCGTGAGGCAATAGTTTCGGCCTCAATTGACTAAGAATGAACTCTTTCTCAAGTCTCACAAGTAGTGGCATTTTATAGCCACTGATATAAGCTTTCCAGAACACCAAAGCATGCCAGATGTGAAGCTTCTTAGCAGATTCGATGGCTTCTAGAGTATCTATTGGTAGGCTGTCCTTTTTCCCACCTATGAAGGCATCCATTCCCTCCTCTAGAAGCTTCTCCCACTTCCTAGATTCCTCAACTTGCTTCTAGTAGGAGGGAAGGTGTCCAGAAGACCAAGACACCTCTATATGCCTTGTAGGACCCCTTCTAGAAGGTGTGCCACCTTCCTAGACCCTCACATGGCCTTCTAGAAACTTAAAGAGGACCTCTAGAGGTTGAGCTAGCTTCCTGGCATCTATTTTCCACCTCCCTTAAGGCAGGACAGAAATTCATCTTGTGGAACTTGAACGCGGGCACATCCATCTCCGATGCTTTGGATTCCTTACCTGCCTCTATAGGTGGACACCATTAACCATTAAGCCACTACGACTTGTATTTTTGGTGTTGCTTTTTGGAGTCACTCCTGCCATGGTGAGGAGCATTACTCCAACAAGGCAGACACTAAAGAAGCATTGGTTGGTCTAAGCCCCAGGAGTTAGCTCCTTGCGCGAAAGTGACTAGATCCTAAGGACACAATGCACGAAAGTGATTCCTATGAAGTGCTCTGTGTAGAACCGTCATTCGGAGGCTGATATCTCCTCCTAGTTGCAATACTAGGATCGGAAGGCAAGTGCCCTCGTTTTGGCCTTGTTTTCTAGTCTGTTGCCACAGGCCGGTTGCCAAAGGCTTATGGGCCCACATTGACTAGTTGTAAGGTACGCTTCTATCCGTTGTGTCGCCCTCTCTGTGCTATACCGCGCATGAGCTCCATCACTCTTATATGTTGTATGTACTTTATCAGCTACAACGGCGGGTGATGGCACTCAACAAACAAGGGCCAAGAATAAGCTCTTCCCTTGTAGGCATGACCTTAGGTTTGCTAGAGTACAATCTTCTTTGTTTGTAGGTCATCAACGGCTAAGGGATAAGCAACGGATATACACCTTCAAAAATAGGAGCAGAAAATAGCCTCTAACAGCGTACAACCATCTAAACAAAGTAGAGAAGCACAAAAGCAGAAAAGTCGTATGAAAACACCCGCAACACTCACACATGAGGAGGTCAACAGTAGGATGTAAAAGCTCACAGGGATTGGTTTTCCTTTGTAGGAATAGAAATTTTAGATTGTCATGAGGGTGAGTGGCTACTTCAAGGTGATTTTTGGAGAGGAGGTTGAACCTCCAAAAATAGACGCTGGATATGAATCGTGTAGTGTCAAGAATGAAATGGCGCTTGTGATTCTTGTGACATATGTACATGAGTAAGGACATGTGCACCTCCAAGGCATTTGACATGCACTACAGGCTAATGAAAAGCCTACACATGTATACCAATCAACGGTTCTTGCAGATCACCCCTTCATCCTTCAAAAGCTGAATTCGATCAAGGTGACCAAAGGAGAGTTGATTCCGGACTTCCTACTACAATTTGAAGGACTTCCGTAGCAAGTTACCTAAATGATCTGAGAAATTGACACCAACAAGCAGGCCATGATCCTTCTCATGGCGGAACCTAAAAGCTAGGTTCCTTTGATCACCGTCTTTGGTGGTTGGAAGGAGGAGGATTTGACGTATGAGGTAGTGTCCGAGTACTTGTGCAACGAGGCCATGCATCATAGCAACACTATGTCTAAAACTTCAATATATACTACATAGTATGCTGGCTGTGGTAACAACTCCTTTTCTGGTCAAAGCGGCAACGGAAGCGGTGGCTGTGGAGTAAGAGGCAATGATGATGGAAATGGTTCAAATTGCCTTGGGAAGTGCCATAACTATGGGAATCTTGGGAATTGAGTACAAGAGTGCACGTCTACCAAGGTACAAGACGGAAATCATGATGGTAAGAACAAGGGCAAAACAAGGGATAAGAAGGAGTTGAAAAAGCCCCTTGACCGTAATGGGCAACATGCGGCAGCGATCTTGGACCCGATTCACTATGATGTGTGGGAACCGTTCTGCACTCCCTCAAACGATGGTAGCAAATACTTCACCGTTATTGATGACCGCAGTCACAAGAAATGGATCTATTTTCTGAAAACCAAGGGAGAGGTCACCATACCACCACACGTTTTACCCCCCGAGCAATGCCGTTGCTAAGAAAATGAACCAGACCAGCCTCAGCATGACACAAAGCATGCTTTTGATGCTAAACTCCCACCTCGCTTCTGGGCTCAAGTTGCAAAATCTGTTGCTACCTTGTGAATCTTACTCCGACAGCCGCGCTTGGAAGGCGCGGTAACAAGCAGCAAGAGAAGCAGCTGAGGTCGCACAAAAGGCTTGGTCGGGAAAGAAGCCAGATACTTCACTCTTGAGGACTTTTTACAATTCTGCTCAGGCAAAGGTCCAAGTAGGAGAGGGAAATGGCAAGCTGGATGCTTTTGCTTGCAAGTGTCTAATTGTCAGATATGATACTACACACAAGGCATATAGGCTGTGGGACCAAGCAGCAAGAAAGGTCATCGGGAGACGAGACGTCGAGTTTGATCAAAGGGCGTTTGGCAAGGGAGAGTCGCTGGATTCTGTCCATGCTCCCAAATCAAGAGAGTAGGTTGTGTTGCTTGAGTCAAAATATTGGGCACTTGAGATCTGGCAGATGGTCCCACTGAAAGAGAATGATGGTGTGATAGGGAGAGGCTGAACAAGCTGACAGAACAATGGACTCGGACACTAAAGTTGAGTCGTTTCAGGCCTCTGAGTAGAACTCTGAGGCCGGTGGCAATTGTTCAAACAACAGATCACTAGGAGCACATGAGCAACAGAAGCAACAAAGCCTTGAAACACCACAAGTAATACTTCGGCGTAGTATGCCCACGAAGAAACCTTTGCCCAAGTACGATGCTGAGAGTGCACAATGGACCAGGCTCAGCTAGTCATGCTTGTCTCAAGGAAAGCCTGCCATTGTATTAGAGGCTATGAATATGCCAGATGCACCCAAGTTGATCAAGATAGTGGATTGCAAACTCGCATCCATCAAAGAGAACACAACATGGATTCTGGTAGATAGGTCCCCAAATGCGTACGTGGTGGATTTCAAGTGGGTACGCGAAAAACGTTCAAGTACAATGGTACTATTGACAAGTACAAGGTAAGAGTTTCCCAGCGTGCAGGTTTAGAGTACAAGGAGACCTTTAAGCTTGACATCACCTTTGCCTCCATGAGATTCATGGTGGGCATCGCTGTTGTAAAAGATCACCAAGTCCACCATATAGACGTAAAGACAGCTTCTCATAAGGAGAAGTGCGTGAAGGAGTGAAAGCTCTAGAGCGCAAGGTTTGCAAACTGGTCAAAGCACTCTTTGAGCTATAACAAGTCCCAAGGATGTGGTACAAGCAAATAGACGACTCCATGGCCGGACTCATCTTCATGCACTGCTAGAATGACCCGAGTTCCAACCTGCAAAAGGGTGAACAATGCTTGATGCTGGTTGCACTATACGTGGATGACCTGATCATCTGCTGGTGTCAGTCGAGGAGGTGAACAAGCTGAAGTCAGATCTTAGCTACAGGTTGAAGATGAAGGACATGGGTCCGGTCAAGTTCTACCTTGCGGTGGCCGTCTACCACAATCGAACAACATGCACCATCGAACAAAACAAGACCAAGTATATCATGGATGTCCTTAAGCGCTACAACATGGAAGACTACAAGCCCAACAGTACACCCATGACAATAGACATTAAGCTCTCCTCCTCTATCAGCCTCTGCACACAAAGAGACAGCGTGAGACAGAGAACATTCTCTACCAGACTGCTATTGGTAGCCTCATGTATACCATGGTAGGAACAGGTCCTGATCTTTGCTTTGCTCTGGGATAAGTGAGTAGTTTGGTAGCCAATGTAGGACCAAAGCACAAGTAAGTAGTTACGCGCATCATACGCTATCTTTGGAAGACACAATACATGTGCCTCCAGTTTGGAGGCCAAGAGGGATCTGATCCGCTGCCGCTCATGTGCTTCACAGACGTTGACTATAGAGGAAGAATCGATGAGCGAATGTCCACCTTAGACAAACAAAAAGCAAGACTGCGTCTCCTTTTCCACTGTTGATGCAAAGTCCATCGTTCTAGCAGAAGCATGCAAAGAGACATAGTGGCTACGCAGTTTGCTTGCTGGGATGAAAGTGCCACTGATGGAAGCAATGCAGGTCAATATTGACAATAAGTGTATGATGAAAATGGCATAGGATGACGTCATTTCCTGGTAGACCAAGCACTTTGACATCACGTACTTCTACTCATGCGACCTTGTCGCAAAGGAGATTGTGGAGGTGGAATACATGGAGACCAAGAAGGCGCTCGCAGATTGCATGATGGAGGCACTTGACAGCGAATGTTATTTTGTAGGTACCCAAGGCATTGGTATGGTCAACGCAGCCAACGAAGACTAGGGCGAAAATATCTAAAGAGAGGGGAAATCTAACTGTAAATGGACAGAGGTGCAAGGGAGAGTTTTTTGACCTGATGTACCCCTTATCCATACCCGACATTTGAACAGGCAGAAGACAGACAAGGCATGCACTGGTCCTTTGGAGCAAGCCGCCTATGTTTGGTGGAGATAGACAATGCATGTACTTCTCCTTTGGAGTGAGTCCCCTTGCCTACATGACGCTCTCTATGACCGTCAAATGGTGCCAACCACCTACAAAGACCTAGGAATATTCTAAGATGTCTCTTAGAACCTTCTTGTACCCCTTTTCTTCATATAAACTAGTCACTGGACAGAGACTAATTCTCAAACTTCTATGCCACAAGGAGTTGCCCTAAGTAGTGATTGCTGTTTACACTATCCATTTTAGCCAAAGGGAACTTGCTCCAAAGGAGTAATGCATGTCTTTTCTATCCATACCAAAATGAGGGAACTTAAATCAAGGGAGTAGTGCATACTTTGTTTGTCCTGAGAATGTTGAAATATGAGCCATGGACAAGGGGCATATCAGGTGAACAAAAAGAAGGACAAACAGGCCTAAAGGTTGTTTCTTAACATCATCTCCAATTTCCATCGTTAGTATATGAGAGAGAAGGCTAGAGTAAGAGAGGGATGGGATGTGTTGTGTGAGAAGTATGAGAGCGAGGATCGTGCATACGTCATGTTTTTGTTTGGGGAAGATGATGGCCTTTGAAATGTAGGATGGTGAAGGCATAGAGGCGTACCTCAACAAGCTGGCATAGCAGCTGAAAGCAGCCGACAACCTACGGAAGGGACGTGCTTCTTTCTCCTCCAGTGGAGGGGACTCCTAGCAAGCTACGACATGGTACCAAAGACGTTGGAGTGCTAGCTCACTCATGACATCGACTTCATCTGCACATTATTGATACAAGTAGAGCTACATCTTAAATGTAGCAAAAGGCAATAGTGGTAGAAACAATGAAACAACTTTTGTGGCTAAGGATTCACGCAACCAGCAGTAGCAATAGCCTGAGCAGCATAGAATCAAGAAGAATAGCAAAGGCCACTACTGCCTGAAGGATGGAAACTACAAGGAAGAGTACTTCAAGCTGAAGAAGGATCCAAAAGAGCAACAGCAGCAGTAGCAAAAGCAGCAATCTCTACAACAATGGTCAAAATTGCATCAATGTGAGCTACAACAAAATGAGACGGGCCTGCGCGTTTTTCGCAACATGAACGTGGCCAAGGAGGTGTACGAGTGCCTCTTCATGGCGAATTCAAACATGTCCCGGATGGAGAAGGCTGATCTAGCATGGTACAAAGACTCTAGATGCACCAAGACCCTAAGGCAGAACAATGAGTGGTTTATACAACTGCTCCTCATTCCCCACTGACCGATTGCTTTGAGTGATGATCGTGTGGTGTATGATGAGGGGATTGGGCTTGTGGAGATAGTTTTGGAGATTCCGCATGGCATTGAAGTGGGAATGTTCCATGACGTGCTTTATGTACCTGGTGGTACGTTAAACCTTCTCTCAGTCTCCTCTCTTATGAAGAGAGGTTTGCGTAGTGTGCTCGATGCCGACTATGGCAAGATCCTTGACAAGGAAATAGGAGAGGAACTAGTCAGGTCCGTTAAGGAAGGAGACATGTACCGCTTGCTATAGGCAACACAGATTCCACGTGAGCAGAGTTTTGCAGCAGTTATGCATGCGACAGATGGCAACATCTAGCATGCATGCTATGGCCACATCGGCATGCACGTCTTGCAGCACCTTCAATCAAAACAGATAGTGTGTGACTTTCCCACCATCTCCAATTTTGAGTATCACCTGTGCATTGGCTATTTGGAGGGGAAAGAGCATTGCAAGGTATTCTCTAGAGCAAACGAGCACATTGAAGAGGTCCTTGAGTTGGTCCTCGTAGATTTGTGTGACCCGATGCTGACAGAGAGCTTTGGAGGCTCTAAGTACTTTCTAACTTTCTTTGATGATTTAGCCATTGTACTATTGTGTACATCCTTTCTTCCAAGGACCAGTGCTTTGACAGGTTTAAGGAGTTCAAAGCAATGGTAGAGAATCAGACTTGCATGAAAATCAAAGCGCTTCATAGTAACCGTGGTGGAGAGTACCTGAGTAAGGAGTTCCAGGACTACCTCGCAGCAACTGGTATCAACCTTTAGAGTACCGTACCATACTTGCTGCAACAAAACCGTATAGCAAAATGTGCCAATCGCACTATAGTAGAGTAAGCGTGCTCCATGCGACACAAAGCTTGGATCACTTACAACTTTTGGGCCAAAGCAGCAAGCACTGCGGTTTACATCAAGAATCGCAATCCAACAAAGGTGGTGGAGGAGATAAACTTCTATGAGGCGTGGTTTGGGAAGACGCCAAGCGTGGAGCATCTTTGCGCGATTTGGAGCTTGGCGGACATGAACGTGTCCAAGGAGAAGGAGCATATGTAGGACATAAAGAGCACACAATTTGTAATGATCACCTATGATGTGTCTAGTAAGGCGTATCGCCATTACAAGAGAGATACATGCCACATCATCATCCACAGGGATGGTTTCTTCAACGAGAGTAACGTGATCGGCACCAATATTGTTTATGAACAAGTACCAGAATCAGTACCTGACAAGGCAATGGGAGCATATACCCTCCCTGACCAAGCATGACGAGTGCAGCCATTTATGGATGCTATAGAAACCAAAACAGATGAATATCGTCTTTACAGCAGATTAACAGGAGCAAGTGTGTTACAAGAAGGCCATGGCTAGACCAGATGCAACAGATTGGACGTTGTATTGCGGGAGATACAATCGCAGTACGACAATGGCACATACAAGCTGACAGAGCATCCACCCGGGTGCACGGTGACCAAGTACAAGTGGGTGTTCAAGAAGTGGAGAGAAGATGGTCATTTTGAAAAGTACAACGTAAGGCTGGTTGCCAAAGGCTACTTGGTGCATTAGGGCATCGCATATAGTGAAACAGTTGCTCTTGTTGCAAAGTTTTTCTTTGTGCACTCTCCTATGTTATGGAGCAGCTGAGGACTTCAAGATCCACCACATAGATGTCAAGACGGCATTCCGGAATGGTGACCTAGAAGAGGAGATCTATATGGAACAACAAGAGGGATTTGTCACAAATGGCCAGGAGAACCTGGTTTGTTAGCTGCAAAAGTCAATGCATGTCCTCAAGGAAGTGTCGCATGCTTTGAACCAAAAGTTGGATACGGCGTTGTAGTGCATAAGGTTTCAGCGGAGCAAGTGTGACTAAAATGTCTATCACCGGCAGCATGGGTATGAGGTTCTTATCATCATTGTGTATGTGGATGACATGCTCCTCCTTTCCAATAGCATGCCTGTAGTGCAAGAGTCAAAGAGCACAATGAAAGAGCACTTCAAGATATCTGATCTCAAGAAGGCATCATACTTCCTCAGCATCTAGATCACATGTGACCACAAATCACGCTTTCTCTTGCTACAAAAGAACCGTTACATCAAGGACGTACTATAGTGGTTTGGCATGGCAGAAGCAAAACCAATCACCAAGATGCTCGAGTCGCGGTAGTACCTTGTGATCTTCAATAGAGAAGCATATGGAGCTGAGAAGCAAACGCATGAGAGCACCGTCGTCGGTCTCATGTACTTTATAGTAGCAACCAGGCCGGATCTCACACAGGTTGTAAGTGCTTTCAACCAGCACATGGAAAATCCCGGACCTGAGCACCAGAAAGCTTGGAAGCGGATCTTCCGCTACCTTCCTGAAACCATCAATATCGGAATCGCCAACAACGACACCAACAACACTATCATCGGATGCATAGATGCGGATTGGATGTCAAATCCTGAAGATCACAGGTCCATATATAAACATGACTTTCTCATGAATAATCGTTCCATAAGCTTGTGCAACAAGCGGCAGGTGGTTGTGGGCATCTTGAGTACAAAAGGTGAGTGCGTGTCTCACTTTCAAAGTAAAAGAAGCAGTTTGGCTCCAACATCTAATGGCAGAGATGAATGGGAGAACATGAGTTCCTGTTCCTATGCACGTCAACAACCAAAGCGCAATCACACAGGCCAAGGTCCTGAGAACCATGCACGTATTAAGCTTATTCACATTGCATGCCATTTCAACAGGCACATGGTACAAGAGGGTGGTATCAAGCTAAAGTTCACTTTGTTGACCTGATATGTCACTTATCCATAGTTGACATTTGCACAGGCAAGATCAAAGACAGTAGTCATCTTGAGTTCTACCTTGGGACAGTTGTCTACCTCAATCGAGCAACAGGTACTATCAAGCAGAACCAGACGAAGACATCATGGATGTCCTCAAGTTGTACACCATGGAGGATTACAAGCCCATCAGCACGCCCACGACACTAGACGTTATGTTTGCCTCCTCCATGAGCCCCGCCACGGAAGCAAAACGACGTGAGATGGAGAGCATTCCTTGCCAGGGCCACAGCACTCACAAGCAGTTAAGCGCATCATGCACTATCTACAGAAGACATGAACATGGGACTCAAGTATGAAGAATAAGAGGGATCTGATCCGCTATACTCGTGTGCTACACGGACGCCGACTTGGGAGGAAGAATGGAAGACGAAAATTCCATCTCGAATTTTGTCTACCTCAAGAACAATGGTGCAGTCTCTAAGGCAAGTAAAATGTTGAGCTTTTACATAAACGAATCTTTAGGATTCTTAAGATGCAGTATCTTGATAGATCTACTCTTTGATGCTTTACTGAATTGTTGGTAATGACCTCTCAGGCACGTGTTACCACTCATACAAACATAGACTCTCTTGCCTTAGTAATGTCATTGATTGTGTAATTCAAGGGTATGAGCTGAAGGCAAAGTTACACGACTCGTCTCACAAGCTTTCCAACGGTACCAAGCTTGTTCAAAATGAGCTCACACAGACGAAGTAATAGCAAATGCAAACCAACGGCTATTTTTCTATCTGTTCTAGCTATGAGCAGAAAAGTACAAGTGTTGACGTAGTCCGATATCCTTGTGTCTTCCAGTTCTCAGTCCTAGGATCCTCCAGACGCTTCTCGATGATCTCTGATCATTGGCAAACTAAGGTTGGCGGATGCCGAGTGCTCTCGGTACGATCCACGGACAAGATACTGGCATCTGCGGTAGCTTCTCATGGCCGTCGATCTGTCTTGGGTATTTGTCTCCAGATGACCGAATGACCACACCTCTCGATTAATGAACGACTCCGATCATTCTAACTGCCCTTGCAAACATTCGTGATCACATGATCCATCTTTAGAAAGAATGATATCGTCCGCGTGCTCCTATTCCTTGCCACGTCAGCAGTTTTAGAGTGGAGAGGAGCTCACGCTCGCAATCTCGCTTCGTCTGCCAGACCACATACCCTGTTTGTCCAAAACCTGCCAAAATACATTGCTTCTAGTACCATGATCCAATCAGCTCTCCGGAGCTCCAATAGGATGAGTAGAGTGAATAGGGCTGCAGATGGATGGATCAGTGGGACGCCTAAAGAGGCCTGCCCATAGCCATACCATGCCCCGCCATGTAGGATAGATAGGAGAGTAGAGAGAGAGAGAGAGATAGGAATCTCTCTATTGACCCTCTTGTTTCCATGTTTTTGTTGTTGTGCCAAGCCCAGTAGATCGTTGGATCAAGGCAATCTGACGGCTGTCCTTTTTCCAACATTCCCCTCCTTGTGGATCCAGCATCCACGAGGTTGGAGCCGATAAGTGGAGAAAGGAAGAAGCCCCCGGTGAACGTAAAGCCGAGAAAATGGGGGGGAAAAAAAGGAGACAGGGCGAGGCACGTGACTACCCAGTGAAAGGGACCCCCTCCTTAGGCCAACCGAGCCTTGTCAAAGAGAGAGAGAAAAGGAAAAAAGAAGGAAGTCAGGAGCACCAGGAGGAACAAGATGCACAATGTACAGTGGGACGGTGAGAACATTTTAGCCCAGGCAATGCCCTGACAGCTCAGGAAAGACCGGTCCAAGTAGCACACCATGCCCGGACTCGGGGGAGTGGGCCCCCTCCCGCTCATGCGGCCCGAATGGTGAGCTGATAGCGGCAGCCTACCCAACTGGGTCTGAAGACGGAAGAAGAACCAAGCAGGATATAGCTAGAGAGTATTTGCTGGTGCGAGCGCCGTGGCCCCGGCCCCAAAGAGGCCAACAGGTGAGGACATTGGCGTTATGCAAGGACCGGGGCACGGGAGGATGAGGAGAAGAGAGTACAGACGCGAGGAGACAGAAGGCAAAGCATGAGGAGGTAGAGGGGTGGATGCCCCGTGTTCGGCCCAAGGCCTCATATGGGGGGACAAAAGTGGGAAACAACCAACAGCGGAAGTCAGAGGAAGTGAGCGTAGAGAGGGAGCGGGGAGAAGTAAGGGAGATGGGGAAGCACTCGCACGCAACCCACGTCCGTGCCAGCACCTCATGTGGGGGGCACAGAAAGAGGACGCTATGACGGCTCCACCGAGGACCATCTTCGTCCGTCCCAACGCCTCATATGGGGGGGGGTGGAAAAAGAGAGCCGAGAATAAGCGGCTACGGAGGAAGAGCTAAGAAGAAGCAGCACCGAGAGATGTCAAGACGAGGAGAGAAGACCTAGGCGAATGCAAATATGAGTGTGGCGATCGGTAGAGAGAACTTTGAAGAAGATGTCAGCAGTCTGATCAGCAGTGGGGAGGTAGTGCGTGACTACCTTGCCTTCCATGATGGCGTCGCGAACATAGTGATACTGCCGATGGACGTGTTCGGTTTGATCATGGAAAACCGGATCCTCGGAGAGAGCGATGGCTCCTTCATTGTCACAGTGAATGGGCGTGGGTTCAAGTTGATCAAACCCAAGCTCACTCAGAAGATTGCAAAGCCAGACCGCCTCTTTTGTGCATTCACTTTCAGCAATGTATTCAAGTTCCGTAGAAGAGAGAGCGAGCACAGATTGCTTCTTGATACGCCAGCTAACGGGTCCACCATTGAGAAGGAAAATGCACCCAGAGGTGGTGTGACTTGTGGTGTGATCACCAGAGAGATCGGAATCACAAAAGCCCTAGAGAACATTGTTCCAAGAAGAGTAACGGATAGCAAGAGAGGTGGATCCACGGAGGTAGCGAATCCTGCATTTGGCGGCCACGATGTGAGCAGCGGTAGGGCGTTGGCATCTTTGACTGAGAAGGCCAACGGTAAAGGAGAGGTCAGGTCGCGTAGCCACAAAGGAGTACATCAATGAGCCCACCATTCGCGGGAAAGCTTGGGCATCCTCTGAAGAAGCCAAAGGTCTGGCTGTTGTGACTAGTTTGGTAAGACCGTGATCCTTGGAAAGTGGTATAGTTTGTGGAGTGGATGTACCAAGCCCAAACTTGTCCGCCACACGTTGAGCATAAGTGGCTTGAGTAAGCGTCACCTGACTGTGCGTGATGTCATGGGTGACTTGAATGCTAAGGAAGTACTTGAGAGGCCTCATGTCAGTCCTCTCAAAACGGTGAGACAGCTGTTGTTTGAGGGTATCCGGAACAGAGAGCAATGGCCCAAACAGGTTGAGGTCGTCCACGTAGAGAATAATGCCTGGACGATTTGACCCTCCACGAAAGTACAGTGAGTGGTCAGAGTGAAGGCGTTGGAGACCTTGGACCAGGAAGAATTCATTAATCTTCATGTTCCATTGTCGTGGGGCTTGCTTCAGACCATACAGAGACTTGTTGAGCTTGCAAACGTGATCAGGTTTATCCAGAGATATGAAACCCTCTGGTTGGGTCATGTAGATGATTTTGTTGAGGTCGCCGTTGAGGAAAGTACTTTTGACGTCCATTTGAGGGAGATGCCATTTTTTGTTAGCAGCCAGAGATATGATCACCCTAATAGATGAGTAATTGGCTATCGGTGCAAAGGTGTCCTGATTGTTAACCCCAAGGACTTGACTGTATCCGCGCCCAACGAGACGGACTTTGTAGCGATCAGGTGTACCTGCACTGGTCAGATTTGTTTTGAGCACCCACTTACACGTGACAACGGGCGTGTTGGGTGGTCAAGGGACAAGATCCCATGTGTGTTGTTTTTTAAGTTGAGAATGTTTCTCTTGAGCTGCTTGGCGCCATTGGTCAGCATCCGGGCGATGCATAGCATCTTTTAAGCTGGTGGGGTCCACCACTTGTGTGAGTAGTGTTGTGTTATCAAAGTCGTCATCTACTGAAATCTCGGTGGTTGACAGAAAACCAAGCTGAAGAATTATCGGAGGTCTTGTGAGTCGGGCGGACTTGCGTAGTCTTGATTGTGACGGAGTGCTGGATATGACTATATGTGGAGTAGCGGGAGCATCATGATGTTCCTCTGGAACCACAAGAAGGAGTACACCAGCAGGACATCAGGTGCGGGGTCGACGGAGAATTTCGGAAGAGGTGGTAGAATTGTCTCAATGTAGACAGTGGGCGTGAGTACTGGTGGTGTTGCATCACGTGCTCAATTGAAGAAGCTTTGTCAAAAATGGGTTGTCTGCTCCGAATCACACCTTTGGAGTTTGGGTCCCAAAGTCGGTAGATGTTGCGTGTCTCATACCCAAGGAGGATGCAGACTTTTCAGCGTGGATAATGCTTGGAGCGTTCTTCTGGCCAGACCCAAGCGTGTCCTGTACATCCGAATATACGGATCTGTCCCAGTTAGGGCTTGTTCCCGGTCAATGTTTTGTACGGTCTTGATGCACCTGTAGGCAACTTTGCGGTGGGAAGACGGTTTGTAATACATGCTGCAGTGTGAAGAGCTTCAACCCAGAAAGCAGATGAGAGGCCAGCTGTGTGGAGCATGGTCCGAACTCTTTCGAGAAGAGTCTGATTCATCCTTTCTACTTTGCCATTGTATTGTGGAGTATATGGCACCATGGTTTGATGTTGAATGCCTCTCTCATCG
This sequence comes from Penium margaritaceum, assembly GCA_023375785.1. Lineage (NCBI taxonomy): Eukaryota > Viridiplantae > Streptophyta > Zygnematophyceae > Desmidiales > Peniaceae > Penium > Penium margaritaceum. The sequence goes on along the minus strand of SZWC01000346.1, from coordinate 245,398 downwards.
TAGAAGGCTTTGAGGTTCCGATTGACAAACTCAGTCCCGTTGTCAGTCCACATTTTGTTTTGGTTTTTGAGATGGTCCAGGCACAAAATCCCTCCCACCGGGCTCCCTTCCGGAAGCTGCTATCTTGGTGACTCATAATGCTCAGTGGGTCCGATTCAGCGTCAGCGTGTTCGGCGGCCGAGGTTCCATGATGGGTTTGCCTCAGTCACGTCATTCGGCTCTCGCCTGCCTCTTCACCTCGCATTACAAGCCATCAATCATGGTTCCAAAGTCAGTGGGGGGAGCCCCCTGATAATGGTGGACTCCGGTGTTCTGGTAACGACTGCCCTCGTGTCTATTTCTCCAACATGCGCCTCATAAAGAGGTCTGCCGTACCCGTCAGGGCATTGGCTAGGTGAGTGTAGGTTTTCTTGACTGTCAGGCTGGTCTCATTTCCACCCTGTTGAATCCAAGTTTTAATTATTTCAATAGCATCAGATTTTAAGCAGAGGATCCGAGTCCAGACCATATGTGTGTAGTCATCCAAAATGACAAGAAAATAGTGCTTTTTGGAGATAGAGCATTCCTTGATATAGCATAGATCCATGTACACGAATTCCAGGCACTCATGGGTTCCATGTGACGGGAGAGCTTGGAAAGAAGCTGGATGTTGTTTGCCTGTGATATAGCCTCTGCACATGGGTCCTTCTCTGTCTTGTAATAGACTGTCCGGAAGATCATGAGCGACTGAATCTGCACCCATTTTGGTTAGAGTTGAATAGCTGACGTGTGCTAGCCGCATGTGCTAAACGTCTGTCGTGGTTGACAAAGAAATTATCTTTGTCGGTGTAGGTGAAGAAGCCACAAAAGCCATCTCTTGCGTTTATGAGTGTCTTAAGGGTTTGCTGGTGTCAAGGATGGTTAGGTTTCCCATTCGAGTGGCCACCGCTGCTAGTTGAGATATCTGGTTGTAGAGCTTGCAGTTCTTGTCCGTGTTGGACACAACTTTGAAACCTTTGTCGTTGAGCTTGGTAACCAAAAGAAGATTTGCGGCAAGCTCAGGGACACAATGTACGTCTTTGAAGGTCCTGATTGCCGGTTTTCCATTGCACTTAATGCCGACCTTGACTGTCCCTTGCCCATAGGCAGGGATAGTTCTCCCATCACCAAGGCAGACATCTCGTGGTATCAAGAAGCATTTGAAGTTGATAAACGATTCCTTTTTGCAGGTCATGTATTTCGTGCGACCAGAGTCCATGATCCATGCCAAGATGCCAGCAGCCAGGAAAAGAGCACTATCGATGGAGCACATGGCCAATTCTTGAGTCACAAACAATTCTTTTGCCAGGGTGTGATGTGCTTCATCTTTTGATGTTGAGCCATAGGTTGAACGCTCTGGCTATGTGGCTGACAAGTCTTTGTTCGGAAGAATGGTGTTGGAACTGGAGAAGAGAGGGAGCTTTGGAGCACCGAGCATGTGGGACTGGAAGGGCATTACTTGTGCTAAAGAATGGTTGTTGAATCACTCAAAATGATGGAGTACATATAGAGCTAGAGCTTGGGCAAGTCAGCCCTCTCACAAGCCACACCACTTAGCCATGGAGGCTAAGGGTCACACACTAGAGTCCATAATCTCACACAAGGGAGGAAATCAGCCTAGCAATCAGGCTGACCACTCACACACGACCTAGAGAGCTAGAAAATGCTCTCATGGCACACTCCTAGTGGTCACATAANAATCACTCAAAATGATGGAGTACATATAGAGCTAGAGCTTGGGCAAGTCAGCCCTCTCACAAGCCACACCACTTAGCCATGGAGGCTAAGGGTCACACACTAGAGTCCATAATCTCACACAAGGGAGGAAATCAGCCTAGCAATCAGGCTGACCACTCACACACGACCTAGCGAGCTAGAAAATGCTCTCATGGCACACTCCTAGTGGTCACATAATCCACAATCTCATGGAGAATCGCCATGTGTCCATGGCTAGCACACAAGGATCTCACCTCACCTAAAACGTAAGGAGAGGTACCTTTTTCCTAGTCAGCACACTCTGACAAGGCAACCCAAGAATCTAGGACCTTTTTGGATATTTCTCCCATCAGGTCTTGACCCTGGATCTCTTGCCTTTTTCTTTTCTCAGGCCAAGGCATGGAGCCATCGCCCATGGTCACCCAGATATCGGCGCTCAATAATCCCGAAAACTACGAAAATTCATATCTCCCAATCCGACCGTTAGATCGGCCTCAAACTTCAACCGTAGACATTTTGCCACCTGATCTTTCAAATGAAGAAGTCGGATTGACGCTCGGAGCAGGCGTCTAGTACTTTCATGGAACTTGCTCCTGTGGACCTGAAACAAGGCCTGATGGCTCCTTTCCCAACAATGTCCCACTTTGCCGCAGTCAGAGTGGGCTGAGTCCACATGCCTTCATGCAGAACTCCTACTTCTCACGGGTCACTGGCTTGGTGTAGAAATTAGCGACCAGCTTGCTGGTTGGAGTGAACTCCATCTTGATAGCACCCTCCTACACCATATGCCTGATGAAGTGATATGCGATGTCAATGTGCTTGGTGCGTGCATGGTGCTCAGAATTCTTGGCGAGTGCTCTTGCGCTCTGGTTGTCGACGCGCACAGGAACTGGAACTACTACACTCCTACTCATCTTTGCCATGAGACGCTGAAGCCAAACGGCTTCCTTGGCTCCAAAGCTGAGAGAGACGTACTCAGCTTCTGTGCTTCAGGTGGCCACGACCACCTGCCGCTTGTTACACTAGCTGATGGCCCCACCATTCATGAGGAACACATGTCCAGAGATGGACTTGCGGTCCTCGGGATTTGAAGCCCAATCTGCGTCTGTGTAGCCGATGATGCTGTTGTCGTTGCCGTTGTAGGTGATGCCCATGTTGATGGTTCCAGCAAGGTAGCAGAAGATCCGCTTCACTGCCTTCGGGTGCTCAGGTCCGGGGTTTGCCATGTGCTGGCTCACAGCGCTAACAGCTTGTGCGAGGTCCGGCCTGGTTGCAACCATCAGGTACATGAGGCTGCCGACGGCGCTCTGGTACTTCTGCCACTCAGTTGTATTTGCTTCTCCATTGAATCTCACGAGGTACTGCCGCGTCTCGAGTAACGTGCCGATGGGTTTGGCCTCTGCCATACCGAACCGGTGCAAGACATCCTTGATGTAGCGGCTCTGCTGCAGTGAGAGAGAGCGTGATTTGCGGTCACGCCTGATCTGGATACCGAAGAAGTATGATGCCTCCCTGAGATCAGACATCTAGTAGCGCTCTTACATGACTTCCTTGAACTCCTGCAGTGCAGACATGCTGTTGGAAAGGAGGAGCATGTCATCCACATAGGCGATGATGATGAGCACCTCATGACCATGCTGCCAGCGATAGACGCTATGTTGTTGTTATGTTCTGTGTATGCCCCTGGTCCAATCAGCGGAAGATTTAGACTGGGTATGCACTGCGCTTGTAGCGCAAGTCCCCCAGCGACATGCAAGAGAGGCTAAGAGAGACAAGGCATGCACTACTCATCTTTGTGGAGTAAGTCCCCTTGGTCTACTCTTGGTAGTGTACCTGGTGCATGCTCCTTAGGACAACTTCCTATAGCCTAGTGGGTGAAGGTGCCGTCTCGCAAGTGAGAGGTCCGGGGTCGAATCCTCCCAGGACCAAACTTTCTTTGTGACTAAAAAGGGCCAAGGAAGCTTCCTAGAAGCCTCTAAGGTCCAAGGTGGATCAAGCGCCACTTGGCGGTCACAGAGGGTGCCATGTCATCAAAACTGATGACACTGTCTAGGGTAGCCTTGGGGGGGGG
>SZWC01000346.1:215528-241231 GCA_023375785.1 Penium margaritaceum | reverse complement strand
TTTGCTCTCCACGGACAAGGAACGAGGATACGCTCTGCCATTGTTGGTATGACCCTCGAGTCCTAAGCGGGTTACGCTCTGCCCTTGTGGGTATGACCCCGTGTCTGTGGGAGCACTTCCTCCACAATAGCTAAGAGACCATCGGCTGGAGGGGTATGCAACGGACTACACCTTGATAATCTGTAGCAGTCATCAGCCTCATCAGCCTACATCGGCCTCAACGAAGCAGAACAGCAGAGACTAACTGAGCATCCTTGACCACACCGCAATCATGCCGGGGGGTCAAGAGATCGTTCCAGTCACCTCACGGCCCGCCGAGTTGGGTGCGGCCAACGCCATCGCACGCTTCGATGGCAAAGCCTTCGGCACGTGGAAATGGCAGTTTGAGGTGGTGATGCGCGTGCGCGGGTACCTCAACATGCTGAAAGGGACGGAGATAGCACCGAAGGACGAGGCAAGCGCGGAATACGCAGGGTGGCAAGAGCGGAATGACATCGCTCTCGCAATCCTCGTCACGTCCATAAGCCCCTCCCTAATCTCCCACATCGAGGGGTGCACGACGGCAGCTGAGGCTTACACCAAGCTGACGAACGTGTACCAGTCAACTTCCCTCGCCAATCGACTCTTCATNGCGCAACAACGGCGTCATCAACAACGCCGCATATGCGAGTGGCTCGGGAGGCACCTCCTCTCATGGCAACAGCAGAGGTAGTGGCGGCGGGAAGAGCGGCAAGAAGAAGGGCAAGTGCCACAATTGTGGCAAGGCCGGGCATTGGGCGCGGGAGTGTCGCGCACCAAAGAAGGAAGGAGGCGGTGGTGGGAGCAGCAACGTGAGTAAGAAGGTGGACTCGACGTCCACGAGCATGATGGCCGAGAGCAAGGCCCCTCCCAAGGGCTCTGCGCTGCTGCGGCCGGGAGCCTTCGGGCTCGACAATGGCACGGACTACCACACCTCTCGCGAGGCATGTGGCTTCTCGTCCCTCACACCATCCACGGCCAAGTTCCGGTGCGCCAACGGCGGCATCGAGTACGCGGCTGGTGAGGGAGAGAAGGTCGTGCACACGCGGCTCAACGGAGCCGACAAGGAGTTGCGGCTGCAGAACGTCGTCTACATGCCAACGTGTGCTATGGTGGCTAAAGACGCGGGAGCAGCAACTGCAAAGCTGTGGCACAGACGCCTTGGGCACGTGGCTGACAGCACCCTGCAGGTCATGCAGGAGCAGAAGCTTGTACGCGGGCTGGAGGGGTGTGAGCTGAAGGGTGGATGCAACGCTGGGTGTGAGGCTTGCCTGCAAGGCAAGACAAAGCGAAAACGCTTCTCCAAAAACGGTCGCAGAGCAGAGGGCATACTCGACCTCGTCCACAGCGAAGTGTGTGGCCCCATGCGCACCACGTCCAACGGCGGCTCCAAGTACCTCCTCACCTTCATCGATGATTACTCTCGGAAGGTGTGGGTGTACTTCCTCAAAACCAAGGGAGAGGTGCTGGAGCGCCTGCAAGAGTTTGTCGCCATGGTGGAGCGACAAACCGGGCGGAAGGTCAAGGCCCTACGGAGCGACAACGACGGAGAGTACGAGGGGTGCAAGCCGTGGCTTCGGGCACACGGCATTGTCCACCAACCTACTACCCCCTACACACCGCAAAGCAAAGGCGTGGCCGAACGCATGAACCAGACCATTCTGGCCATGACGCGAACCATGCTGTTTGACTCAAAGCTCCCTTCTCGCTTCTGGACGGAAGCAGCGCGCACTGCATGCTACCTCATCAACCTCATGCCTGCTGCAGCATTGCGCAGCAAGGGGACAGAAAAGGAGCAAAGTGCAGAAAGCATGACGCCGCAGAAGGCGTGGTCGGGAAAGAAGCCGGATGCCTCTCACCTAAAGGCATTCGGCTGCACGGCTTGGGCCAAAGTCCAGGACGGGCAAGGAGCGAGGAAGTTGGATGCACGTGCGCGCAAGTGCATGATGATCGGCTACGAGGCCGCGCACAAGGCGTACAGGCTGTGGGACCAGGCAACAGGGAGAGTCATCACCTCCAGAGATGTGACCTTCCAGGAAGAGTCACACGGCAAGGAAGAACTGCTGGACCCAGAGAACTCTCCAAAACAGGGAGAGTGGATCGTGCTGCTGGAGGCGGGTGACACACCCCCGCCTAACTGGCGTGGGTCGCCAGTGGCCGTAGACAGTGAGGCTGCCAATTCAGGGAGAGCATCCGCTCAGGCTGAAGCGGAGTTGACATCTGACACCGCGTCGGAGACATCCGAGGCCTCCTCGGAGGCCAGTGGCTCTTCCCTCCCAGTGACCCCTCCTGGGGAAGCACAGCAGCAGCAGCAGCACAAGCAGCCAGCACCAGCACCACTATGGCGCAGTGAGCGCCAAGCAAAGCCTGCGAAGCAGTACGACGGAGGGAAGGCCGAGTGGACTGGCCTGAGCTGGTCGTGCCTTGCGCAGGGAGAGCCAGCTACCATCGCCAAGGCTCTCTCGCGGTCGGACGCCGCTAAGTGGAAGGAGGCGATGGAGAGCGAGCTCGCCTCTATCAAAGAGAACGGAACGTGGGAGCTGGTGGACAGACCACCAAACGCACACGTGGTGGGCGTGAAGTGGGTCTTACGCATCAAACGCAAGCAAGACAACAGCATCGACAAGTACAAGGCAAGGATCGTCGCGAAGGGGTTCTCGCAGAGAGCAGGGTCTGAGTACGACGAGACCTACTCTCCTGTCGCGTCTTTCCCATCCATCCGCACCTTGCTGGCTGTGGCTGCGGCGCGCAACATGGAAATCCACCAGATGGACGTCAAGACTGCCTTCCTCTACAGGAAGCTTGACAAGGAGATACTAATGGAGGTGCCCGAGGGTGTCAAGGCAAAACCCGGGCAGGTGTGTCGCCTCATCAAGGCGCTCTACGGGCTGAAACAGGCCCCAAGGATCTGGTACAAGGAGATGGATAGCTTCATGGCTGGCCTAGGCTTCTCGCACTGCCACAACGACCCCAGCGTGTATGTGCGTGCGGATGACCAGGGGCTGTTGCTGGTAGCGCTGTACGTGGATGACCTGATTCTGGCCTCCACCTCCATGAAGGCCCTCGAGGCCCTCAAGGAGAAGCTGCATGGGCGGTTTCAGATGAAGGACATGGGCGAGCTCGAGTACTACTTGGGCATTGCTATACATCGCAACCGAGCTGCAGGCACCATCGAGCTCAACCAGACGAAGTACATCTCAGAGGTGCTTCGGCGCTATGGCATGGAAGACGCAAAACCCCTCAGCACTCCTCTCCCCACGAAATGCAATCTCACCTCCGCCCACTCCCCCAGCACGGAAGCCGAGCGCCGCGAAATGCAGGATGTGCCATACCAGTCTGCGGTGGGTAGCATCATGTATGCCATGGTTGGCACGCGGCCGGACATCTCCTTTGCTGTGGGGCTAGTCAGTCGGTTCGTGGCCAACCCTGGGCCACTCCACTGGCAGGCCGTGAAGCGCATTTTGCGCTATCTCAACAAGACACGGCACATGGGGCTGCAGTACGGCGGCCTTCAAGGAACAGACCCTTTGCGCCTCAAGTGCTACACCGACGCAGATTTTGGAGGCAACGTGGATGATAGGAAGTCCACCTTGGGCTTTGTGTGCCTTGTGAACGGTGGCGCTGTGTCATGGGCCAGCCGCAAGCAAGACTGTGTCTCCATCTCAACCGCAGAAGCTGAGTACGTGGCGCTGTCTGAGGTGTGCAAAGAGACGCAGTGGCTACGCAGCTTGCTCGCTGAGATGCACGTACCACAAAAGGAGGCCACGGTCGTCCACGTCGACAACCAGAGCGCGATGGACATCGCGTTCAAGGACACTCTCTCCAGGCGGACCAAACACATCGACATCCGCTATCACTACACGCGCGACCTTGTCGCCAAGGGAGTGGTGGATCTGCAGTACATCGCGACCAAGCAGATGCTCGCGGACTTCCTGACGAAGCCGCTGGACAGTGACCCGCACATGGTAGGGGCACGGGGCATCGGGATGGTGAGCGCAGCAGACGAGGGCTGAACGGGCGGCCCACTTCACACGTGGCCGACATCGCTGGGCCCATGGCCGCAGTAGGAATCTAGCCGCAGATGGACGCAAGTGCAAGGGAGAGTTTGTTATGTTCTGTGTATGCCCCTGGTCCAATCCGCGGAAGATTTAGACTGGGTATGCACTGCGCTTGTAGCGCAAGTCCCCCAGCGACATGCAAGAGAGGCTAAGAGAGACAAGGCATGCACTACTCATCTTTGTGGAGTAAGTCCCCTTGGTCTACTCTTGGTAGTGTACCTGGTGCATGCTCCTTAGGACAACTTCCTACAGCCTAGTGGGTGAAGGCGCCATCTCACAAGCGAGAGGTCCGGGGTCAAATCCCGCCAGGACCAACTTTTCTTTGTGACTAGAAAGGNGCGGAAGATTTAGACTGGGTATGCACTGCGCTTGTAGCGCAAGTCCCCCAGCGACATGCAAGAGAGGCTGAGAGAGACAAGGCATGCACTGCTCACCCTTGTGGAGTAAGTCCCCTTGGTCTACTCTTGGAAGTCTACCTGGTGCATGCTCCTTAGGACAACTTCCTACAGCCTAGTGGGTGAAGGCGCCATCTCACAAGCGAGAGGTTCGGGGTCAAATCCTGCCAGGATCAACTTTTCTTTGTGACTAGAAAGGGCCAAGGAAGCTTCCTAGAAGCCTCTAAGGTCCAAGGTGGATCAAGCGCCACTTGGCGGTCACAGAGGGTGCCATGTCATCAAAGCTGATGACATTGTCTAGGGTGGCCTTGGGGGGAGGCCCCCTCCAAGGAGCCACTGGGAGCACTGACCAGAGACTATATAAGGCCTGTCATTTGCATGTGATAATACATCATCTCTTACTCTTGAGACTTGGGAGAAAACTAATCCCTTGTTGGCCACCAAGAAAGAGGGTAAAGAACAAGTGCAAGTGCACACTTTGGTGTGTAGCATTGCCAGTTGGGTGAGAGTTTGGAACACTCTCCGGCCACGGTTGGGACAAGCTAAGTGAACCTTTCAGTGTGGAAACACCACTCCGTGGGTGATCTCTACCTTGGTTGAAATACCAAGGGCGGTCGACGGTTTGCCTGTCGGCGCCGTTTACTCTAGACCGTGGCCAAGTGCGGAGTGACAATCCACATAGACGATGATGATGAGCACCTCATGACCATGCTGCCAGCGATAGACGCTATAGTCACACTCACTGCGCTCAAACCCCATGCACTGCAACGCCGCATCCAACTTCTTGTTCCAAGCACGCGACGCTTGCTTGAGGCCGTACAACGACTTCTGCAGCTTCCAAACCAGGTGCTCCTGGCCATCCATGACGAACCCCTCCGGATGCTCCATGTAAATCTCCTCCTCTTGGTCACCATTTCGGAACGCCGTCTTGACGTCCATGTGGTGGACCTCAAATTCCTATGCTACTACATAGGAAAGGAGCGTACGCACAGAGGCAAACTTTGCAACAGGAGTAAAGGTTTCCGTGTAGTCAATGCCTTCCTGCTCCGAGTAGCCCTTGGCGACTAGCCTTGCCTCGTACTTTTCCAGGTTGCCATCTGCTCCCCGCTTCTTCTTGAACACCCACTTGCACTTGATCAACTTTTGTCGAAGTGACGCTCAGTCAGCTTCCACGTACCGTTGTCGAGCTGCGACTGTATCTCCTGCTGTACGGCTTGCGCCCAATCTGCTGCATCTGGTGCAGCCATGGCCTCCTTGTACGACGCCGGCTCATCAGAGTCTGCTACAACTGTGACGCTCATCTGGTCTGGTTTTTGGAGCATCCAGAAATGCCCATGCTCACCAGGCTTGTAGCGCACCCTGAGAGGGTACCTTCGACCAGGTGCTAGAGGCTCCAGCACCAAGTCTACTGGCGGCTGGCGTGGTACTACTGGCATATCTGCTTTTGCTGATGGTGGTGCATCTTCTTCCTCTGCTTCTGTCGATGAGGCCGCTGTATCTGCTGCATCAGACATGGGAGAGTAGACTTGTTCTCCCACTGTCACAGTGGAGGAAGGATCAGGAGAGGTTGGGTCAGGAAAGATATATGCTCCCACTGCCTCGTCAGCTGCTGCTTCTGCTGCCTCTTCACAGACAATATTGGTGCCGATGACGTTGCTCTCGTTGAAGACAACATCCCTGGAGATGATGACGTGGCCTGTATCCCTCTCGTAGAGGCGATACGCCTTGCTTGCCACGTTGTAGCCAATCATCAGCATCTGCGCGCTCTTCGCGTCCCACGTTTGCCGCTTCTCCTTCGGCACGTGCATGTGCGCCAAGCTACCAAACGCGCAAAGATGACCCACGCTTGGCTTCTTGCCAAACCACGCCTCCTACAGGGTCATCTGCTCCAGGGCCATGGTTGGACTGCGGTTCTTGATGTACACCGCAGTGCTTACTGCTTCCGCCCAAAAGTCGTAGGTGAGCCGAGCCGTGTGCAGCATGGAGCGCGCCGACTCAACGATTGTGCGATTGGCGCATTCTGCTACGCTGTTCTGCTGCGCCGAGTATGGCGTGGTGCGCTGCCCCTTGATGCCTGCTACTGCAAGGTAGTCCTGGAACTCCTTGCTCAGGTACTCTCCACCGCGGTCGCTGTGCAGCGCCTTGATTTTCTTGCCAGTGTGGTTCTCCACCATGGCCTTGAACTCCTTGAACCTGTCAAAGCACTAGTCCTTGGAGGAAAGGATGTACGCAGCAGTGTAACGGCTGAAATCATCAATGAAGGTGAGAAAATACCTAGAGCCTCCAAAGCTCTGGGTCTGCATCGGGCCACACAAGTCTGTGTGGACCAGCTCCAGCACCTCCTTCGCGCGCTCTCCTACTCCAAAGAACGCCTCGCGATGCTGCTTCCCCTCCAAACAACCAATGCACAACTGCTGCTCGAAGTTAGAGATGGTGGGCAAGTCATGCACCATCTGCTTTGTTTGAAGTTGCTGTAAGGCGTGCATGCCGATGTGGCCGTAGCGCACATGCCAGATTTCGCCATTGATGGCCTGCACCACTGCTGCAAGGCTCTGCTCATGCGGGATCTTGGTCGCCCCGAGAAGGCGGTACATATCGCCTTCTTTCACCAACCTGGCCAACTCCTCTCCTGTTTCCTTGTCGAGGATGTAGCCATAATCATCGTCAAAGACGATGCGCAGTCCTGTGTTGGTGAGAGAGGACATTGAGAGAAGGTTGAACGCATCGTCAGGCACATACAGCACACCATGGAACACTCCCACTTGAATGCCACTCGGGGTCTCTAACCATATCTCCACAATCCCAATCCCCTCCGCATACACCACTCGATCATCACCAGAGCAATCGGACGGGGGGGGATGGAGAGTAGCTGCGTGAACCACTCCTTGTGGTGCGTCACACTCTTGGTACAACCCGAGTCCTTGTACCACGCCAGATCCGCCTTTTCCTTCTGCGACATGTCAGACTTCGCCATGAAGAGTCGGTCGCGCACCTCCTTGGCGACATTCATGTTGCCAACATGGCGTACGCCAGTCTGGTTCTGCTGCTGTTGCTGCTGCTGCTGCTGACGTTGCTACGACTCCTGCTGCTGTTCCTGTGGAGACTGTTGTTTTTGCTGCTGCTGCTACTGCTCCTTCTGGTCCCTCTTGAACTCTAAGCACTCTTTCTTGTAGTGCGCCTCTTTTTGGCAATAGTGGCACTTGCCTTTGTTCTTGCCTCTCTGCTGCCCGGACTGCTGCTACTACTGGTTGCGTGAGCCCATGGCCATGAAAGCTGCTTCACTGTTGCTGCTGCCGCCATTGCGCTTTGCTGCATTGCGACGCAGTTCCACTTGGACCAGGTGCGTGCAGATGAAGTCGAGGTCGAGAGTCGTCTGGCACCCCAACGTCTCTCGCACCGTATCCTAGCTTGTTGGGAGTCCCCTCAGCAAGAGGAGGACGAAGCGCGTGTCTTCCACAGGGTTGCCGGCAGCTTTCAGCTGCTTCGCCAGCTCCTTTGCCCTGTCCAAGTACGCCTCCATCCCTTCGCCACCCTACATTTTCAATGCCATCATCTTCTCCTCCAAAAGCACGAGGAATGCAGGATACTTGCTCTCATACGTCTTGCACAACGTGTCCCACCCCTCTTTTACAGTAGCCTTGTCACTCACGTACTGAAGATGCGGGTTGGAGATGGTGTTGACAAGCAGCCTGTAGGCCTGCCTGTCCCTCTTCTTCCACTCCTCACATGCCGCTGCTGCAGTTGTAGATGAACTTGCATCTACTGCACCTTTCTGCGGCGTCTTCCCCGCCACCACCTCTGCTGCGGTGATGCCTTTTGCCTGTGGAGGCGGAGCGCGCTCGTCGCCGCTCACCACCTCCCACAAGCCCCTCTCCTCCAAAAGGAGGCGGGTACGGATCTTCCAAAACGTGAAGTTGGCTCATCCTTCCAGCCTCTCCAAGGGTTGGGCTGCTGTTACGACGCCTGCTGCTGCTATTTTGAGCCTTGGNGCTGCAGTTGTAGATGAACTTGCATCTACTGCACCTTTCTGCGGCGTCTTCCCCGCCACCACCTCTGCTGCGGTGATGCCTTTTGCCTGTGGAGGCGGAGCGCGCTCGTCGCCGCTCACCACCTCCCACAAGCCCCTCTCCTCCAAAAGGAGGCGGGTACGGATCTTCCAAAACGTGAAGTTGGCTCATCCTTCCAGCCTCTCCAAGGGTTGGGCTGCTGTTACGACGCCTGCTGCTGCTATTTTGAGCCTTGGTGATGCTCAGCGCTGCCCTAGAGTGGCGGTGCTACCCTTGCTTCTGCTGTTGCTTTAGCCAGAAATCTGTGTGACAGAAAATCGACTGTAGAGGCCTGCAGATTGGGAATTTTGAAAAACTAAGCCAACCACTGGAAACTTCAGCTCAAAACCTTTCAGATCGACCAATAAAACAGGGTCATCAACAAGGGATTTTCAGAGATATGCCCTTTTTGAAAACAGGGTATGCTTCTGCTCCTACTCCAGCTCACACCAGCCAGATGTAAACGGCATTTCTCCCAAACGTACCAATGGAATGCAAACATTTTTGCTTCAATGGAAAGCTGAGGAAAAATACTTCAATTCGTTTGTGCTACTTTTTGATTTTGACAAAGAAACAAGAGAGTTATGGTCATCACAAGGCGACAGTCTTACTCAGAGAGAAGAGTGTAGCCCTGGCCGGCCTCGTTTTGAGTATAACTCTCAATCCAACCGTTGGATCTTTGCGATCTTGGGCTCGTTGGAATGCTTGTCTCTTCAACTTGAAGATCCTGTGGTCGATTGTCAACTTTGGTGAAGGGTTCACCCCAACCCATCACTCTCAAAGTGACGAGCTGTGCTGGCTGAAAGTGGCAGAACTTGGCTCTCATACCAAATGTTAGAACTGGAGGAGAGAGGGAGCTTTGGAGCAGCGAGCATGTGGGACTGGAAGGGCATCACTTGTGCTGAAGAATGGTTGTTGAATCACTCAAAATGATGGAGTACATATAGAGCTAGAACTTGGGCAAGTCAGCCCTCTCACAAACCACACCACTTAACCATGGAGGCTAAGGCTCACATACTAGAGTCCATAATCTCACATAAGGGAGGAAATCAGCCTAGCAATCAGGCTGACCACTCACACACGACTTAGAGAGCTAGAAAAATCTCTCATTGCACATTCCTAGTTGTCACATAACCCACAATCCCATGGAGAATCGCCATGTGTCCATGGCTAGCACACAAGGATCTCACCTCACCTAAAAAGTAAGGAGAGGTACCTTTTTCCTAGTCAGCACACTCTGACAAGGCAACCCATGAATCTAGGACCTTTTTGNGAGGAAATCAGCCTAGCAATCAGGCTGACCACTCACACACGACCTAGAGAGCTAGAAAATGCTCTCATGGCACACTCCTAGTGGTCACATAACCCACAATCCCATGGAGAATCGCCATGTGTCCATGGCTAGCACACAAGGATCTCACCTCACCTAAAAAGTAAGGAGAGGTACCTTTTTCCTAGTCAGCACACTCTGACAAGGCAACCCAAGAATCTAGGACCTTTTTGGATATTTCTCCCATCAGGTCTTGACCCGGGATCTCTTGCCTTTTTCTTTTCTCAGGCTAAGGCATGGAACCATCGCCCATGGTCACCCAGATATCGGCGGTCGATGACCCTGAAAACTACGAAAATTCATATCTCCCAATCCGACCATTAGATCGGCCTCAAACTTGGACCGTAGACATTTTGCCACCTGATCTTTCGAATGGTGAAGTTGAATTGACGATCGGAGCGGGCATCTGGTACTCTCCTGTAGCTTTCTCCTGTGGACCTGAAACTGGGCGCATGGCTCCTTTCCCAACAAATTGGTCCTTCAGATAGAGGATTCAGTTGAAAGTTGTCCTCTTTGTCTGAACATTCGTGTGCTTTTGAAGACACTGTAAAAAAGGCGGCCACGGTGGACATGTAAGTCGTGAGAATTGCATGATGTGGTCGTCAAGAACCATAATGACGAGCAATACTTGGACGTCGTTTAGGGCAGTCCACGGCAATGTGCCCCTTTTGCTTGCATGTCCAACAAACTTGATCATTTGGTGGAAAATACCCTGTGGTGAGTGAGGAGTTGGTTGATCTCTGGTTGAAATGCGCAAGAGAGCCTCAACTGCCCTTACCATAGGCTCCAAACTTCTTTGTCCTTTGTCCTTGGTATTTGGTCACAAGGCCAGTTTCACCTCCATTTTCCTTGACAAATTGTTCTTCAACCATCGTTAGTTCTTCGACAGCCTTCTCCAGAGTCAGAGAGTATGGTTGACTTCCATGTGCTGCTGCTGCTGCTGGTGGTGCCTCTCCAGAGATAGCACCATGTGCCCTTCTGGCGGCTCTTCCTTGTGCATCAATGGCTTGCTGTAGGGTTGTTCTGAATTCAGCAAGTACAGCATCAAGGGTCTTCCCTTGTTTATGAAAAGTCTGAGGTCGGTTGATGGTGTCTTTGAATTTGGCAAGTAGTCCAAGAAAAAGAGTTATTTCTAGGACTCTTTCAGAGATCACTTCTCCCATTCATGAAATGAGGCTGGCTAGATGTTTAAGATGGGACACTTGATCCTCCATATGTGTTCTTTCTTCCATTTGTTGAGTGTGAGCCTCTGTCAAGGGGCTTCCCAGTTCAACATCTCTCGTTCTTTCATAGCGATTCTTCAGAGCCTTCCAAGACTTCCTTGGATAGTTGGTTAGATTGTTTTCTCTGATGATAAACTTTAGTCGTTCTGTTACATTCAGTGCCACAATTGAAAAGGCCTAGTTACGCCGTCGCTTCCAGCTGACTTGTTCTTCAGGTGATGCTCTTGCAAGTAACGTGTCAGTGGGAGGGTCGCAGACAACTCCCCATAGGCCCTTGTTTAGAAAGATCATCTCCATGTTGAATGCAAAGGTATGGTAGTCATCGCCGTCAAACGGCGCCACTTTGAAGTGATCTCCATTGTTGATTGTTGCCGCCATAGTTGCGTAGATCTGAAGATACCACCTGCTCTGATACCAAATGTTGAAATTTTACATAATGAAATGTTTAGGAATCTTTAGATGTAGTATCCTCATAGATCTGCTCTTTAATGCTTTACTCAGTTGTAGGTGATGACCTCTCAGGCACGTGTTACCACTCATGCACACACATGCACTCTTACCTCAGTAATGTCATTGACTGTGCGATTCAAGGGTATGAGCTAAAGGCACAGTTACACGACTCGTCTCACAAGCTATCCAACAGTACCAAGCTTGTTCCAAAATGATCTCACACAGATGAAGTAATAGCAAATACAAAACTACGACTACTTATCTACCCGTACAAGCTAAGAGTAGGAAAGTACAAGTGTTGACGTAGTCCGGTATCTTTGTGTCTTCCAGTTCTCAGTCACAAGATCTTTTGCACGCCGCTCGATGATCTCCGATCATCTGCAGACCGAGGTTGGCGGATGCCCAGCGCCCTTGGTGTGATCCACAGACAAGATCTTCCGGATCTGCGGTAGCTTCTCATGGCCGTCGATCTGTCTCGGGCATTTGTCTCGAGATGACGGAATGACCTCACCTCTCGATTCAGCAACGGCTCTGATCATTCCAACTACCCTCGCAATGATTCGTGATCACAGGATCCATCTTTAGAAAGAACAATATCTTGTGCGTGCTCTTGTTCCTTGCCACGTGAGCAGACTGAGAATCGACAGGAGCTCACGCTCGCACTCTCGCTTTGTCTGCCATACCACACACCCTGTTGGTCCAAAACATGCTAGAATATATCAATACTAGTATCATGATCCAATCAGCTCTCCGGAGCTCCAATAGGATGAGTATAGTGAATAGGATTGCAGATGGATGGATCAGTGGGACGCCTAAAGAGGCCTGCCCACAGACATACATTGCCCTATGATATTGGATAGACAAGAGAGTTGAGAGAGAGATAGGGATCTCTCTCTCAACCCTCTTGATTCCCTTTTTTTTGTTGTTGTGGAGCCCAGTAGATCGTTGGATCGAGGCAATATGACGGTTGTCGTTTTTCCAAGACAAAAAAACAAGACAATGTCTCCCTATCTACCGCTGAGAAGGAGTACATTGCTCTATCAGAAGCATGCAAGGAGACTCAGTGACTATGGAGTTTGCTTGCTGAGATGAAAGTACCACAGACGAAAGTAATGGAGGTCCGCATGGACAAGAAGACTGCCATGAAAACACCATAGGATGACGTGATCTCACGGCGGACCAAGCACATCAACATCTGGTACTACTACTCACCCAACCTGGTCGCAAAGGAGATTGTGGACCTGGAATACATAGAGAACATGAAGATGCGTGTAGATTGCATGACCAAGACATTTGACCTCAAATTGCATTTTGCAGGTTTTCGAGGCATCTGTATGGTCAACATTGCCGCCAAAAATTCAGCTTAGGACAACTCGAGATAGAAGAAATCTAAAAACAAATGGATAGAGGTGCAAGGAAGAGTTTGTTGACCTGATATGCCTCTTGTCCATAGCTGATATTTGGACAAGCGTAGGACACATTAGGCATGCACTGCTCCATTGAGCTAAGTCCCCTAAGTCTGGTCCACATAGACAAGGCATGCATTGCGTCTTTGGAGCAAGTACCCTAGTCCAAACTGGATAGTCTAGCCAACAAACACTACTTAGGACAACTCCTTGATGTTGAGATGGTCCATAGTCTGTGGGTCAAATCCCTCCCTATCGACTATGTTTCTTTGTGACCAAAAGGGGGACAGGACGGTTCTAAGAGACAACTTAGAATATTCTAAGGTCCTTCCTAGCCGCTGGAACTACTTGGCGGTCAAAGGAAGTGCCATGTAGGCAATGGCGATGATGTAATCCAAATAACCGTCTGTTGCTTCAGGCTGGTTGCTAGCGGGTGCTTGCACTTCGTGTCAACCGGTCTTAGGCAATGGACTAGAAAACAAGGCCGACACAATGGCACTTGCCGTCCTCTCCTAATGTTATAACTAGGAGGAGATATCACCCTCAAAATCACAGTTCTACTCTGAGTAGTTCACAGGAATCACTTCTTTGTACTGTGTCCTTAGCACATGGTTAGTTTTACGCAAAAAGCAAACTCTTATGGCTGACACCAACCAATGTTTCTTAAGTGTCCGTATCTGGTCGACAACTCTGTGAGGAGTCTGAAAGGTAACAACTGTAATAAATAACAGGCAATTGACAGGTACTCATAGTCCTAGGGCAAACCACTACCGTAGACGTGCGTTGGCTCCTTGGATGGGCCAGTTTGGGGGCCATCAGGATTACATCATCCCTCCTACGTACATGGCAATCTTCCTTAACGCCAAGTGGCGCCAGCGACCAGGCAGGACATTAGTATGATCTAAGATGTCTTTTAGAACCATTGCTTCTCCTTTTAGTCATCACAAATATTAGTCAGTGGGCTAGGATTTGACGTTGTTACCTCTCCCCCCAAAGACTGACTCTGGAATGTCTAAGCCATAAGGAGTTTAAGTAAGTAGTGTTTGCTGGCTTTACCATCCAGTCTAGACCAATGGGAGTTGCTCTAAAGGAGAATTGCATGCTTTGTCTATCTAGACCAGACTTCGCAGACTTACTACAAGGTAGTAGTAGTGTATGCCTAGTCCATCCTCTTCATGTCTAAGTATAAGCTTTTGACAAGGGGCATACCTAGTCAACAGAAACTCTGCTAAGAACCTAGTAGGTTCTGTTGACCTGATTTTTCCCTTATCCATAGCTCACTTTTGGTCAGGCACAAGACGGACTAGGCATGCAATGCTTCCTTGGAGTAAGTCCCCTATGTCTGGTCCAGGTGGACAAGGCATGCACTACTCCTTTGGAGCAAGTCCCCTTGCCTACATGCACTCTCTATGACCACCAAGTGGCGGCAGCCACCAGGAAGGACCCTCGAATGTTCTTAGATGTCTCATAGAACCTTCCTGTCCCCCTTTTCTTCACAAAGAAAATGAGTTATAGGACTGGGATTTGACCCAGTGACCTCTCGTTCCAAAGACCAAGTGTGGAATGTCTAATCCAGAAGCTCTTGCATTGGGTAGTTCTTTCTGGCAATACTATCCATTTCAAACAAAAAGAACATTGTCCAGAGGAGCAGTCCATATCTTGTCTATCTAGGCAATACTTTGGGGACTTAATTCAAGGGAGAGGTGCATGCCTAGACTTTGGCGAGCGTGTGAAAATACAAACTATTGACAAGGGGTTTTATCAGGTCAACAAAAAGAAGGACAACTAGGCGTATAGGTTGTTTGTTGACACCATCTCGAGTTTCCATCTTAAGTACATGCAAGACAAGGCTACTGAAAAAAAGGGGTGGGATGTTTTGTGTATGAATAATGAGAGCGGGGATATCCCAAACCTCATATTTTTCAAGGAGAAGAGGATGGCCTTTCAAATGCATGATGGTGAAGGGATGGATGCATATTTGGACAAGGTGAACAAGCTAGCAAAGCAGCTGAAAGCAGCCGACAACCAGAGGAAGAGGCGTGCTTCTTTTTCCTCTTGCTAAGGAGACTCCCAACAGGCTACAACATGGTACGAAAGACGTTGGAGTGCCAGCTGAATCGCGACCTCAACTTCATCTGAACGTTCTTGATATAGGTAGAACTACATGAGAATGCAACAAAGCACAATGGTGGCCGTAACAATGGAGCAGCTTTTGTGGCCATGGATTCACGCAACGAGGAGCAGCAGCACTGTGGACAGCATAGAGGCAAGAAAAAAAGTGAGTGTTACTATTTCCCCAAGGAGGGGCACAATAAAGAAGAGTGCTTCAACTTCAGAAGGGACCAGAAAGAGCAGCAGCAATAGTAGCAAAAGTATGAATCTCTACAATAGTAGTCACAATAGCGTCAGCATGAGCAGCAACAAAACCAGACCGGTGTTTGCCTCTTTTGCAACATGAACATGGCCAAGGAGGTGTACGACCATCTCTTCATGGCGAAGTGAGACATGTCGCACATACAGAAGGCAGATCTACCGTCGTACAAAGACTCTAAATGCACCAAGGGCTTCACGCACCACAAGGAGTTGTTCAAGCAACTACTCTCCATTCCCCCCGGACCGATTGCTTTTGGTGGTGATCAGGTGGTGTATGGTGAAGGGATTGAGATCATGGACATGTGGTTGGAGATTTTGCATGGAATTGAAGCGGGAATGTTCCATGGCATGCTATATGTACCAGGCACTGCGTTCAACCTTCTCTCAGTCTCCTCTCTTACCAACAGAGGTGTGTGCGTCGTCTTCGACAAAAAACATGGCTAGATCCTTCACAAGGAAATAGGATAGGAGCTAGCCAGGTCAGTAAAGGAAAGAGACATGTACCGCATGCTATGTGCAACCAAGATCCCATGTGAGCAGAGTCTTCTAGTATTAGTGCAGGTGAAAGATGGCGAGATCTAGCATGCGTGCTATGACCACAGTAGCATGCACGTCTTGCATTAGCTTCAAGCAAAGCAAATGGTGCGTGACTTGCCCACCATCTCCAACTTTGAGTAGCACCTCTACATTGGCTTTTTGGAGGGGAAGGAGCATTGCGAGGCAGTGCTTGAAGCAAGGGAGCACACAAAAGAGGTGTTGGGGCTAGTCCCCATAGATTTGTGTAGCTCGATGCAGACTGATAGCTTTGGAGGCTCTAGGTATTTTCTAAATTTCATTGATGATTTCTGTTGTTATACTACTGTGTACTTCCTTTCTTCTAAGGACCAGTGCTTTGAAAAGTTCAATGAGTTCAAAGAAATGGTGGAGAACCAGACTTGAAAGAAGATAAAAGTGCTACAAAGCGACCGTGGTGGAGCCTACGTGAGAAAGGAGTTTGAGGACTTTCTTGTAGGAGCTCCTATCAAGACACAGTATGCCGTAGCAGAACGGTGTAGACAAACGTGTCAACCGCACTATAGTAGAGGCAGCGCACTCCATGTTATACAAAGCTTCGCTCACATAGACTTTTAGGTCAAAGTAGTGAGCACTGTAGTGTACATGAATAACCATAGTCCAACTAAGGTGGTGGAGGAGATCATGCCGTTCAGGACATGGTTCAACAAGAAGCCAAGATTGGACCATCTGCGCGCGTTTGTAGGCTTGGCAGACATGAACATGCCCAAGGAGAAGCAGGAAAAGTGGGACATAAAGAGCACGTAGATGCCGATGACGATGATCGGCTAAGACGTGGCCAATAAGGCGTTTTGCCCCTATAAGAGACATACTGGCTACATCGTCTCCAAGAATGTCATTTTCAACACGAGCAACGTGATGAGCACCAATATTGTTATTGAAGAAGTACGAGAACTAGTACCTGACAAGGCAATGTGAGAAGGTACCCTCCCTGACCCTGTCTCTCCTAACGCTTTTTCTACTATCACAATGGAAGAATCACTTTACTTTTCCATGTGTCATGCAGTAGATAGAGCGGCCTCATCTATAGAAGCAGACAAAGGAGATGCTGAAGCACTAGCAACAGCAATTCTCCATCCAGTATCGTGCCAGCCGTCCACTAATGCTCCAAGACCAGGTCGCAAGTACCATGTTAGGATAGGATGCAATATAAGCCTGGTGTCTGCGGCCATTTCTGGATAATACAAAAACCAGAACAGATGAATGTCGTCGTTGTAGCAGATTTAGATGAGCAAGAATATTACAAGGAGGCCATGGCTGTACAAGATGTAGTAGACTGGGCACAAGTTGTAGTATAGCAGATACAATCGCAACTTCATAATGGCACGTAGAAACTGATAGAGCATCCACCTGGGTGCAAGGTTTTGACCTGATATGCTCCTTGTCCTTACGTGATGTTTAGACAAGCACAAGTCGACCTAGGCATGCACTACTCCCTTGGAGTAAGTCCTCTAAGTGTGGTCCAGATAGATAAGGCATGCACTGCTCCTTTGGAGCAAGTCCACTTGGTCTAAACTGGATGGTATTGCCAGCAGACACTACCTAGGACAACTCCTTGTGGCTTCAACGTTCCAGAGTTAGTCTTTGGAGCATGTGCTTACTGGGTCAAATTCCAGCCTAGTGAACAAATTTCTTTGTGACCAAAAGGGGGACACAAAGGTTCTAAGAGATCTTGGAATATTCGAAGGTCATTCTTGGTGGCTGGCGCCACTTGGCGGTCACTAAAAGCACCATATAGGCAAGGGGGATGATGCAATCCAAATTTCTCCCAAAGTAGCTCATCAAGGGAGGTACTACACGCCTAGGCTAGAGGCTGGCTTTAGGACTATAAGAACGTATCGTTTGCCTGTCATTGAGTACTGTTGTTACCTTTGAGAATCCTAACAGAGTTGTCCACCAAAGGCAGACACGAAAGAAACATTGGTTTGTCTAAGCCCTATGAGTTTTCTCCTTGCACAAAAGTGACCAGGTGCTAAGGACAAAGTGCAAAGAAGTCATTCCTATGAACTGCTCGGTGTCGAACCTTAGCTCTCAGGGTAATATCTCCTCTTGGTTGTAATACCAAGAGCAGCCGGCGAGAACCATTGTGTCAGAACCCGTTTTCTAGACCGTTGCCTGAGGCAGGTTGACAAAGGGTTATGGACCCACATTGACTAGTTATAAGGCACACTACTGCGCACTCTCTCATCCTCCCTATTTTGCAACTTGAATCAGCTCCATTAGCTCCATCTCCTCCATCTGCTTTATCAGCTCCAACGCGGGTGCTGGCACTTAGCAAACAAGGGCCAAGGATAAGCTCTACCCCTTGAGTTGGACCCTTTGGCCCTCACCAAGATAAGCTCTGCGCTTGGAGGTACGACCCTTGGCTTGCTTGTGTGCGTTCTTCTCTGTTTGCAGGTGATTAACGGCTAAGGGATAAGCAACGGATGTGCATCTTTTAAGCCGGTAGCAGACAACAGCCTATGTTTGCCTACAAGAGAGTAGAGACGCAGAGAAGCAGAGAAGCAGTATGACGACATCCGTGACGCTCACTCTTGAGCAGGTGAACGGTGGGATGTCAAAGTTCACAGGGATAGGTTTTGCCTTGTAGAAATGGTAATGTGGGACTGTCATGAGGGTGCGTGGCTACTTGAAGATGTTTCTTGGATAAGAGGTTAAACCTCTAAAAACAGATGCTCGATATGAAGCTTGGAGTGTCAAAAATAACATGGCGCTTACGATTCTTGTGACATCAGTGCATGAGTCACAGCATGTCCATCTCCAAAGTTCACACATACATTAAATGCTTATGAGAAGCTTCCAAGTTTGCACGAATCAAAGGTTCTTACAAAACGCCTCTTCATCCTTCAAAAGGTGATTTCAATGAGGGTTGGCAAGGGAGAGTGGATTTCTTACTTCGTATTTCAGTTTGAAGGATTGCTGCAGCAACTGACCCAAATGAGCTGGGAATTTGACACCAGCATGCAAGCCATGGTCCTCCTCATGGAGTTATGTGAAAGGTGGGGTCCTTTCATCACCGTCGTTGGCGGTTGGAATGAGGAGGATCTGATGTATGAGGCATTATCTTTGTACGTGCGCAATGACGCCATACATCGTAGCAATAGTGAGGCAAACATTTCAGCCTATACTGCACAAGACATTGGTCATGGCAACAACTACTCTTTTGGTTGGAGTGGCAGCTGAAGAGGTGGCGGTGGACGAAAAGGCAATGGTGGCCGTGGAAAGGGTTAAAAACGTCTTGGAAAGTGCCATAACCATGGCAAGCATGGGTATTGGGCCCGAGAGTGCACAGCTCCCAAGAAGGAAGACGGAAATCATGGTGGCAGAAACAAGGGCAAAGGAAAGGGTAAGAAGGAGTTGACAGACACGATGGTTGAGAGCGTGCCGGCAACCAAGGGAGTGGCACTCCTCAAGCGTGGAGCCTACGGGCTTGATTCTGACATGAACCACCACTCTTCAAGGGACGAGGATGGATTTATCTCCATTGGGGACACTGAAGATTGCTTCAGGTAAGCCAATGGCAGCGTTGTCTATCTGTAAGGCAAGGGAGATAAGTCGATCAGTATCAATGTGAACGGTGCTAAAAACGACTTGAAGCTAGAGAACGTCGTCTACATGCCGTCTTCTGCGGCAAACCTCTTGTCAGTGTTCAAAATCACGGACCACAACATGTTGGTCGTCTTCACAGACAAGGAGGTCCTGATCATGAAGAACAAGGATATCAAGATCTCCTATCCCAAGGAGAGTCTTGTTGCACAGGTCCCAAAAGTTGATGGGCTCTACGTGCTGCAGACCAAGCCCCTTGACAGTATAAATAAGGGATATGCAGCGGTTGAAGGGCCCAAGTCTCCAAAGCCTGATGTAGCACCACAGGCTGTTACCATGGCGGCCAACTCCACCAAAGACATAGATGTTAAGCTGTGGCATAGGCGGTTCAACCATGTGGCTGACAGCACACTAGAAGCTATGTAGTAGCACGAAGTGGTTCATGGGATGAGGGGATGCAAGGCCAAGGATGAAAGAAATTGTAAGAAGGTGTGTGAGTCATGCCTCCAAGGCAAGGCAAAGAGAAAGCCATTTGAGCATAATGGGCAATGTGCGGCAGCAATCTTGGACCTCATTCACTTTTATATGTGCGGACCATTCCATAGTCCTGCGAACGGCGGCAGCACGTTTTACTTGACCTTCATCGATGACCAAAGTCGCAAGATATGGATTTACTTCCTCTAGACAAAGGGAGAGTTTAAGGAGAAGTTGCAAGACTTTGTCGCGATGGTAGAGTGAAAGACAAGCAAGAAGGTTAAGGCACTGTGCACGGGCAATGATGGTGAGTAAGAGGCGTGCAAATGCTAGTTGAGCCAATACAGCATCAACCACCATACAACCACGCCTTACACCCCGAGAGTAATGGCGTTGCCAAGCGGATGAACAAGACTATCCTCGGCATGACACGAAGCATGCTCTTCAACGCCAAACTCCCATCTCGCTTCTAGGCTAAAGCTGCTAGAAGTGCTCGCTACCTTGTGAACCTCACTCTAGCAGCCGCGCTTGGAAGGTGTGGTAAGAAGCAGCAATAGAAGCAGCTAAGGACGCCACAAGAAGCATGGTCGGGGAAGGACACAGATACCTCACACTTGAGGGTCTTTGGCTGTGCTTCTTAGGCAAAGGTCCAAGAAGGAAAAGGACATGGCAAGCTAGATGTACACGTTCGCAAGTGTGTGATAGTCAGATACAACACTACACACACGACGTCCTGGTTGTGGGAGCAAGCGATTGGAAAGCTCATCAGGAGCCAAGATGTCAAGTTTGATTAAAGGATGCTCGACAAGGGAGAGACGCTAGATCTTGTCCATGCTCCAAAATCAGAAGAGTTGGTTGTGTTGCAAGAGTCACGTGATCTGGCACCTGAGGAAAGGCACATGGTGCCAATGAAGGATTGTGCTGTATGAAAATTGGTTATGCATGCTGGCACAATGACGAACTCTAACACCGAGTCTAAGTCGTCCAAAGTCTCTACGTCAAACTCTGAGGCCGCTGGTTGTTCCTCAAACAACGGATCACTGGCACTGTAGGAGCAACAGAGGCAACTAAGCCTTGAAGCACCACCAGCAACACTCCGACGTAGTACGCACCACAAGAAACCTCCGCTTAAGTACGATGCTGAGAGTGCGGAAAGGACCGGACTCATCTGGTCATGCTTGATTCAGGGAGAGCCTGTGATCATAACAGAGGCTATGAATATGCCAGATGCAACCAAGAAGAAGGACGTAGTGTATAGCAAACTTCTATCCATTGAAGAAAACAGAACATGGGTCCTAGTCGACAGGCCCCCAAAAGCGCACGTGGTGGGGTTAAAGTGGGTACTCCGGCAAAATTTCAAGCATGATCGTACTATTGACAAGTACAAGGCAAGAGTTGTGGCGAATGGGTTTTCCCAGTGTGTAGGCTTAGAGTACGAGGAGACCTTCGCACATGTTAGCACCTTTGCCTTCATCAGATTTATGTTGGGCATCGCTGCTGCAAAAGATCTGGATGTCTACCAGATGGACGTGAAGATAGCTTTCCTCTAGGGGATGTTAGACAATGAAGTGGTGATAGAAGTGCCTGAGGGAATGAAAGCTTTCAAAGGTAATGTTTGTAAACTGGTCAAAGCACTCTATGAGCTAAATCAAGCCCCAAGGATGTGGTACAAGGAGATGGACGGCTTCGTGGCCGAGCTCACCTTCACGCACTGCCACAATGACCCTATTGTCTATGTGCGGGAGGATGAGCAAGGCATGATGCTGGTTGCACTGTATGTGGATGACCTGATCATCCGCTTGTTGTCAGTTGACCTGTTGAACAAGCTGAAGACAGATCTCAGCAACAGGTTCAACATGAAGGACATGGGTCCCCTCGAGTTCTACCTCAAGATAGCCGTCCACCGCAATTGAGCACCAGGCACCATCCAGCTGAACTAGACCACGTACATCATGGAGGTCCTCAAGCGCTACAACATGAAGGACTTCAAGCCCATCAGGACACCCATGACAACAGACTTCAAGCTCTTCTCCTTTATGAGCCCTAGCAAGTAATCGGAATGACGTGAGATGGAGAACATTCCCTTCAAGTCTGCTGTTGGTAGCCTCATGTATACCATGGTTGGAACACGCCCTGACATTTGTTATGATATGGGACAAGTAAGCAGGTTTGTGGCCAACCCAGGGCCACAGCATTGGCAAGAAGTCAAGTGCATCGTGTGCAATCTATAGAAGACACAACACATGGGATCCCAGTTTGGAGGCCAAGAGGGATCTGAGCCACTAAAGCTGGTTTGCTAGACAAACGCTGACTGGGGAGGAAAAATTGATGACAAAACGTCCACTTTGGGCTTGGTGTGCTTCTTGAACGGTTCTGCAGTCTCTTGAGAAAGAAGAAAGCAAGACTATGTCTCCCTCTGTACCGCTTAAGCAGAGTACGTCGCTTTTTTAGAAGCATGCAACGAGACACAGTGGCTACGCAGTTTGCTTGGTGAGATGAAAGTGCCACAAACAGAAGCAATAGAGGTCCGCATCGACAACAAGTATGCCATGAAAATGGCACAGGATGATGTCATCTCCCGGCAGTCCAAGCAAATTCACATCAGGCACCACTACTTATGCAACCTAGTCGCAGAGGAGATTGTGGACCTAGAATACGTGGAGACCAAGAAGATGCTCCCATATTGTCTGATAAAGGTGCTTAATAGCGAATTGCCCTTTGCAGTTACTCAAAGCATCGGTATGGTCAACATAGCCGACAAAGACTAAGGCCAAGATTGCTCAAGAGAGGCGATATCTCATAGCTAATGGACTGAGGTGCAAGGGAGAGTTTGTTGACCCGACATGCTCCTTGTCCATAGTTGACATTTGCACAGACACAGGACGGACTAGGCATGCACTACTCCCTTGGAGTAAGTCCCCTAAGTCTGGTCTAGATAGACAAGGCGTGCACTTCTCCTTTGGAGCAAGTTCCCTTGGGCTAAACTGGATAGTATAGCCAGAAAATACTACCTGGGACAACTCCTTGGGGGCTTAGATGTTCCAGAATTAGTCTCTGGAGCAAGTGGTCACTGGGTCAAATCCTAGCCGCATTACTAATTTTCTTTGTGACCAAAAGGGGGACAAGAAGGTTCTAAGAGACATCGTAGAACATTCCAAGGTCCTTCTTGGTGGCTGGCGCAACTTGGCGGTCACTAGAAGCGCCATGTAGGCAAGGGGGATGATGCAATGTACATTTCCCCCAAAGCAGCTCATCCAAGGAGTCACTACACGCCTAGGCTAGAGGCTGGCTGTACGACTATAAGAACCTGTCAGTTACTTGTCTTTGAGTACAGTTCTTACCTTAGAGACTCCTAACAAAGTTGTCCACTAGAGGCAGACACTAAAGTAGCATTGGTTGGTCTGATCCCCATGACTTCGCTCCTCGCGCGAAAGTGACCAGGTGCTAAGGACACAGTACAATGAAGTGATTCCTATGAGCTACTCTGTGTGGAACTCTGGCTCTGAGGGTGATATCTCCTCTTGGTTGTAATACCACGAGCGATTGACAGGAACCATTATGTCGGAACCCGTTTTCTAGACCATTGCCTCAGGCATGTTGACACAAGGTGATCAAGTGCAAGTGGGTGTTCAAAAAATGGGGAGCAGATGGTAACATCAACAAGTACAAGGCAATGCTGGTTGCCAATGGCTACTTGCTATACAAGGGCATCGACAAAACTGAAACATTTACTCTCATTACAAAGTTTGCCTACGTGGGTACTCTCCTCTCTTATGAAGCAGTTGAGGACTTCGGGATCCACCACATGGATGTCAAGACGACATTCTTGAATAGCGACCTGGAGGAGGAGATATATATGAAATAGCAAGAGGCATTTCTCAGAAATGGCTAAGAGAGCCCGGTTTACAAGCTGCAAAAGTCAATGTATGTCATGAAGCAAGTGTCGCATGCTTGGAACCAGAAGTTGAATACAACGTTGTAGTGCATAGGGTTTCAACGAGGCAACTGTGACTGCAATGTCCGTCATTGGGAGCATGGGCATGAGGTCCTCATCATCATTGTGTATGTGTTAACATGCTCCTGTTGTTCTTCTATGCCCCATGGCCACTGCTATGGGTTGACGGACAGGTTGGGCATGCACTGCTCCCTTGGAGTAAGTCCCCCAAACCTTGTTCGTGGTGCAAGTCCAAGCGAGAAACCAGAAGTGTAGCGCAACGGATAGCATGTTGGACTTAGGGACAACAGGTCCTGCGATCGAGCCTTGATGTGCGCAGGAGGTTTTTTGACCTTCTAGCACAGGNCCTCGCGCGAAAGTGACCAAGTGTTAAGTGGACACAGTTGCTAGCAAGTGATTGCCTAGGAACTGCTCAGTGTGGAACCGTGATCCTGAGGGTGATATCTTCTCCTAGCTGAAATGCTAGGAGCGGACGGCAGGTGCTATTGTGTCGGCCCTGTTCTTTAGTCCGTTTGCCTCAGGCCGGTTGACAAAGGGTTATGGGCCCACACTGACCAGTTGTAAGGCACGCTTCGCTCAACTCTGGTACGCTCTCTCCAGGTGCACACGCCGGCTCCATCAACTCCATCAGCTCCATCAGCTTCATCAGCTACAACGGCTTGGTCTGCACTTAGCACACAGGGACTAAGGACAAGCTCTGCCCTTGGAGGCACGACCCTTGTGTCCCAACCAGGACAAGCTCTGCCCTTGGTGGCAAGACCCTGGGTGTGTTGGTGTAGATATATTCTCTGTCTGCAGGTGAACATCGGCTGGAGGGGTAAGCAACGGATCTGCATCCTAAAACCGGTAGCAGACATCAGCTAACATCAGCCTACATCGGCCTCAACGCAGCAGAGACGTGGGAAGCAGACAAGGGCAACAAAAATGGTTGACCCATCGGGAGGAGTGGGGGCTGCCGCAAGGCAGTCCTCAAGCTCAACAGTGGCTACCACAGGGCAGACCACTGGAGCAAATGTGAGTGCTATGTCACTGCCGCAAGGTCTTGGACCCCTGGGAGGAATCCCCATTTTCGAGGGGATTGACTTCCCCCTTTGGAGATGGCAGTTTGAGCTGGCGATGAAAGTGCGCGGCTTCATCAAGCTACTGAAGGGAGAGGAGCAGGTTCCCGCGGAAGGCACATCTGAGCATGAGGCTTGGATGGATCGAAATGATATTGTAATGTCATTCCTCAGCAACGCGATAGCCAAGAAGTATGTTCCCATCATTGCCGGGTACACGCTGGCTTCCGAAGCTTACGACAAGCTCAAGCGCGTGCACCAATCCACCTCCCTCGCGAACAGACTATTCATCCTACAACGGCTGATCAGCATGCGGGTGAATGAGGGCGAATCAATCCCCGATTTCCTACAGGAGTTTGAAGGACTCCTTGGCGAGGCTCGCCAGATGAACTGGGACCTTGACGAGAACATGCAAGCCATGATCCTCCTCATGGCGCTACCGGAGAGCTGGAGTCCAATGATCACCGTCATGGGCGGCTGGAAGGAGGACGACCTGACGTACACGGCAGTGTCCGAGTACGTGCGAAACGAGGCCATGCGCCGCAGCGGAAGTGAGGCTAACTTCTCAGCCTATGCCGCACGCTACGGTGGCCGCGGGAGCAAAGGGTCAGCCTCTGGTCAGAAAGGCGGCAGCGGAAGCGGTGGCGGCGGAGGCAACAATGGCGGCAAGGCTCCCAAGCGACAGGGTAACTGCCGCAACTGCGGCAAACCTGGGCACTGGGCAAGAGAGTGCAGGTCGCCAAAGAAGGAAGACGGCGGAAGCGGTGGGAACAAAGGCAACAAAAAGGGTGGCAAAGA
>SZWC01000346.1:142694-211785 GCA_023375785.1 Penium margaritaceum | reverse complement strand
CACACACCTTAGAAGCCAGGCCTAGGACTATATGTACCAGGCTCATTCCTCATTTTAATTACACAATCTGGCCTTAGATGCTCCTCACAGAGTTGTCCAACTAAGGAACAGTATANCTCCTCCTCCATGTCACCAAGCAACGAGGCAGACCGGCGGGAGATGCAAAACATTCCATACCAGTCCGCCGTCGGAAGCCTCATGTATGCAATGGTGGGAACACGACCTGACATTGCTTTTGCAGTGGGTCAGGTGAGCAGGTTTGTGGCCAACCCTGGGCCAGAACATTGGCAAGTCGTGAAGCGGATTTTTCGCTACCTCAAAAAGACTCGGCACGTCGGACTTCGGTTTGGAGGTCTAGAAGGATCAGACTTGCTGTGGCTGACATACTACACCGACGCGGACTGGGGAGGACGGATTGATGACAGGAAGTCCACCTCAGGGTTTGTTTGTCTTCTCAACGGTGGTGCGGTCTCATGGGCAAGCAGGAAGCAGGACTGCGTCTCGCTTTCTACTGCTGAGGCGGAGTACATTGCACTCTCCGAAGTTTGCAAGGAAACACAGTGGCTTCGCAGTTTGCTTGATGAGATCAAGGCACCACAAGAGGAGGCAACGGTCATCCGCATCGACAACCAAAGTGCCATGGCTATGGCAGAGGACGACATGATCTCCCGGCGTACAAAGCACATCGATATTCGGTACCACTACTCACGTGACCTTATCGCCAAGGGTGTCGTGGAACTGGAGCACGTCGCAACCAAGAAAATGCTTGCGGACTTCTTGACAAAGCCGCTAGACAGCGACTTGCATGTTGCAGGTGCTCGAGGAGTCGGCATGGTGGATGCAAGAGATGAGAACTAAAGACCAAGAAAACTGACNCCCACACACCTTAGAAGCCAGGCCTAGGACTATATGTACCAGGCTCATTCC
Source organism: Penium margaritaceum (assembly GCA_023375785.1). Classification (NCBI taxonomy): domain Eukaryota; kingdom Viridiplantae; phylum Streptophyta; class Zygnematophyceae; order Desmidiales; family Peniaceae; genus Penium; species Penium margaritaceum. Next base: position 210,858 of record SZWC01000346.1, on the reverse strand, counting down.
TCATTTTAATTACACAATCTGGCCTTAGATGCTCCTCACAGAGTTGTCCAACTAAGGAACAGTATAAAGAAGACACTGGTTGGTCTAAGCCCCAGGAGTTAGTCTTTGACTAGCACCTCGCGCGAAAGTGACCAAGTGTTAAGTGGACACAGTTGCTAGCAAGTGATTGCCTAGGAACTGCTCAGTATGGAACCGTGATCCTGAGGGTGATATCTTCTCCTAGCTGAAATGCTAGGAGCGGACGGCAGGTGCTATTGTGTCGGCCCTGTTCTCTAGTCCGTTTGCCTCAGGCCGGTTGACAGCTCCTCCTTTCCAACTGCATGCGCGTAGTGCAAGAGTTTAAAAATGCGGTGTAGGAGAATTCCATGCATTTGATCTTGAAGAGGCATCATACTTCCTAGGCATCCAAATCACACAAGACTGCAAATCACTCTCTCTCCCTCTCTCTCTTGCGGCAACATAGCTCTTACATCAAGGACGTATTATGGTGGTCTGGCATGGCAGAAACAAAACCAATCAGCATTCCGCTTGAGACGCGGCAGTACCTTGGGACCTTAAGTGGAGAAACAGATGGAGTCGAGCGACAGAAGTACGAGAGCACTGGTGGGAGTCTCATGTACTTAACAGTGGAAACTAGGCCTGATCTTGCACAAGTTTTAAGTGCTGTAAGCAAGCACATGGCAAATCCGGAACCTGAGCACCAAAAAGCGCTGAAGTATATCTTCCACTGTCTTGCTGAAACCATCTATGTTGGTGTCGCCAACATCAACACTAACAACAAAATCATCGCCTACATAGACCTAGATTGGATTTCAAATCCTCAGGATCACAATTATATCTCTAAACATGAGTTTCTCATAAATGCGGGTGCCATGATCTAGTGCAGCAAGCGGCATGTAGTTGTGGCCGTCTCAAGCAAAAGAAGCAATTTAGCTCCAACGTCTGATGGTAGAGATGAGTGGAAAAACAGCAGTGAATGTTCCTATGTGCACAGACAACCAGAGTGCAATCACACTTGCCAAGGACCCTGATAACCATTCACGAACCAAGCATATTGACATCCCATATCATTTCATCACGTATATGGCACAGGAGGGTGTCATCAAGGTGGAATTCACCCTCTAGACCTGATATGCCCCTTGTCCATAGCTGAAATTTGGACAAGTACAAGATGGACTAGGCATGTACTACTCCCTTGGAGTAAGTCTCCTAAGTCTGTTCCAGATAAACTCCTCCTTTGGAGCAAGTCCCCTTGGTCTCACCATGATTGTATAGCAAGTGAATAGTATATGGGAGAAATCCTTATGGCTTTGACATTCCAGAGTTAGTCGTTGGAGAGCGAGGTCACTTGGTCAAATCCTAGCCCCGTCACTAATTTTCTTTCTTACCAAAAGGAGGAGGGGAATGTTCTAAGGGACATCTCTGAACATTCTATTAGGAAAGCAGCCATCCGGCCTAGTTCCAGGTTTACAGGAGCAAGTTTCTTAAAGATACGATATGGTTATCCCGATCGTCTATCTCACTACTCCATTGGAAAGATCAGGTTGCAAATCTACTGTCCAAATTTCAGGCCGATCCAACAGTCATCGACCGCCGATGTATGAGTGACCATGGATGACTGCTCCATGCCTTACCCTGAGAAAAGAAAAAGGCAAGAGGTCGAGGCTCAAGACCCGATGGCAAGAATATCCAAAACATTCCTTGATCTTAGGATTACCTTGTTTGAGTGTGCTCACTAGGATCAAAGTACCTCTCCTCACCTTTCAGGTGAGGTGAGATCCTTGAATGCTAGCCATGGACACATGGCGATTTTCCATGGGATTGTGGGTCGTGTGTAACTGGTCAGCCTGATTTCTGTGCTAATTTCCTGTCTGATGTAAGATTGTGGACTCTAGATTGTGAGTCTTAGTCACCATGGCTAAGTGGTGTGGCTTCTGAGAGGCCTGACTTGTCCAAGCTCTACATCTATATGTACTCCATCATTGTGAGTGATTTAACAACCATTCTTCAGCACTATTGATTCGCTTTCAGCCCCACATACTCGCTCTTCCAAGACTTCCTCTCTCCAATCATTAAGTCGGCACGCTCCATGATGCACGCGGCTCAGCTGATCTACAACTTTTGGACCGAAGCAGTGAGCACTTCAGTGTTCATCAAGAACCTGGTGCAATCAAGGCATTGGAGCAGATGACGTCGTACAAGCCATGGTTTGGGAAGAAGCCAAGCGTGGGCCACCTCCGTGCATTTGGCAGCTTGGCGCACATGTTAGTGCCCAAGGAGAAGGGGCAAAACTAGGACATAAAGAGCTCGCAGATGCTAATGACCGGCTATGATGTGGCTAGCAAGGCGTATCGCCTTTATGAGAGGGATACTGGCTATATCATCATCTCTATGGACGTATCCTTCAACTAGAATAACGTCATAAACACCAACATTGTTTGTGAGGAAGCAACAAAACCAGCAGCTGACAAGGTAGTGGGATGAGATACCTTTCCTCACCTAGTCTCTCCTTCCTCTTCCTCTACTATGACAATGGGAGAACCACTCCACTCTCCCATGTTTGATGTAGCAGATACAACAGCCTCATTGGCATAAGTAGAGGGAGGAGATGCAGCACCATCAGCAGCAATAGTTGCACCTGCAACACCGCACTTGCCGCCCGCTAACGCCCCTGCACGAGGTCATAGGTACCCTTTCAGGGTGCGCTACAAGCCTACTGAGCGCGCACATTTTCGGATGCTCCATAAACCAGACCAGATGAATGTCGCAATTGGAGCAGATTCAGATGAGCCAACGTCCTACAAGGAGGCCATGGTTGCACCATTTGCAGCAGATTGGGTGTAAGCTGTATAGCAAGAGATACGATTACAGCTCGACAATAGCACGTGGGAGTTGAGAGAGCATCCACCCAGATGCAAGGGAATCAAGTACAAGTGGGTGTTCAAGAAGAAGAGGGGAGCCGATGGCAACCTCAAAAAGAACAAGGAGAGGCTCGTCGCCAAGGGCTACTTGCAACAAAAGGGCATAAACTACACTAAAACCTTTCCTCCTGATGCAAAGTTTGTCTTTGTGCGCACGCTCCCCTCTTGTGCAGCAACTCAAGACTTTGAGATCCACCACATAGATGTCAAGATGACATTTTCAAATGGTGACTTGGAGGAGGAGATGTACATGGAGTAGATAGAGGGATTTGCAATGGATGGCCAAGAGCACCTAGTTTGTAAGCTACGAAAGTTATTGTATGGCTTGAAGCAAACGTCGCCTGCTTGGAACCAAAAGTTCGATGCGGCACTATTGTGCATTAGGTTTTAGCGCATCGAGTGTGACTACTACGTCTATTGCTAGCAGCATGGTCATGAACTACGCATCATCATTGTCTATGTAGATGACATGCTCCTCCTTTCCAACATTATGTCTGCATGGAAGGAGTTCAAGGCGATGCAAGAGTGCTACTAGATATCATATCTCAAGGAAGCCTCAATCTTTCTCTGTATCGAGAACACGCGTGACGGCACTACACATACCCTCTCGTTGCAAGAGAATCGCTACATCAAGGATGTTTTGAAGCCGTTCTGCATGGCACAGGCAAAACCCATCGGCACACCACGTGAGACGCGTTTGTTCCTTGTCAACTTGAGTGGAAAAGTAGATGGAGCTTAGCAGTAAAAGTACCAGAGCACAGTCCGCAGTCTCATGTACCTGATGGTTGCAACCAAGCATGACCTTGCACAGGCTGTGAGTGCTGTTAGCCAACACATGGTGAACCATGGAACTGAGTACCACAAGGCGGTGAAGAGGATCTTGCGCTACCTTGGTGGAACTATCAACATCATTATTACGTACAACGGCACCAACAACATCATCATCCGCTACAGATACGCACACGGGGCTTCAAATCCTAAGGATTGCAAGTCCACCTCTGGACATGTATTTCTCCCAAATGGAGGTGCTATAAGATTCTACAACAAGCAAGAGGTCGTTGTGGCCACCTCAAGCAAAGAAGCTGAGTACTTGTCTCTTAGTTTTGGAGCCAAGGATGTAGTCTGGCTTCAACGCCTCATGGCGGAGATGGGTGGGAGTATGGTAGTTCCTGTTCTTGTGTGCGTTGACAACGAGAGCACAATCTCACTCAACAAGAATCCTAAGCGCCATGCTCGCACCAAACAAATGAATTTTGCATATCATTTCATTTGGCACATGGTGCACGAGGGTTCTGTTAAGCTAGAATTCACTCCTTCCAGGAAGCAAGTCCCTCGATTTTGCACTAAGCCAGTGATCCGTGAGAAGCAGCAATTCTGCATGAACGCACGTGGACTCAGCCCACTCTGACTTTGGCAATGTAGGAGATTCTTGGGAAAGGGGCCATCCGACTGAGTTTCAGGTCCACACGAGCAAGTTCCATGAAACTGCCAAATGCTTGCTTTGATTGTCAATCTGACTTCACCATTCGAAAGGTCAAGTGGCAAATCCTCTACAATCCAAGTTTGAGGCTTATCCAACAGTCAAATTAGCAAATATGAATTTTCCCATTTTCTAGGGTCATGGACCGCCAATGTCTGGGTAAACATGGGTGACGGCTCCATGCCTTAGCCTAAGAAAGACAAAGGCAAGAGGTCCAAGCTCAAGACCTGATGGGAGAAAAATCCAAAAAGGTCCTTGGTCTTACGATTGCCTTGTTTCAGAGTGTTTTGATTAGGATGAAAGTACCTCTCCTTACTTTTTGGGTGAGGTGAGATTCTTGTGTGCTTGCCATGGACACATGGCAAGTCTCTGTGGGATTATGAGTTATGTGACAACTAAGAATGGGCCATGAGAGCATTTCTCATCTCTCGAGGTCCTGTGTGAGTAGTCAGCCTGATTGCTCGGCTGATTTCCTTCCTTGTGTAAGATTATGGACTCTAGTGTGTGAGCCTCAGTCTCCATGGCTAAGTGGTATGGCTTGTGAGAGGGCTCACTTGCCCAATCTCTAGATCTATATGTACTCCATCATTTTGGGTGATTCAACGACCATTCTTCAGCAAAAGTGATGCCTTTTCAATCTTGTATTCTCGCTACTCCAAGTCTCCCTCTCTCCTCCAGTTCAAACACATTCCAAGGTCCTTTTTGGTGGCTAGTGCCATTTGGTAGTCAGAGGGAGTGCCATGTAGCCAAGGGGCATGCTGTTATCCACATTACCCCTTAAGTGGTTTTTGCAAGAAGCCACTGCTAAGGGTGCATACTGGATAAGATTGGATCCGGACTCATGAATCTGAATCCAGGTGTGACTTTCATTCACGAATTTGGATGTGGGTTCGCGAATCCGTATGATTCACAAATCGTTTTGGGATCGTATAGGTGACGCCGGGTTAAAATCCTCTATTGTGCTACATAAACCCTATTTTCCATGTGAAACCAGAGGGAAAAGGATCTCCAAATCCCAATCGAATCCAAATGAAGGATTTGGATCCTCGAATCTGAATGTGGATCCGGGTTCACATATGTTTTTCACGAATCCTAGGATTTGGTGTCCAGCCGTAGCCACTGTGTGCCTAGGTTAGAGTATGGCTCTAGGAGTATAAGAACCAATCACTTGTCTCTCACTGATATCACTTCTTACCTTTGAGACTATAAAGAAGCATTGATTGGTCTTAGCCCAAGGAATATGCTCCTCACGTCAAAGTGACCAGGTACTTAGAACACAATGTAAGGAAGTGATTGTCATGAATTTCTCAGCGTAGAACAGTGATTTTGAAGTTGATATATCCTCATAATCATAATACTAAGAGCGGATGGCAAGTGCCATTATGTCTGCCTTCTTTTTAAGTCCGTTGCCTCAGGCCGGTTGACAGAGTTCAAAGCAGGAGAAAAAATTAGCAAGCTTGATGTCCGTGCTTGCAATTGTAATGGTCGATAGGACACTTCACACAAGCTGTACATGCAGTGAGATTTGTTGACCCGATGTGCTCCTTGTCTTTCGGTTACATTTGGACAGGCACATGACGGACAAGGCATGCACTCCTCCCTTGGATTAAGTCCCTAATTCTGGTCCAGATAGACAAGGCATGCACTGCTCCTTTGGAGCAAGTCCCTTTGGTCTAAACTGGATAGTATAGCAAGCAAACACTACCTAGGACAACGCCTTGTGGCTTAGACGTCCCAGAGTTTAACTTTGTAGCGATAAGTGACTGGGTCAAATCCCAACCCAGTGACTAATTTTTGTTGTGACCAGAAGGGGGACAAGAAGGTTCTAAGAGACATCGTAGAATATTCCAAGGTCCTTTTTGGTGGCTGGCACCACTTGGCGGTCACAGGGAGCGCCATGTAGGCAAGGGGGATGATGCAATCCACATTGTCCCCAATGTGGCTCATCCAAGGAGCCACAGCGCGCTTAGGCTAGAGGCTGGCTCTAGGACTATATGAACCTATCAGTTGCCTATCGTTGAGTACAATTCTTACCTTTGAGACTCCTAACAGAGTTGTCCACTCGAGGCAGACACAACAGAAGCATTGGTTGGTCTAAGCCCCATGAGTTCACTCCTCACGCAACAGTTACCAAGTGCTAAGGACACAGTGCAAGGAATTGATTTCTATGAACTAATCACTGTAGAACCTTGGCTATGAGGGTGATATCTCCTCTTGGTTGTAATACCAAGAGCGGTTGGCGAGAACCATTGTGTTGGAACCTGTTTTCTAGACCGTCGCCTCAGACAGGTTGATACAATCAAGCGGTTGTTAAACTCATCAGGAGCCGAGACGTCGAGTTTCATGAAAGTTTTAACTGTATATGCCCCTGTCAATACCTGACATTTGGAGAAGCATTGACGAACTAGGCATGCATTTCTCCTTTGGAGTAAGTCCCTTAGTCTGGTGTAGATTGACAAAGCATGCACTTCTCCTTTGGAGCAAGTCTCCTTGGTCTAAACTCGATAGTATAGCTTGCAAACCCTGTGTAGGACAACTCCTTGTGGCTCACATATTCCACAGTTAGTCTGTGGATAGAGAGGTCACTTGGTCGAATCCCTGCCAAGTGTCAATATTTCTTTGTGACCAAAGGGGCAATACTTCTGGTTCATGGCTCCATTTGGTGGTCACAAGGAGCACTATGTAGGCTGGGGGGATGATGCGATCCACATTGCTTGGAAAGTTGCTCATTCAAGGAGTCATTGTGCGCCTAGGCTAGAGGCTTGCTCTAAGACTATAACAACCTGTTAGTTATCCACCAGAGGCAGACGCTAAAGAAGCATTGGTTGGTTTGAGCCCCAGGAATAAGCTCCTCGTGCAAAAGTGATCAGGTGCTAAGGACTTAGTACAAGGAAATAATTCATATCAACTACTCAGTGGGGAACCATGATTCTCATGGAAATATACCCTCCTAGTTGCAATACAAGGAGCGGAAGGCAAGTATCATTTTGTCGGCCTTCTGTCACTAGGCCCCCATTCCTTTGTCCTCGTTTCTACCATCATGATCTCCCTCTTCCTTCTTAAGAGCCCTCCACTCCCGTGCCCAATGCCCTGCTGTTAACCTGCCTGAGGTGACGGTCTAGAAAACAAGTTTCGACACAATGGTTCCCGCCAACTACTCTTAATATTGCAACCAAGAGATGATATCACCCTTAGAGCCAAGCTTCCACACTGAGCAGTTCATGAGAACCACTTCCTTGCACTCTGTCCTTAGCACCTGGTCACTTTCCTACGAGGTGTGAACTCATGGGGATTAGACCAACCAATGCTTCTTTAGTGTCTGCCTCTAGTGGAAAACTCTGGGAGGACTTTCAAAGGTAAGAACTATACTCAATGACAGACAATTAAGAGGTTCTTGTAGTCCTATAGCCAACTTCTAGCCTAGGCGTAGAAGCTCATTAGATAAGCCACTTTGGGGATAATCTGGATTGCGTCATCCCCCTGCCTACATGGCGCTCCATGTGACTGCCAAATGGCGCCAGCCACCAGGAAGGACCTTGGAATGTTATAAGATATCTCTAAGAACCTTCCTGTCCTCCTTTTGGTCACAAAGAAAATTAGTCACCGGGCTAGATTTTGACTCAGTGAACTCTGGAACGTCTAAGCCACAAAGAGTTGTCGTAGGTAGTGTTTGCTGACTATAGTATCCAGATTTAGACCAAGGGGACTTGCTCCCAAGGAGCAATGAATGCCTTGTCTATCTTGACCAGACGTAAGGGACTTACTACAAGGGAACAGTGCATGCCTAATCCGTCCGGTGCCTGTCCAAATACAAGCCATGGACAAGGAGCATGTCAGGTTAATGAACTCTCCCTTGCACCTGTGTCCATTAGTTGTCAGATCTCTCCTCTCTCAAGCAGTCTTGGCCTCAATCTTCATCTGCTGCATTGACCATACCAATGCCTCGACTTCATCCAGGGTGCATTCGCTGTCTAGCGCCTTTGTCATGCAATCTGCGAGCATCTTCTTGGTCTCCACGTATTGCAGGTCAACGATCTCCTTTGCGACCAGGTTGCGTGAGTAGTGGTACCTGATGTCGATCTGCTTGGTCCGCCGGGAGATGACATCATCCTGTGCCATTTTCATGACGCTCTTGTTGTCGATGCAGACCTCTGTTGCCTCTATTTGTCGCACTTTCATCTCTGCAAGCAATCTGCATAGCCATAGTGTCTCCTTGCATACTTCTAACAGAGCAATGTACTCTACCTCAGCGATAGAGAGGGTGACATAGTCTTGCTTTCTGCTTGCCCAAGAGACTGCACCACCGTTAAAGAGGCACACAAAGCCCAAGGTGAACTTTCTGTCATCGATTCTCCCTCCCAATTCGGCATCAGTGTAGCACACCAGTCGTAGCGGGTCAGATCCTTCTTGGCCGCCAAACTTTAGTCTCATGTGTGTGGTCTTCTGTAGATAGCACATGATGCGCTTGACACCTTGCCCGTACTGTGGGCCTAGATTGGCCCCAAACATGCTCACTTGTCCCACAACATAGCAAATGTCAGGACGTGTTCTTACCATGGCATACACGAGGCTGCCAACAGCAGACTAGTAGGGAATGTTCTCCATCACACGCCGTTTTGCTTCCGTGCTGGGGCTCATGGAGGAGGAGAGCTTGATGTCTGTTGTCATGGATGTGCTGATGGGCTTACAGTCCTCCATGTTGTAGGGCTTGAGAACCTCCATGATGTACTTGTTCTGGATCAGCTCGATGGTGCCTGTTGCTCGATTGTAGTGGACAGCTATCTGGCAGTAGAACTCGAGCAGACCCATGTCCTTCATCTTGAACCTGTTGCTGAGATGTGTCTTCAGCTTGTTCAACAGCTCGACCGACAAGTAGCAGATTATCAGGTCATCCACGCATAGTGCAACAAGGATAGAGCCTTGGTTATCCTCCGGCACATAGACACTAGGGTCATTCTGGCAGTGCGTGAAGGTGAGCATGGCCATGAAGCCGTCCATCTCCTTGTACTACATCCTTGGGGCCTGTTTCAGCCCGTAAAGTGCTTTGACCCGTTTGTAAACCTTGCCGTTTGGAGCTTTCACTCCCTCAGGCACTTCAATCAACACTTTTTTGTCTAGCTTCCCGTAGAGGAAAGCTGTTTTGACATCCAACCAGTGGACCTCCAGATCCTTTATAGCAGCGATGTCTAGGATGGATGCGATGGAGGCAAAGGTGACGACAGGCGCAAAGGTCTCCTAAAACTCTGAGCCTCCACACTAAGAAAACCCCTTCGCCACTATTCTTGCCTTGTACTTGTCAATAGTACCATCCTACTTGAACGTTTTTTGGAGTACCCACTTTGACCCTACTTTGCGTGTTTGGGGGCTTCTCTACCAGAACACTTATTCTGTTCTCTTCAATGAATCCAAGTTGGGTATCCACTACCTCCTACTTGGCCACATCCGGCATGTTCATAGTCCCCGTTACGGTCATAGGCTGTCCTTGGGACAAGCATGACCAGCTGAGTCCGGTCCATTCCGCACTCTCAGCATTGTACTTGGGCAGAGGTTTCTTTTGGCGTGTATTATGCCGGAATGTTGCTACTGGTATTTCAAGGTTTACTTGCTTCCATTGCTCCTCCACTGCTAGTGATCCGTTGTTTGAGGAAGAGCCACCGGCCTACGAATTTGACTCAAAGGCCTCAGACGGCTCAGATTTAGTGTGAGAGTCCGTCAATGTGTCAGCCTGCACAGCCCCTCTCCATTGAGCACCATTCTTCATTGGCACCATCTACTAGTTCTCAAGTGCTACATCACCTGACTTGAGCAACAAAACCCACTCTCTTGGTGTGGGAGCATGGATAGGGTTGAGGGACTCTTCCTTGCCGAGCGTCCTTTCATCAAACTCAACATCTCGGCTCCTAATGAGCTTTCCAACTGCTTGGTCCCACAGCCTGTATGCCTTGTGTACAGTGTCGTATCTTACCATTACACACTTACGAGCGCGTGCATCCAGATCGCCACTTCCTTGTCCTGCTTGGACCTTTGCCCAGGCAGTACAGCCAAAGACCCTCAAGTGTGAGGCATCTGGCTTCTTCCTTGACCAAGCCTCCTGTGGCATCCTAAACTGCTTCTCTTGGTGCTTCTTACCACGCCTTCCAAGCGCGGCTGCCAGAGTGAGATTCACCAGGTGGGGAACATTTCATGCAGCTTGAGCCTAGAAGCGAGGTGGGAGTTTGGCGTCGAAGAGCATGCTTCGTGTCATGCCGAGGATAGTCTGGTTCATCCGCTTGGCAACGCCTTTACTCTGGGGGATGTAAGGCATGGTGGCCTCGTGGTTGATGCCGTGTTGGCTCAACCAGCCCTTGCACGTCTCGTACTCACCACCGTTGTCCGTGCGTAGTGCCTTTACCTTCTGGCTTGTCTGCCGCTCTACCATCACGACAAACTCTTGCAACTTCTCCTTCACCTCTCCCTTTGTCTTGAGGAAATAGATCCACATCTTGCAATTGTGGTCATCAATGTGTTGATCTGATATGCTCCTTGTCCATGGCTGATATTTGGACAGGCATAGGACGGGCTAGGCATGCACTGCTCCCTTGAAGTAATTCCCTAAGTCTGGTCTACATAGACAAGGCATGAACTGCTCCTTTGGAAGAAGTCCCCTTGGTCTAAACTGGATAGTATAGCCAAGAAACACTACCTAGGACAACTCCTTGTGGCATAGACGTTCCAATGTTAGGATCTAGAGCGAAAGGTCACTGGGTTAAATCCCAACCCACTCAAAAAAACTCTTTGTGACCAAAAGGAGGACAAGAAGGTTCTAAGAGATATCTTATAACATTCCAAGGTCCTTCTTGGAGGCCGGCGCCACTTGGAGGTTACAGGGAGCGCCATGTAGGTAGGGGGATGATGCAACCCAGATTGCCCCCAAAGTGGCTCATCCAAGGACCCACTGTGCGCCTAGGCTAGAGGGTGGCTATAGGACTATAGGAACCTGACAGTTGCCTATCATTGAGTACAGCTCTTCCCTAAGAGACTCCTAACAGAGTTGTCCACCAGAGGCAGACACTAAAGAAGCATTAGTTGGTCTAAGCCCCGGGAGCTAGCTCCTTGTGCAAAAGTGACTAGTGCTAAGGACAGAGTGCAAGGAAGAGATTCCTATGAACTGCTCAGTGGGGAACCTTGGCTCTAAGGGTGATGTAATCTCTGTTGACCTGATATGCTCCTTGTCCATGGCTGATATTTGGACAGGTACAGGACTGACTAGGCATGCACTGCTCCCTTGGAGTAAGTCCCCTAAGTCTGGTCTAGATAGACAAGGCATGCACTGCCTTTGGAGCAAGACGCCTTGGTCTAATCTGGATACTATAGCAAGAAAATACTACCTAGGACAATTCCTTATGGCTTAGTCATTCCAGAGTTTATCTCTGGAGCGAAAGGCCACTGGGTCAAATCTCCGCCCTGTGACTAACTTTCTTTGTGACCAAAAGGGGGACAGGAAGCTTCTAAGAGATATCTTAGAACATTCCAAGGTCCTTCCTAGTGATTGGCACCACTTGGCAGTCATAAGGAGCGCCATGTAGGCAGGGGGGATGACGTAATCCAGATTGTCCCCAAAGTGGCTCATTCAAAGAGCCACTGCAAGCCTAGGCTAGAGGCTGGCTCTAGGACTACAAGAACCTGTCAGTTGCCTGTCATTGAGTACAGTTCTTACGTTAGAGACTCGTCACAGAGTTGTCCACTAGAGGCAGACACTAAAGAAGCAATGGTTGGTCTAAGCCCCAGGAGCTTGCCCTCACGCAAAAGTGAGCAGGTGCTAAGGACACAGTGCAAAGAAGTGATTCCTATGAAGTGCTCAATGTGGAACCTTGGCTTTGAGAGTGATATCATCTCTTGGTTGCAATACCAAGAGCGGTCAGGGGGAACCATTGTGCCGGAACCCGTTCTCTAGGCCGTTGCCTGAGGCAGGTTGACAATGGGTTATGGGCCCACACTGACTAGTTGTAAGGCATGCTTGTGGGTACTCTCTCGCCCTCTCTGTCTTGCAGCGCGCATCAGCTCCATGTGCTCCATCAGTTCCATTTGCTCCATCAGCTCCAACGGCGGGTACTGGCACTTAGCAAACAAGAGCCAAGGATAAGCTCTGCCCTTGGAGGTATGTTCCTTAGGCCCTAACCAGGATAAGCTCTGCCCTTGGAGGCACGACCTTGGGTTTGCTAGAATGCGTTCTTCTCTGTTTGGTGATCAACGGCTAAGGGGTAAGCGACAGATCTGCACTTTCTAAACCTGTAACAGACAACAGCCTCCATTAGCCTACATCGGCCTCAACGAAGCAGAGAAGCACGGAAGCAGTACGACGACACCCACGACGCTCACTCTCGAGCACGTCAATAATGGGATGTGAAAGTTCATAGTGTTTGGTTTTCCCTTGTGCAGATGGCAATTTGAGATTGTCATGAGGGTACGTGGCTACTTGACGATGTTCCTTGGAGAAGAGGTTGAACCTCCAAAAACAGATCATGGATATGAAGCGTGGAGTGTCAAAAATGACATGGCGCTTGCGAATCTTGTGACCTTAGTGCATGAGTCACACCATGTCCACCTCCAAGGTATCACACATGCATCAAAGGCTTATGAAAAGCTTGCATGTGTACATCAATCAACAGCTCTTACAAATTGCCTCTTCATCCTACAAAAGCTGATTTCGATGACGGTGAACGAGGGAGAGTCGATTCCGGACTTCGTGTTGCAGTTTGAAGGACTGCTGCGGCAAGTGACCCAAATGAACTAGGAAATTGACACCAACATGCAAGCAATGATCCTCCTCATGGTGCTACTTGAAAGCTGGGGTCCTTTGATCATTGTCTTTGGCGGTTGGAAGGAGGATTTGACGTATGACCCATTGTCCGAGTACGTGCGCAACGAGGCCATGCGTTGCAGCGGTAGTGACGCTAACATTTCAACCTATGGTACATAGTACGGTTTTCGTGGCAACAACTCATCTTCTGGAGTCTTGACCTCAGTCTTCGTCCGCTGCGTCGACCATACCGATGCCTCGAGTACTTGCAGAGCGCCATTCGCTGTCCACCGCCTTTGGCATACAATCTGCGAGCATCTTCCTAGTCTCCATGTATCCCAGGTCCACGATCTCCTTTGCAACCAGGTCGTGTGAGTAGTGGTTATTGATGTCGATGTGCTTCGTCCGCCGAGAGATGACATCGTCCTGTGCCATTTTCATGGAGCTCTTGTTGTCCATGTGAACCTCTGTTGCCTGAGTTTGTGGCATTTTCATCTCGGCAAGCAAACTGTGTAGCCAATATGTTTCCTTGCATGCTTCTGCCAGAGCGATGTACTCTTCCTCAGCGGTAGAAAGGGAGACAAAGTCTTGCTTTCTGCTTGCCCAATAGACTGCACCACTGTTCAAAAGGCATACAAAGTCCGAGGAGGACTTTCTGTCATCGATTCTTCCTCCCCATTCGGCATCTGTGTAGAACACCAGCCGCAGCGGGTCAGATCCTTCTTGGCCTCCAAACTGGAGTCCCATGTGTCGGGTCTTCTATAGATAGCGCATGATGCGCTTGACTTCTTTCCAGTGCTGTGGCCCTATATTGGCCACAAACCTGCTCACTTGTCCCACAACATAGCAAATGTCAGAGCGTGTTCCTACCATGGCATACATGAGGCTGCCAACAGCAGACTAGTAGGGAATGTTCTCCATCTCACACCGTTCTGCTTCCGTGCTGGGGCTCATGGAGAAGGAGAGCTTGATTTATATTGTCATGGGTGTACTGATAGGCTTGCAGTCCTCCATGTTGTAGCACTTGAGGACTTCTATGATGTACTTAGTCTTGTTCAGCTCAATGGCGCGTGCTGCTCGATTGCGGTTGACGGCTATCTTGAGGAAAATCTCGAGCAGACCCATGTCCTTCATCTTGAACCATTTGCTGAGATCTTTCTTCAGCTTGTTCAACAGCTCGACCGATGACGAGCAGATGATCAGGTCATCCACGTACAGTGCAACCAACATCAAGCCTTCCTCGTCCTCCCGCACATAAACACTAGGATCATTCTGGAAGTGCATGAAGGTAAGCTCGGCCATCAAGCCATCCATCTCCTTGTACCACATCCTTGGGGCCTGTTTCAGCCCGTAGAGTGCTTTGACCAGTTTGCAAACCTTGCCCTCTTGAGCTTTCACTCCCTTGGGCACTTCCATTAGTACTTCTTTATCTAGCTTTCCGTAGAGGTAAGCTGTCTTGACATCCATCTGGTGGACCTCGGGATCGTTTGCAGTAGCGATGCCGAAAATGGATATGATGGAGGCAAAGGTGATGACAGGCGCGAAGGTCGCCTCGTACTCTGAGCCTGCACGCTGTGAAAACCCCTTCATCACAACTCTTCCCTTGTACTTCTCCATACTACCATCGTGCTTGAACTTTTGCCGGAGTACTCACTTTGAGCCCACCACGTGTGCATTTGGGGGCCTGTCAACCAAAACCCATGTTTCGTTCTATTCAATGGATGCGAGTTTGCTATCCACTGCCTCCTTCCAATAAGACTCATCTGGCATGTTCATAGCCTTTGTTCCAGTCATAGGATCTCCCTGAGCGAGGCATGACCAGCTGAGTCCGGTCCATTTTGCACTCTCAGCATCGTACTTGGACGGAGGTTTCCTCTGGCGCGTACTATGCCAAAGTGTTGCTGGTGGTGCGTCAAGGCTTAGTTACTCCTATTGCTCTTGCGCTGCCAGTGATCCATTGTTTGCGGAAGAACCACTGGCCTTAAAGTTTGACTCAGAGGCCTCGAACGACTCAAAGGCAGTGTCAAAGTCCGTCGCTGTGTCAGCCTGCACAGCCACTCTCCCTGGAGTACCATTCTTCACTGGCACCACCTTCCCATTCTCAGGGGCCTGATCACCTGACTCAAGAAACACAACCCACGCTCCTGATTTGGGAGCATGGATAGGCTTCAGGGACTCTCCCTTGCCAAGCGTTCTTTCATCAAACTCGACATCTCAGCTCCTGATGAGCTTTCCAGCTGCTTGGTCCCACAGCCCATACGCCTTGTGTGCGGTGTCGTATCCGACGATTACACACTTACAAGCACGTGCATCCAGCTTCCCTCTTCCTTCTCCTGCTTGGACGTTTGCCTATGCAGTACAGCCAATGACCCTCAAGTGTGAGGCATCTGGCTTCTTCCCTTACCAAGCCTCTTGTGGCGTTTGGAGCTGCTTCTCTTGCTGCTTCTTACCACGCCTTCCAAGCGCGGCTGCGAGAGTGAGATTTACAAGGTAGCAAGCAGTTCTTGCAGCTTCATCCCAGAAGCGAGGTGGGAGTTTGGCATCAAAGAGCATGCTTCGTGTCATGACGAGTATAGTCTGGTTCATCCGCTCGGAAACGCCATTGCTCTGGGGGGGTAAAAGGCATGGTATTCAGGAGGTTGATGCCATGTTGACTCAACCAGCCTTTGCACGCCTCGTACTCACCTCCGTTATCCGTGCGCAGCACCTTGACCTTTTTTCTTGTCTGCCGCTCTACCATCGTGACAAACTCTTGTGGCTTCTCCTTGACCTCTCCCTTCGTCTTGAGGAAGAAGATCCACATCTTACGACTGTGGTCATCGATGAAGGTCAAGAAACACTTGCTGCCGCCGTTCGAAGGGGTGCGCAATGGTCTGCACACATCAGAGTGAATCAAGTCCAAGATTGCTGTCGCACGTTCCCCATTACGCTCGAAGGGCTTTCTCTTTGCCTTGCCTTGGAGGCATGGCTCACACAGCATTTTGCTCTTTCCCTCATCCTTGGCCTTGCATCCCTCCATCCCATGAACCACTTCGTGCTGCTGCATAGCTTGCAGTGTGCTGTCGGCCACATGGCCAAACTGCATGTGCCTCAGCTCAGATTCTGTGGCGGTGGAGTTGGCCGCCATGGTGACGGCTTGTTGTGCAACATCAGGCTTTGGAGACTTGGGCTCTTCAACCGCCGCATATCCCTCATTTGTAGTTTCACGGGGTTTGGTCTGCAGCACGTAGAGCCCATCAACTCTTGGGACATGTGCAACAAGACTCTCCTTGGCATAGAAGATCTTGATGTCCTTGTTCTTGAAGATCACGGCCTCCTCCTCCGTGAAGACGACCGTTATGTCGTGGTCCGTGATTTTGGACAGTAACAAGAGGTTTGGCGCAAAAGATGGCATGTAGACGACGTTCTCCAGATTCATGTCTTTTCAGCACCGTTCACGTTGATGCTGATCAACTTATCTCCCTCCCCTTGCACATGGACAAGGCTGCCGTTGGCACACCTTAAACGACGTTCAGTGTCCCCAATGGAGATGAACCCATCCTTCTCCCTTGAAGAGTGGTGGTTGGTGCCAAAGTCAAGCCGGTAGGCTCCACGCTTGAGCAGTGTCGCTCCCTTGGTAGCCGACACGCTCTCAGCCATCATGTTCCTCAACTCCTTCTTACCCTTTCCTTTGCCCTCATGTCTATAACCATTATCTCTGTCTTCCTTCTTGGGAGCCCTGCACTCCCGTGCTGAATGCCCAGGCTTGCCACAGTTATGGCACTTCCCATGACGCTTTGAACTCTTTCCACCGCCACCATTACCTTTTCCTCCACCGCCACTACTTCCGCTGCTACTCTGACCAGAAGAGGAATTGTTGCCACGACCACCGTACTGTGCAGCATAGGCTGAAATGATAGCCTCACTACCGCTGCGACGGATGGCCTCGTTGCGCACGTACTCGGACACTGCCTCATACGTCGAATCCTCCTCCTTCAAGCCGCCAAATACAGTGATCAGAGGAACCAAGCTTTCAGGTACCGCCATGAGGAGGATCATGGCCTGCATGTTGGTGTCGATTTCCTAGTTCATTTGGGTCACTTGCTGCAGCAGTCCTTGAAACTGCAACACAAAGTCCCTAATCGACTCTCTCTTGCTCACCCTCATCAAAATCAGCTTTTGGAGGATGAAGAGGCGATTTGCGAGAGCCGTTGATTGGTGTACACATACAAGCTTCTCATAAGCCTTTGATACATGTGTGATACATTGGAGGTGGAGATGTTGTGACTCATGCACTGATGTCACAAGAATCGCGAGTTCCATGTTAGTTTTGACACTCCACACTTCATATCCAAGATCTGTTTTTGGAGGCTCAACCTCTTCTCCAAGGAACATCTCCATCTAGCCACGCACCCTCATGACAATCTCAAATTGTCATGTCCACAAGGGAAAACCAAACCCTGTGAACTTTGACCTCCCACCATTGACCTGCTTGAGAGTGAGCGTCGTGGGTGTCGTCATACTACTTCTCTACTTCTCTGCTTCTCTACTTCGTTAAGGCCGATGTACGCTGATGTAGGGTATTGTCTACTACCGGTTTACAAGGTGCAGATCCGTCACTTACCCCTTAGCCGTTGATCACCTGCAAATAGAGAACAACGCACACTAGCAAACCCAAGGTCGTGCCTCCAAGGGCAGAGCTTATCCTGGTTAGGGCCCAAGGGTCATACCTCCAAGGGGACAGCTTATCCTTGGCCCTTGTTCACAAAGTGCCAGCACCCGCCGTTGGAGCTGATGAAGCAGATGGAGCAGATAGAGCTAATGGAGCTGATGCGCGGTGCAAGATAGAGAGGATGAGAGAGTACCAAGAAGCGTGCCTTGCAACTAGTCAGTGTGGGCCCATAACCCTTTGTCAACCTACCTGAGGCAAAGGTCTAGAAAACGGGTTCCGACACAATGCTTCCCGCCGACTGCTCTTGGTATTGCAGCCAAGAGATGATGTCACCCTCAGAGCCAAGGTTCCACACTGAGCAGTTCATAGGAATCACTTCTTTGTACTTTGTCCTTAGCACCTGGTGACGTTCGCGCGAGGAGAGAACTCCAGGGGCTTCAACCAACCAATACTTCTTTAGTGTCTGCCTCTGGTGGACAACTCTGTGAGGAGTCTCAAAGGTACGAACTATACTCAATGACAGGCAACTGAAAGGTTCTTATAGTCCTAGAGCCAGCCTCCAGCCTAGGCGCGTAGTGGCTCCTTGGATGAGCCACTTTGGGGGCAACGTGGACTGCGTCATCCCCTTTGCCTATAGGGCGCTCCCTCTGACCGCCAAGTGGCGCCGGCCACCAGGAAGGACCTTCGAATACTTTAAGATGTCTCTTAGAACCTTCCTGTCCCCCTTTTGGTCACAAAGAAAATTAGTTACTGGACTGGGATTTTACCCAGTGACCTCTCGCTCTAGAGACTAAGTCTGGGACGTCTAAGCCGCAAGGAGTTGTCCTAGGTAGTATTTGATGGCTATACTATCCAGATTAGACCAAGGGGACTTGCTCCAAAGGAGCAATGCATGCCTTGTCTATCTGGACCAGACTTAGGTCTTACTCCAAGGGAGCAGTGCATGCCTAGTCCGTCCTGTACCTGTCCAAATATCAGCCATGGACAAGGAGAATATCAGGTCAACAGTACTGATGTCACAAGAATCACAAACGCCATGTCATTTTTGGACACTCAATACTTCACATCAAGCATATATTTTTTCAGGTTCAAGCTCTTCTCCAAGAAACATCTTCAAGTATCATGGACCCTCATGACAATCTCAAATTGCCATTTCAACATGGGAAAACCTATCCTCGTGAACTTTGACATTCCCACGTTGACTTGCTTTAGACTGAGCGCTGCGTATATCGTCATACTACTTCTCTGCGTTTTTGCTTTTCTGCTTTGTCAAGGCCAATGTACGCATATGCAAGCTGTTGTCTATTTCCAGTGTAGAAGGTGTACATTTGTTGCTCACCCCTTAGTCGTTGATCATGTGCAAACGGAGAAGAGGGTACTCTAGTGAACCTACGGTAATGCCTCCAACGGCAGAGTTTAACTTGGTTAGGGCCAAAGGATCGTACGTCTAAGGGAAGAGCTTAACCTTGACCATTGTTTGCTAAGTTCGAGCACCTGGTGTTGGAAGTAACGGAGCAGATGGAGTGAATGGAGCTGTTGGAGCTGGTAGAGCTAATGGAGCTAATGCCCGCTACAAGATAGAGAGGTCAAGAGAGTGGGAAAGCGTGCCTTTAAAACAGTTAGTGTAGGTCCATAACCCTTTGTGAGTCAGCCTAAGGGAACGGACTAGAAAACAAAGCCGACACAATTAAACTTGCCATCAATTCCTAGTTTTGTAACTAGGAGGAGATGTCACCATCAAAATCATGGTTTCATACTGGGCACTTCATAGGAATCACTTCTTTGTACTGTGTCCTTAGCACTTGGTCATTTGGAGTGAGGAGCTGAGTCCACGGGACTGGACCAACCAATGTTTCTTTTGTCTTTGCCTCTAGCGGACAACTGTATGAGGAGTCTCAAAGGTAAGAACTATAATCAATGAAAGGCAATTGACAGGTTGTTTTTGTCATAGAGCCTGCCTCTAGCCTGGGCATAAAATGGCTTCTTGGATGAGCTACTTTGAAAGCAATTTGGATGGCATCATCCACCCTGCCTATGTGGCACTCCTTGTGACGGCCATGTGGCGCCAGCCACCATGAATGACCTCGGAATATTGTAAGATGTCTCTCAAACCCTTCATTTTCCTCTTTTGGTAATAAAGAAAATAAATCACTCGGCTAGGATTTGGCCTAGTGACCTCTTTCTCCAGAGACTGATTCCCGAACGTCTAAGCCACAAACAATTGTCCAAGGCAGAGTTTGCTGGCTATACTTTCCACTTTTAGACCAAGGGGACTTGCTCCGAAGGAGCGATGCATGCCTTGTCTATCAAGACCAGATTTATGGGACTTACTCCAAGGGAGCAATACATGCCTAGTCCATCCTGTGCCTCTCCAAATGCTAGCTATGGACAAGGGGTATATAAGGTCACACGGTACACCCATGTCAATAGATATCAATCTTTCCTCCATGAGCCCCACCACGGAAGGAGAACAAAGTGAGATGAAGAACATTCCCTACGAGGGCCACAGCACTAGCAAGCAGTTAAACTCATCATGTGCTATCTACAGAAACACACAAAAAATTGGATCAAAGATTGGAGGCCAAGAGGGATGTGACCTACTACGGCTCGTGTGCTGTACGGACGACAACTTAGGAGGAAGAATTGATGACGGAAATTCCAACTCGGGCTTTGTTTGCCTCTTGAAGTGTGGTCCAACCTCTTAGACAAACACAAAACAAGACTTTGTCGCCCTTTCTACCAGTGAGGTGGAGTAGATCGTTATGTCCGAGCGTGCAAGGAGACACAATGGCTATGTAGTTTGCTTTATCTAAACTTGATAGTATAGCCACCAAACTCTACCTAGGAGAACTCCTTATGACTTAGACGTTCCAAAGTTAGTCTCTAGAGTAAGAGGTCACTAGGTGGAATCCCAGCCAAGTGACTTATTTTCTTTGTGAGCAAAAGGGGGACATGAAGATTGTAAGAGAAACCGTAAAACATTCCAACGTCCTTCTTGGTGGCTGGTACCACTTGGCCATCACAGAGAGCACCATGTGGGCAAGGGGATGATATAATCCAGATTGCCCTCCAAAGTGGCTCATCCATTAAGCAACTACGCACCTAGGCTAGAGACTGGCTCTAGGACTTTAAGTACGTGTGAGTTACCTATCATTAGTTACATTTCCTATCTTTCAGACTCCTCACAAAGTTGTCTACCAGAGGTAGACTTAAAAGAAGCATTCGTTGGTCTAAGCCCTATGAGTAATTTCCTTGCGTGAATGTGACAATGTGCTGAGAGCATAGTGTAAAGAAGTCATTCCTACGAATTGCTCAGTGTACAACCGTGATTGTGAGGATTATACCTCCTCCTAGTTGCATTAATAGTGTTGGAAAAGGAACCATCTGACTCAGTTTCAGGTCCACATAAACAAGCTCCAAGAAACAACCTGATGTGTGCTTCGATAGGCAATCTGACTTCACTATTTGAAAGATCAGCTGGCGAAATGTCTATGGTCCAAGTTTGAGGCCGATCCAACGGTCGGATCGGGAGATGAATTTTTTAAGTTTCCGGGATCCTCGACCGCCAATATCTGGGTGACCATGAGCTATGGCTCCATGCCTTAGCCTGAGAAAAGAAAACGACAATAGGTCTAGGGTCAAGCCCTGATGGGAGAAATATCAAAAAAAGGTCCTACATTCTTGAGTTGCCTTGTCAGAGTATGTTGACTATGAAAAGAGGTATCTCCCCTTACTTTTTAGGTGAGGTGAGATCCTTGTGTGCTAGCCATGGACACATGGCGATTCTCCATGGGATTGTGGGTTATGTGACCACTACAAGTGTGCCATCAGAGCATTTTCTAGCTCTCTAGGTCGTGTTTGAGTCGTTAGCCTGATTCCTAGGCTGACTTCCCCTCTTAAGTGATATTATGGACTGTAGTGTGTGAGCCTTAGCCTCCATGGCTAAGTGGTGTGGTTTGTGAGAGGGCTGACTTGCCCAACCTCTAACTGTATATGTTCTCCATCATTTTGAGTGATACAACAACCAATCTTCAGCACAAGTAATGCCCTTCCAGTCCCACATGTTTGCTGCTCCAAGGCTCCCTCTCTCCTCCAGTTCCCACACTTGGTATCATAGAAATGTTCTACCACTTTCAGCCAGCACAGGCTGTCACTTTGAGAATGACGGATTAGGGTAAAATCTTCACGGAATCGACCATTGGATCGTCAAGTTCAAGACACAAGCTTTCCAACGAAGCCAAAAGTGCAAAAATGCAACGGTCGGATTGAGACTTATGCTCAAGATGAGGTCGGCGAGTGCTACACTCTTCTCTCTGAGTAAGACTGTCGCCTTGTGATGACCATAACTCTCTTTTCTTCGTCAGTTTTTAAAACTAGCACATCCAAATTGAATTATATTTCCTAAGCTTTCTATTGGTGCAAGTATGTTTGCATTCCATTGGTACGTTGGGGAGAAACGCCGTTTACAAGCTGGCTGGTCTAAGGTGGATTAATAGCAGCAGCATACCCTATTTTCAAAAGAGCATATCTCTAAAACTCCCCTGTTGATGACCCTGTTTTATGGGTCAATCTGAAAGATTCTAAGCTGAATTTTCCAGCGGTGGGCTTTGTTTTTTCAAAGGCCTAGTTTGTTGGCATCTACAGTCCAATTTGTGTTATATGTATTTCTGGCAGAAGCAGCAGCAGAAGCAGGAGTAGCGCCGCCACTCAAGGGCAGCGCTGAGTATCACCAAAGCTCAAAATTGTAGCAGCAGGTGTGGTAACAGCAGCCCAGCCCTTGGAGAGGCTAGAAGACCGCGCTAACTTCACGTTTTGGAAGATCCGTACCTGCCTCCTTTTGGAGGATAGTGGCTTGTGGGAGGTGGTGAGCAGCGATGAGCGCGATCCGCCACCACACGCAAAAGGCATCTCTGCAACGGAGGTGGTGGCCAGGAAGACGCCAGAGAAAGGTGGAGTAGATGCATGTTGATCTAGAACTGGAGCGGCGGCATATGCGTAGTGGAAGGAGAAGGACAGGCAGGCCTACAGGCTGCTTGTCAATACCATCTCCAACCCGCATCTTCAATACGTGTATGACAAGGCTACTGCAAAAGAGGGGTGGGACACGTTGTCCAAGAAGTATGAGAGCAAGGATCCTGCATTCTTCATGCTTTTGGAGGAGAAGATGATGGCGTTCAAAATGTAGGGTGGAAAACGGATGGAGGCGTACTTGGACAGGGCAAAGGAGCTCGCGAAGCAGCTGAAAGCGGCCAGCAACACTGTGGAAGAAACACGTTCTGTCCTCCTCTTCCTGAAGGGACTCCCAATGAGCTATGACATGGTGCGAGAGACATTGGAGTGCCAGCCGACTCTTGACCTGAACTTCATCTACACGCACCTGGTACAGGTAGAACTGCGTTGCAATGTAGTAAAGCGTAATGAAGGCAGTAGCAATAGTGAAGCAGCTTTCATGGCCATGGGTTCACGCAACCACCAGCAGTAGTCTGGGCAGCAGAGGCAAGAAAAAGGGCAACTACCATTGTTCCGAGAAAGAAGGGCACTACAAGACAGAGTGCTTCAAGTTCAAGAGGGACCAGAAGGAGTAGCAGTAGCACCAGCAAGAGTAAAAGCAGTAGTCTCCACATCAGCAACAGCAGCAGTCATAGCAACGTCAGGAGCAGCAACAGGAGAACTAGACCGGCGTACGTCATTTTGGCAACATGAACGTGGCCAAGGAGGTGCGCGACAGCCTCTTTATAACAAAGTCTGACATGTCGCAGAAGGAAAAGGCGGATCTAGCATGGTACAAGGGCTCAGGGTGTACCAAGAGTCTGACACGCCACAAGAAGTGGTTTACACAGCTTCTCTCTATTCCCCCCCGACCGATTGCTTGGGATGATGATCGGGTGGTGTATACTGAGGGGTTTCAGATTGTAGAGATATGGTTGGAGACCCGGCATGGCATTGAAGTGGGAGTGTTCCATGGCGTGTTGTATGTACCTGATGCTGCGTTCAACCTACTCTCACTATCCTCTCTCACCAACACAGGACTGCGAGTCGTCTTTGACGATGAGAATGGCTACATCCTCGACAAGGAAACAAGAGAGGACTTGGCCAGGTCGGTGAAGGAAGGCAATACGTACCGCCTGTTGGGGGCGACCAAGATCCCACGCGAACAGAGTCTTGTAGCAGTGGTGCAGGCGGTGGATGGTGAAATCTGGCATGCGCGCTATGGCCACATCGGTATGCGCACCTTGTAGCAACCTCAAACAAAGCAGATGGTCCGTCACTTGCCCACCATCTCTAACTTTGAGAAGCACTTGTGCATTGGCTGTTTGGAGGGGAAGCAGCATCGCGAGGTGTTCTCAGGAGCGTGCGAAGGAGGTGCTCTAGCGGGTCTACACAGACTTGTGTGGCCCGATGCAGACCCAGAGCTTTGGAGGCTCTAGGTATTTTCTCACCTTCATTGATGATTTCAGCCGTTACACTGCTGTATACTTCCTTTTTTCCAAGGACCAGTGCTTTCACAGGGTCAAGGAGTTCAAGGCAATGGTGGAGAACCAGACTTGCAAAAAATTCAAGGCATTGTGTAGCAACCGCGGTGGAGAGTACCTGAGCAAGGAGTTCCAAGACTACCTTGCAGCAGCACTCATCTAGGCGCAGCGCACCGCGCCATACTTGCCATAGCAAATGGTATTGTAGAAAGCGCCAACAGCACCATCGTTGAGTCGGCACACTCCATGCTTCATGTGGCTCGGCTCACCTACGACTTTTGGGCTGAAGCAGTATGCACTGCGGTGTACATCAAGAACCGTAGTCCCATCAAGGCGTTGGATCAGATGACACTGTACAAGGTACAGTTCGGCAAGAAGCTGAGCGTGGGTCATCTTTGCGCCTTTGGCAGCTTGGCACACATATACGTGCTGAAGGAGAAGCAGCAGAAATGGGACGCGAAAAGCGCACACATACTGATGATCGGCTATGATATGGCAAGCAAGGCGTATCATCCCTACAAGAGAGATAGTGGCCACGTCGTCATCTCCAGGGATGTCGTTTTTTACGAAAGCAACATCATCGCCACCAACATCATCTGCGAAGAGGCAATAAAACCAGCAAATGATGAAACAGTGGGAGCAGATATTCTCCCTCACCCCGTCTCTCTTGACCCTTCCTCTACTGTGACAGTGGGAGAACCACTCTACTCCCTCATGTGTTATGTAGCACATACAATGGCCTGATTGACAAAAGCATAGGAAGGGGATGCTCCATCACCAGTAACAACAGTTGTACCTGTAGTACCGCGCCAACTGCCTGCTAATGCTCAAGCACCAGGTCCAAGGTACCCTCTCAGGGTGCCCTACAAGACTGGTGACGGTGGGCATTTCGGGATGCTCTTAAAACTAGACCAGATGAACTTCACAGTAGCAGCAGATTGGGATGAGCCGACGTCGTACAAGGAGGCCATGGCTGCACCAGATGCAGAACTTCGGGCGCAAGCTGTGCAGCCAGAGATACAGTTGCAACTCGACAATGGCACATAAGATCTGAGTGAGCGTCCACCGGGACGCAAGGTAATCAAATGCAAGTGGATATTCAAGAAGAAGAGGGGCGCATATGGCAACCTCCAAAACTACAAGGCGAGGCTGGTCGCCAAGGGCTACTCACGGTAGGAAGGCATCGACTACACCGAAACCTTTGCTCCCGTTACAAAGTTTACCTCAGTGCGCCTGCTCCTTTCTTACGCAACAGCTAAGGATTTTGAGATTCACCACATGGATATCAAGACGGCATTCTTGAACGGTGACTTGGAGGAGGAAATCTACATGGAGCAACCGGAGGGATTTAACATGGATGACCACGAGTACCTGGTTTGCAAGCTGTAGAAGTTGCTTTACGGCCTCAAGCAAGCGTCGCGTACTTGGAACCAAAAATTGGATGCAGCACTGTAGTGCATGGGGTTTTAGCGTAGTGAGTGTGAGTATAGCATCTATCGCCGGCAGCATGGTCATGAGGTGCCCATCATCATCGTCTATGTGGATGACATGCTCCTCTTTTCCATCAGCATGTCTGCACTATAGGAGTTCAAGGAGTCCATGTAAGAACGCTACCAAATGTCTCATCTCGAGGAGGCATCATACTTCCTCATAATCCAAATCGCGCGTGACCACAAATTATGCTCTCTCTCGCTACAGCAAAGCCGCTACATTAAAGAGGTCTTATAGTGGTTTGGCATGGCAGAGGCCAAATCCATCGGCACACCTCTAGAGACGTGGCAGTACCTCATGAGCTTCGATGGAAAAGCGAATGCAGCAGAGCGGCAGAAGTACTAGAGTGTCGTCGGCTGTCTCATGTACTTGATAGTGGCAACCATGCCGGACCTCGCACAGGCTCTGAGCGCTGTGAGCCAGCACATGGCGAACCCCGCACCCGAGAACCAAAAGGTAGTGACGCGCTTCTTCCGCTACTTTGTTAGAACCATCATCATCGACATCACCTACAATAGTAACAATAACAACATCATCGGCTATACAGACGCAGATTCGGCTTCAAACCCTGAGGACCGCAAGTCCATCTCTAGACAGTTGTTCCTCATGCATGGTGGGGCCATCAACTGGTGCAGCAAGCGCCAGGTAGTCATGGCCACCTCAAGCACGGAAGCTGAGTACGTCTCTCTCACCTCTGGAGCCAAGGAAGAAGTTTGGCTTCAGCGCCTCATGGCGGAGATGAGTAGGAATGCAGCAGTTCCAGTTCCTATGGGCGTCGACAACCAGAGTGCAATCACACTCCCCAAGAATCCTGAGTACCATGCACGCACCAAGTACATTGAAATCGTATATCACTTCATCATGCACATGGTGCAAGATGGTACAATCAAGCTGGAGTTTACTCAAACCAGCAAGCACGTCCCTGATTTTTGCACCAAGCTAGTGATCCGTGAAAAGCGGTAATTCTCTACAAAGGCATGTGGACTCAGCCCATACTGATTGTGGCAAAGTGGGAGATTGTAGGAAAATGAGCCATCCTGCTCAGCTTTAGGTCCACAGGAGCAATTTCCACGAAAATACTAGATGCGTACCCCGATCATCAATCTAACTTCATCGTTATAACGCTCACGAGGCAAAATGTCTATGTGTTGGAACTTGAGGAGAGAGGGAGCCTTGGAGCAGCGAGCATGTGTGATTCGAAGGGCATCACTTGTGCTAAAGAATGGTTGTTCAATCACTCAAAATGATGGAGTACATATAGAGCTAGAGCTTGGGCAAGTCAGCCCTCTCACAAGCCACACCACTTAGCCATGGAGGCTAAGGCTCACACACTAGAGTCCATAATCTCACACAAGGGAGGAAATCAGCATAGCAATCAGGCTGACCACTCACACACGACCTAGAGAACTAGAGAATGCTCTCATGGCACACTCCTAGTGGTGACATAACCCACAAACCCATGGAGAATCGCCATGTGTCCATGACTAGCACACAAGGATCTCACCTCACCTAAAAAGTAAGGAGAGGTACCTTTATCCTAGTCAGCACACTCTGACAAGGCAATCCTAAGACCAAGGACCTTTTTGGGTATTTCTCCCATCAGGTCTTGACCCTGGACCTCTTGCCTTTTTCTTTTCTCAGGCTAAGGCATGGAGCCATCACCCATGCCCACCCAGACATCGACGGTCCCTGACCCCCGAAACATTGAAAATTCATATCTCCCAATCTGACCGTTGGATCGGCCTCAAACTTTGACCGTAGACGTTTTGCCACCTGATCTTTCCAATGGTGAAGTCGGATTGGCGATCGGAGCAGGCATCTGGTACTTTCCTGGAACTTGCTCTTGTGGACCTGAAATTGAGCCAGATGGCTCCTTTCCCAACACTACGGTCCAAGTTTGAGGCCAATCCAACAGTCGGATTGAGAGATATGAATTTTCAAAGTTTCTAGGGTCATCAAGCGCTGATATCAGGGTGACCATGGGCGATGGTTCCATGCCTTAGCCTGAGAAAGAAAAAGGCAAGAGGTCCAGGGTCAAGACCTGGTGGGAGAAATATCCAAAAAGGTCCTAGATTCTTGGGTTGCCTTGTCAGAGTGTGCTGACTAGGAAAAAGGTACCTCTCCTTACTTTTTAGGTGAGGTGAGATCCTTGTGTGCTAGCCATGGACACATGGCGATTCTCCATGAGATGGTGGATTATGTGACCACCAAGAGTGTGCAATGAGAGAATTTTCTAGCTCTCTAGGTCGTGTGTCAGTGGTCAGCGTGATTGCTAGGCTGATTTCCATCCTTGTGTGAGATTATGGACTCTAGTGTGTGAGCCTTAGTCTCCATGGCTAAGTGGTGTGGCTAGTGAGAGGGCTGACTTGCCCAAGCTTTAGCTCTATATGTACTCCATCATTCTGAGTGATTCAATAACCATTTTTCAGCACAAGTGATGTCCTTCGAGTCCCATATGCTCGCTGCTCCAAGGCTCCCTTGATAGCACCCCCCTGCACCATATGCCTGATAAAGTGATATGCGATGTCAATGTGCTTGGTGCGTGCATGGTGCTCAGGATTCTTGGCGAGTGTGATTGCGCTTTCGTTGTAGACGCGCACAGGAACAGGAACTGCTGCACTCCAACTCATCTCTGCCATGAGACGCTGAAGCCAAACTACTTCCTTGGCTCCAAAGCTAAGAGAGACATACTAAGCTTCAATGCTTAAGGTGGCCACGACCACCTGCCTCTTGCTGACCAGTTGATGGCCCCACCATTCATGAGGAACACATGTCCAGAGATGGACTTGCGGTCCTTAGGGTTTGAAGCCCAATCTGCATCTGTATAGCTGATGATGTTGTTGTCGTTGCCGTTGTAGGTGATGCCGATGTTGATGGCTCCAACAAGGTAGCGGAAGAGCCGCTTCACTGCCTTCTGGTGCTCAGGTCCGGGATTTGCCATGTGCTGGCTCACAGCGCTAACAGCCTGTGCGAGGTCTGGCCTGGTTGCCACCATCAGGTACATGAGGTTGCCGACGGCGCTCTGGTACTTCTGCTGCTCAGCTGCATTTGCTTCTCCATGGATGCTCGCGAGGTACTACTGCGTCTCCTATGGCGTGGCTAATGGTGCACACCGAGTAAGATTCTCGGATCCCAGATTGGATTCGGATTCACAAATCCGAATCCAGGTCTGGCTTTGATTCACGAATCCGAATCTGGATTCACGAATCCGTAAGATTCACGAATCTTTTCTGAATCCTATGGGTGATGGCAGGTAAAAATCATCTAATATGCCACATAAATCCCTGTTTCCATGTTGAAACAATAGGGAAAAGGATCTCCAAATCCCGAATCG
This sequence comes from Penium margaritaceum, assembly GCA_023375785.1. Classification (NCBI taxonomy): domain Eukaryota; kingdom Viridiplantae; phylum Streptophyta; class Zygnematophyceae; order Desmidiales; family Peniaceae; genus Penium; species Penium margaritaceum. Next base: position 181,729 of record SZWC01000346.1, on the reverse strand, counting down.
AATCCTCATGAAGGATTTGGATCCCAGAATCCGAATCTTTATCCGGGTTCACGAATCTTATTCACGAATCCTAAGATTTGGTGTGCAGCCTTAGGCATGGCGATGGGTTTTGCCTCTGCCATGCCAAACCGCTACAAAACATCCTTGATGTAGCGGCTCTGCTGCAGCGAGAGAGAGCGTGATTTGCGATCACACGTGATCTGGATACCGAGGAAGTATGATGCCTCCCCAAGATCAGACTTCTAGAAGCGTTCCTGCATGGCTTCCTTGAACTCCTACTGTGCAAACATGCTGTTGTAAAGGAGGAGCATGTCATCCACATAGACGATGATGATGGGCACCTCATGACCATGCTGCCAGCGATAGACGCTGTAGTCACACTCACTGCGCTCAAACTAAGGGTGCACACCGGGTAAGATTCCCGGATCCCTGATTGGATTCGGATTCACGAATCCGAATCCAGGTCTAACTTTGATTCACGAATCCGAATCTGGATTCGCGAATCCGTAAGATTCACAAATCTTTTCTGAATCCTATGGGTGATTGTAGGTAAAAATCATCTAATATGCCACATAAATCCATGTTTCCATGTTGAAACAATAGGGAAACGGATCTCCGAATCCCAAATCGAATCCTCATGAAGGGTTTGGATCCCCGAATCCGAATCTTTATCCGGGTTCACGAATCTTATTCACGAATCTTAGCTCAAACCCCATGTAGTGCAACGCCGCATCCAATATCTGGTTCCAAGTACGCGACGCTTGCTTGAGGCCGTATAGTGACTTCTGTAGCTTGCAAACCAGGTGCTCCTGGCCATCCATGACGAACCCCTCCGGCTGCTCCATGTAAATCGCCTCCTCCAGGTCACCGTTCAAGAACACCGTCTTGACGGCCACGTGGTGGACCTCAAATTCCTCTGCTGCTGCATAGGAAAGGAGCATACGCACAGAAGCAAACTTTGCAACAGGAGCAAAGGTTTCTGTGTAGTCGATGTTTTCTTGCTGCGAGTAGCCCTTGGCGACCAGCCTTGTACTTTTCCAGGTTGCCATCTGCTCCCCGCTTGTTCTTGAACACCCACTTGCACTTGATCACCTTTTGTCCACGTGGACGCTCAGTTACCTCCCACGTACTGTTGTCGAGCTGCAACTGTATGTTCTGCTGCACAGCATGCGCCCAATCTGCTGCATCTGGTGCAGCCGTGGCCTCCTTGTACGACGGCGGCTCATCACAGTCTGCTGCAACTACAACGTTCATCTGGTCTGGTTTTAAGAGCATCCAGAAATGCCCGCGCTCACCAGGCTTGTAGCGCACCCTCAGAGGGTACCTTTGACCTGGTGCTGGAGCGTTAGCAGGCAGCTGGCGCGGTGCTGTTTACACAACTGCTTTTGCTGATGGTGGTGCATCTTCTTCCTCTGCTTCTGCCGATGAGGCCGCTATATCTGCTGCATCAGACAGGGGAGAGTAGACTGGTTCTCCCACTGTCACAGTGGAAGAAGGATTAGGAGAGGCTGGGTCAGGAAGGATATCTGCTCCCACTCCCTCGTCAGCTGCTTCTACTGCCTCTTCACAGACAATGTTGGTGCCGCTGACGTTGCTCTCGTTGAACACAACATCCCTGGAGATGATGACGTGGCCTGTATCCCTCTCGTAGAGGCGATACGCCTTGCTTGCCATGTCGTAGCCAATCATCAGCATCTGCGCGCTCTTCCCATCCCAGTTTTGCTGCTTCTCCTGTGGCATGTGCATGTGCGCCAAGCTGCCAAACGCGTGAAGATGATCCACGCTCGGCTTCTTGCCAAACCACGCCTCGTACGGCGTCATCTGCTCCAGGGCCTTGGTTGGATTGTGGTTCTTTATGTACACCGCAGTGCTTACTGCTTCCGCCCAAAAGTCGTAGGTTATCCATGCCGCGTGCAGCATGCAGCCGACTGAACAATGGTGCGATTGGCGCATTCTTCTACGCCGTTCTGCTACGGCGAGTATGGCGCGGTGCTCTGCACCTTGATGCCTACTGCTGCGAGGTATTCCTGGAACTCCTTGCTTGGGTACTCTCCACCGCAATCGTTGCGCAGCGCCTTGATTTTCTTGCCAGTCTGGTTTTACACCATCGCCTCGAATTCCTTGAACCTGTCAAAGCACTGGTCCTTGGAGGAAAGGAAGTAAATAGTAGTGTAACGTTTAAAATCATCAATGAAGGTGAGAAAATACCTAGAGCCTCCAAAGCTCTAGGTCTACATCGGGCCACACAAGTCTGTGTGGACCAGCTCGAGCACCTCGTTTGCGCGCTCTCCTACTCCAGAGAACGCCTCGCGAAGCTGCTTCCCCTCCAAATAGCCGATGCACAACTGCTGCTCGAAGTTAGAGATGGTGGGCAAGTCACGCACCATCTGCTTTGTTTGACGATGCTGTAAGGCGCGCATGCCGATGTGGCCATAGCGCGCATGCCAGATTTTGCCATATGTAGCCTGCACCACTGCTGCAAGGCTCTGCTCACGCGGGGTCTCCAACCTGGCCAACTCCTCTCCTGTTTCCTTGTCGAGGATGTAGCCATAATCATCGTCAAAGACGACGCACAGTCCTGTGTTGGTGAGAGAGGACATTGAGCGAAGGTTGAACCAGCATCAGGCACATACAGCACGCCATGGAACACTTCCACTTCAACGCCACGCGGGTCCTCAAACCACATCTCCACAATCCCAATCCCCTCAACATACACCACCCGATCATCACCCAAAGCAATCAAACGGGGGGGAATGGAGAGCAGCTGCGTGAACCACTCCTTCTAGTGCGTCAGACTCTTGCTACACCCCGAGTCCTTGTACCACGCTAGATCTGCCTTTTCCTTCACCGACATGTCAGACTTTGCCGTGAAGAGGCGGTCGCGCACGTCCTTGGCGACGTTCATGTTGCCAAAATGGCGCACGCCAGTCAGGTTCTGCTGCTGTTGCTGCTGCTGTTGCTGACGTTGCTGCGACTGCTGCTGCTGTTGCTATGGAGACTATTGCTTTTGCTACTACTACTACTGCTCCTTGTGGTCCCTCTTGAACTTGAAGCACTCTTTCTTCTAGTGCCCCTCTTTTTGGCAATAGTGGCACTTGCCTTTCTTCTTGCCTCTCTACAGCCAGGACTGCTGCTGCTGCTAGTTGCGTGAGCCCATGGCCATGAAAGCTGCTTCACTGCTGCTGCTGCCGCCATTGCGCTTTGCTGCATTGCGACGCAATTCTACCTGCACCAGGTGCGTGCAGATGAAGTCGAGGTCGAGAGTCGGCTAGAAATCCAACGTCTCTCGCACCGTATCATAGCTCGTTAGGAGTCCCCTTAGCAAGAGGAGGACGAAACGCGTGTCTTCCACAGGGTTGCTGACCGCTTTCAGCTGCTTCGCCAGCTCCTTTGCCCTGTCCAAGTACGCCTCCATCCCTTCTCCACCCTGCATTTTCAACGCCATCATCTTCTCCTCCAAAAGCATGAGGAATGCAGGATCCTTGCTCTCATACCTCTTGCACAACGTGTCACTCACGTACTAAAGATGCGGGTTGGAGATGGTCTTGACAAGCAGCCTGTAGGCGTGCCTGTCCTTCTTCTTCCACTCCTCATACGTCGCTGCTGCAGTTGTAGATGAACTTGCATCTGCTGCACCTTTCTGTGGCGTCTTCCCCGTCATCACCTCTGCTGCGGTGATGCCTTTTGCCTTTGGAGGCGGAGCGCGCTCGTCGCCGCTCACCACCTCCCACAAGCCCCTCTCCTCCAAAAGGAGGCGGGTACGGATTTTCCAAAACGTGAAGTTGGCGCGTCCTTCCAGCCTCTCCAAGGGCTGGACTTCTGTTACCACGCCTGCTGCTGCCATTTTGAGCCTTGGTGATGCTCAGTGCTGCCCTTGAGTGGCGGCGTTACCCCTGCTTCTGCTGCTGCTTCAGCCAAAAATCTATCTAAAAGAAAATGGACAGTAGAGGCTAGCAGACAGAGAATTTGGAAAAACAGAGCCCTACACTTGAAAATTCAGCTCAAACCCTTCCAGATCGACCCATAAAACAGAGTCATGAAGAGGGGATTTTCAGAGATATGCCCTTTTGAAAACAGGGTATGCTTCTGCTCCTACTCAAGCTCACACCAGCCAGCTTGTAAATGGCATTTCTCCCAAATGTACCAATGGAATGTAAATATTTTTGCACCAATGGAAAGTTTAGGGAAGATACTTCAATTTGTATGAGCTACTATTTAAATGTGACAGTGAAACGAGAGAGTTATGGTCATCACAAGGCGACAGTCTTACTCAGAGAGCAGAATGTAGCCATGGCCGACCTCGTTTTGAGCATAACACTCCATCCGACTGTTGGATCTTTGTGATCTTGTGCACGATGGAAAGCTTGTCTATTGAACTTGAAGATCATGTGGTTGATCGTCAAATTTGGTGAAGGTTTAACCCCAACCCGTCACTCTCAAAATGACGGCCAGTGCAGGCTGAAAGTGGCAGAACTTGGCACTGATACCAAATGTTGGAACTGGAGGAGAGAGGGAGCCTTGGAGCACCGAGCATGTGGGACTGGAAGGGCATCACTTGTGCTCAAGAATGGTTGTTAAATCACTCAAATGATGGAGTACATATAGAGGTCGAGCTTGGGTAAGTCAGCCCTCTCACAAGCTTCACCACTTAGCCATGGAGACTAAGGCTCACACACTAGAGTCCATAATCTCACACAAGGGAGGAAATCAGCCTAGCAATCAGGCTGACCACTCACACACGACCTAGTGAGCTAGAAAATGCTCTGATGGCAGACTCCTAGTAGTCACATAACCCACAATCCCATGGATAATCGCCATGTGTCCATGGCTTGCACACACGGATCTCACCTCACCTAAAAAGTAAGGAGAGGTACCTTTATCCTAGTCAGACCAAGGACCTTTTTGGATATTTCTCCCATCAGGTCTTGACCCTGGACCTCTTGCCTTTTTGTTTTCTTAGGCTAAGGCATGGAGCCATCGCCTATGGTCACCCGGATATCGGCGGTCGATGACCTCATAAACTACGAAAGTTCATATCTCCCAATCCGACCGTTGGACCGGCCTCAAACTTGGACCGTAGACATTTTGCCACCTGATCTTTGTAATGGTGAAGTCTGATTGACGATTGGATCAGACATCTGGTAGTTTCCTGGAACTTGCTCCTGTGGACCTGAAACTGAGCCAGATGGCTCCTTTCACAACAGGTTCCATACTAAGCACTTCATAAAAATCACTTCCTTGCATAGTATCCTTAGCACCTGGTCACTTTTGCGCACGGAGCAAACTCCTAGGGCTTAGACCAACCAATGCTTCTTTAGTGTTTTCCTCAGGTGGACAACTCTATTAGGGGTCTCAAAGGTAAGAATTGTATTCAATGACAGGTAATTAACAGGTTCTTCTAGTCCTAGAGCCTGGCTCTAGCCTAGGCGCGTAGTGGCTCCCTGGATGAGCCACTTTGGGTTCAATGTGGATGGCGTCATCCCCCTTGCCTACATGGCGCTCCCTATAACCGCCAAGTGGCGTTAGCTACCAGGTTGGACCTTGGAATGTTCTAAGATTTCTCTAAGAACCTTCGTGTCCCCCTTTTGGCTTCGAAGAAAATTAGTCATCGGGTTGGGATTTGACCCAGTGACTTCTCGCTCTAGAGACTAACGCTGGAATGTCTAAGCCACAATAATTTGTCCTAGGTAGTGATTGTTGGCTATACTATCTAGATCAAGCCAAGGAGACTTCCTCCAAAGGAGCAGTGCATACCTTGTCTATCTAGACCAGACTTAGGGGTCTTATTCCAAGGGAGAAGTGCATGCCTAGTCCGTCGTGTGCCTCTCCAAATATCAGCCATGGACAAGGAGCATATCAGGTCAACAAACTTTCCCTTGCACCTCCGTCCATTAGTTGTGAGATCTCTCCTCTCTCCAGAGTCTTGGCCTTAGTCTTTGTTCGCTGCGTTGAACATACCAATGCCTTGAGTACCTATATAGTACAATTCGTTTTCAGCGCCTTTATCATGCAATCTGCGAGTATCTTCTTGGTCTCCACGTATTCCCGGTCCACGATGTCTTTTGCAACGATGTCGTATGAGAAGTGGTACCTGATGTCGATGTGCTTGGTCTGCCGGGAGGTGACATCATCGTGTGTCATTTTTGTGTTGCTCTCGTTGTTGATGCGAACCTCTATTGTATTCGTTTGTGGCAGTTTCATCTCCGTAAGTTAACTGCGTAGCCACTATGTCTCCTTGCATGCTTTTGACAGAGCGATACACTTTGCCTCAGCGGTGGAGAGGAGGACATTTTCTTGCTTTCTGCTTGCCGAAGAGATGTTATTCCTAAGTCACATGGCCTGAGGCTACGGTCTAGAAAACAGCGCCGACACAATGGCAACTGCCGACCGTCCAAGGGAATTTCACGCAAGGATCACGATCACCCCCAAGGAATTAACTATGCCTCAGGTGAGACCTAGTTACATAGGAGCTTTCGCTCGAGGTCTTAGGGGCACCCGCCCTCCAAGCCTTCTTCTTCCTTGGTGTGAGAGCCCAGCAAATTAAGTCAGCACTCTCAGACAAGCAAGATTACAACCACCTTAGCAGTTCATATCAAGCTCAGTCTCAAGCGCACAGCTCAAACAAGAGACATCAAGTGAAGGAGTAGTTGAGACAATGGCAAGTACAAGACATAAATTACTGAGGAGTGCCTTTGGCAGCCGAAGCGCACGCGCCTCGGCTAACTTGAAGCGCGCGCGCCTCGGCTGATGTCACTCCTTAAATTCAGGAGGTCATCTCCTCAATCAGGGAAGACATCCCCTGATCCAAGGCACATCTTGCATCTTGCATCTTCCAATCCGACCGAAACATGGACAGCTTATAGTATGACACCTGCTTTTTCCATCAATATGGTGAGATTGAGAATATGAATAGCCATCATACAAAAAACCCAGGGGACTTATCCTTGAACAAGGACAGTGCATGCCTGGTCTGTTGGACCGGACCCAGGGGACTTGCTCCACATGAGCAGTGCATGCCTGGTCCGTCCACTACTCGCCAATTCTGAAGACTAGTGGCCAAGGGGCATTCAAATAACAACAATCTCTCCCTTGCACCTCTGGCTACTTGTCTTGTCTTCACTCTTCGTCACTTACGCTCTTCATGCCGATACCCTGTCTTCGTGCGAGGTGGAGTTCTCAGTGTAGGGGTTTTGGTAGCACGTCTACCTGATTGAGCTTGGACGCAACGTGCTCCAGCTCCAGTACTTTCTTAGCAACCAAGTGGCGACTGAAGTGGTACCGAACTTCGATGTGTTTTGTCCTTAGCGTCAAGGTGCCATTTTTTGACATGTCGATGGCGGACTTCTTGTCCACCTTGACCACCATTGCGGCCGATTGAGGTGCTCGTATCCCTTGGAGCAGGCTACGCAGCCACATTGTCTCCTTCCATGCTTCCGCTAGAGCGATGTACTCTGCTTCGGCAGTGGAGAGGGAGACGCAGTCTTGCTTACGGCTTGTCCATGACACGGCTCCTCCGTTCAGCATGCACAGGTAGCCCGACGTGGACTTGCGGTCCTTGACATTCTCGGCCCAATCTGCATTGGTGTACACCATGAGCCGTAAGGATTCCGACTATGGCACCCCACCGTACTGGATGCCCAAGTGTTGCGTGCCCTTCAGGTAGCGAAAGATCCGCTTCACTGCTTGCCAGTATTGTAGCCCAGGGTTGGCCACATACCTGCTCACCTTCCCTATAGCGTGGCAGATGTCGGGGCGAGTCGCGACCATCGCGTACATTAGACTGCCCACGGCAGACTGATATGGCACGCCTGCAATGTCGACCTGCTCTGCTTTGTTGGTAGGAGCAGCACCTGAGGTGAGGATGCAATCTGCTGCCATGGGGGTGCTGACGGGTTTGTAGTCCTCCATGTCGTATCGCTTGAGGAAGTGATCAATACATTTGGTTTGGCTGAGCCTCATGGTGCCGGCTAAGCGATCTCGCGTGACACAGATGCCTAGGTAGTACTCAAGAGGTCCGAGGTCTTTTTACTGAAACCGGCTGCTCAGCTACATCTTGACGTTCTTCAGCAGGTTTGTCGATGATGTGCGGATGATGAGGTCATCGACATAAAGAGCCACCAAGACGAGGCCATCCTCGTCCTCTCGTATGTACATACTAAGGTTGTTCTCGAAGTGACCGTATCCAGACCCCTCCATGAAGGCGTCCATCTCCTTGTACCAGCACCTCGGGGCCTGTTTCAGCCCATACAATGACTTGTCGAGCTTGCAAACGTTTCCCGGTGGTGCATCCACCCCCTTAGGCACCTCCATCAGGACTTCTTTGTCAAGCTTTCCGTAGAGAAATGTTGTTTTGACATCTATCTGGTGAACCTCTAAGTTGTTGGCTGCTACTGTTGCGAGGAGAGATCGGATCGTTGCAAAGGTGACGACGGGCGTGTACGTCTCATCGTACTCGCTCCCCGGCCGCTGCGCAAAACCCTTGGCCACCAGCCGCGCCTTGTGGTGGTCGATGGTCCCATCCTGCTTCAGCTTCTTCATCATGACCCACTTACATCTTACAATGTGACCGTCAGCAGGCCGGTCCACCAGCTTCCATGTCCTATTCTCCTTGTGCAAGGCCAACTCGCTTTCGATGGCGGCCTTCCACTTCGCCCCATCCGATAGAGCAAGTGTTTTTGTCACTGTGGACGGTTCTCCGTGAGCCACGAAGGCGTAACTTAGACCAGTCCACTCACCAGTTGTAGCATCGTACTGTCGTGGTGGGATAGATAAGTGCAAGCTACGTCTTACTGCCTGATGCTGCGACGGCTGCTGCTACTGCTCCTGGTGCTACTGCTCTTGCTGCTCTGATTCTTTTACCACAGAATCTCCCTCAGTGGAAGATTCCACATCATCAGAGGAGGAGGAATCTGAATCAACATGAGAGTCCTCTGTTGTGGCTCTCCCAAAGTCTACCACTCCTTTTGCCTCTGTTGCCTTGTTGGTGCTCCACCCTTGTGGTGCCTCATCGCTTGTCTCCAGTGAAACCAGCCGTTCACCCGGTTTGGGCACTAGCTCGTCCTTGAGCTGTTTCTTTGCTCCTACGACAGCCTCGTTGAAGTCCACATCTTTACTACGAATCACTTTATTGCCTTGTAGGTCCCAGAGCATGGAAGAGCGTTAGGCACTGTTGTACCCCAAGAGCAGACATTTCTTGGCCTGTGGATCCAGCTTATTGGCACCCTCCCTCGTCAGCTTCTAGGCATAGGCATGGCAGCCAAACACTCGCAGATGTGAGACATCTGGCTTCTTGCGTGACCATGCCTCTTGTGGGATCATCGGTGGCAGATTCTATTTTCCCTTTCCTCGAAGGGCTGATGCAGGTATGAGGTTGATGATGTAGGTCACTGTCCTAGTGGCCTCAGCCCAGAACCGTCCTGGCAGCTTTGCTTCATACAACATCGTTCTTACCATCTCGAGAATAGTTTGGTTGAGTCGTTCAGCGACACCGTTGCTCTAGGGCGACTCAGGTACTGTACTTTCTTACCATATCCCTTACTACGCCTACCAGCCCTCACAGGCCTTGTATTCCCCACCGTTATCACAACAAAGGGCCTTGATCTTCTTGCCGGTCTACCGCTCAACCATCGCGACAAAGTGCTGCACATGCTCCTTTACCTCACTTTTCTGCTTCATGAAGTATGTCTAGATCTTTCTCGTTTTGTCATCTGTGATGGTAAGGAAATACCTGCAGCCTCCGACTCAGGCTGTCCGCATCGGCCTGCACACGTTGGCGTGGACCAACTCGAGAGGTTCACTCGCCAGATTTCTGTGCTTGTTCCCTTTGCGCCCTTTCTTCTTAGCCTTGCCCATAAGGCAGGCCTCCCATACGTTCTTCCCCTTCCCCACACCCTCTCCCTTTCTCTAGGCCAAGCCTTACACCAGCTCATGCTTTCCCATTGTCTTCAACATGGAGTGGGCGATGTGGGCCAAGCGCTTGTGCCAAATGTCTTGGCTACAGTTTGCTTCCGATGTCGTGGCAGTCCCAGCGACTGCTTTGGATTGGGTGGGTGCCATAGCTTTCACTACTTGTGTTCAATCTACTGCAATTGACGGACGGCTGCTTTCTGCCTCTACCACCTGACTGCCCCCGGCCGTCATGGCTGCCCCAGCTTCGGCAGCACCCTCCACCTTGGTTTGGAGGATGTAGAGGCCGTCCAGACATGGAACATCCACCACCACACTCTTTGAAGCATAGTGTGTATTTACTGTCGACGTGGGAAGGATGACGGCCCTATTCGTGTCGAAGATGACCGTCATGTCTCGTTCAGTAATCTTGCCAATAAAGAGTATGTTGGTAGCGAAGTTGGGCAGATATACTGCCTCGGTGAGCTTGAGCTCCTCCTCTTGGCAATTCACCTGGATGGTGACCAGCTTGTCACCCACCTTTTCAGCTGGTTCCACCCTCCCGTTAGCACAACGGAAGTTGAGGTGATAGGGGCCCATGGAGATGAGCTTGCGTTTGTCATTGGTAGAATGGTGATTTGTGCCAGAGTCAAGTGCAAAGGCCACTGGCTTAAGGAGTGCATTGCCAGTGCCAGTTGTACCTTGTGCCAACAGTGCGATGGGCTGCTTCCCACCCTTGCCTCCCTTGTAAGCCTTCTCTCCCTCTCCCTTGACCCCTTCCTTCTTTGGAGCACGGCACTCGCGTGCCCAATGCCCTGCCTTGCCATAGTTATGGGAGTTGCCAGGCCGTCGCTTCCTCTTCTCCTTGCCGTCTGCCCCCTGCTGCTGCCCTGAGTTGCTAGTTCCACTACTGCCTACTATACCCTTAGCATAGGCTCCGATGCTGGTCTTGCTATGGCTACGTCGCATAGCCTCATTGCGGATGTACTCCGAGCTGTTGGAGTATTTCACGTGGTCCTCAGGCCAGCCACAAATCACAGTGATCATGGGGCCCCAGCTTGGTGGAAAAGCCTTGAGGATAATCATCCCCTGATTGTCGACTTCAAGGCTCTAGCCCATATTGTTGGCTTGCTGAAGGAGAGTCTCAAACTGCTCCAAGAATTTTAGGACGTCCTGGCCCTCAGTCAGCTGCATCCTCAGCAACTTTTGGAGGATGAACAAACGGTTGGCGAGGAAGTGACTCTAGTAGATCTTGTATTGTTTCTTGTATGCCTCAGCTACGTTTGTGAGGCCGGAGATATGAAAGGGTAGATGTTACTGCAGTGTTGAGACCAAAATGGCCATGCATTTCTTCTTGGCCCACTTCCACACTGCCAGCTCCTCGGCTTGGGATGAAACTGGTTGGATAGCCTCCCTTGTGAAATAGGGGAGGCGATCACGGTCATCGACTATGATATCAAACTGCCACTTCCAGAGCGAGAACCCTGTCTCATCAAATTTAGGAATGGACGCATGGATGCCACTTCCTACCTCTACTGTGGACGTGACACCTCCAGTGGTGGCCAAAGGTGTTCTGGTCCATGAGCCTTCCTCGATGACGCTCTTGCCTTTCTCCTCGACAGTAGGTGGAGCCATGGTACCTACGGTTGAGGCGGATCTTCTTCTGTTGAGGCCGCTTTGCTACGCTTGCTGTTGATGCCGATGTCAGGCTGATAGAGTTGATGTCAGGCTGATGAGAGGTCTTGAACGGAGGGCTGAAGAGGAGCACTTGTAGGTGTGATAGAGCGTCCGCGCTCCTCACATTTGCCAAGCTACTGAGCAACCTATATGCTTTTTACAACTAAGTCTCACACTAGGCGTGGGCCCATGACCCTTTTGTTATTCCTCACTCACATGGCCTGAGGCTCCGGTCTGAAAAACAGCGCCGACACAATGGCAATTGCCGACCGTCCAAGGGAATTTCACCCAAGGATCACGATCACCCCCAAGGAATTAACTTTGCCTCTAGTGAGACCTAGCTACCCAAGTGCTCTCGCTGAGGGTCTTAGGGGCTCCCGCCCTCCAAGCCTTCATCTTCCTTCGTGTGAGAGCCCAACAAATTTAGTCAGCACTCTCACACGAGCAAGATTACAACCACCTTAGCACTTTATATCAAGCTCAGTCTCAAGCGCACAGTTTAAACAAGAGACATCAAGTGAAGGAGTAGTTGAGACAATGGCAAGTACAAGACATAAATAGCTGAGGAGTGCCTTTGGAAGCCGAAGCGCGCGCGCCTCAGCTAACTTGAAGCGCGCGCGCATCGGCCGATGTCACTCCTTAAATTCAGGAGGTCATTCCCTCAATCAGGGAAGACATCCCCTGATCCAAGGCACATCTTGCACCTTCCAATCCGACCGTTAGATCAGCCCAAAACTTGGACAGCTGACAGTTTAGTACCTGCACTTTCGATCGATACAGTCAGATTGACAATCTGAATAGCCATTATCAGAACAAAACCCAAGGGACTTATCCTTGAACAAGGACAGTGCATGCCTGGTCTGTTGGACCGGACCTAGGCGACTTGCTCCACATGAGCAGTGCATACGTGGTCCATCCACTACTTGCCAATTCTGGAGACTAGTGGCCAAGGGACATTCAAATAACAACAAAAGGCTGCACCACCGTTGAATTGGCATACAAAGCCCGCGGTGGACTTTCTTTCATCGATCCTTCCTCCCCAATCGGCGTTTGTGTAGCACACCAGCCGCAACGGGTCAAATCCTTCTTGGCCTCCAAACTAGAGTCCCATGTGTCGGATCTTCTATAGATGGCGCATGATGCGCTTGACTGCTTGCCAGTGCTTTGGCCCTAGATTAGCCACAAACTTGCTCACTTATCCCACATCATAGCAAATGTCAGGGCGTGTTCTTACCATACCATACATGAGGCTGCCAACTGCATAATGGTAGAGAATGTTCTGCATCTCATGCCGTTATGCTTCCATGCTGGGGCTCATGGAGGATGAGAGCTTGATGTCTGTTATCATGGGTATGGTGATGGGCTTGCAATCCTCCATGTTGTAGAGCTTGAGGACCTGCATGATGTACTTCATCTGGTTCAGCTCGATGGTACGTGCTACTTGACAGCGGTGGACGGCTATCGCGAGGTATAACTCGAGCGGACCCATGTCCTTCATCTTGAACCTGTTGCTGAGATTTGTCTTCAGCTTGTTCAACAGCTCAACTGATGACGAGCAGATGATCAGGTCATCCACGTACAATGCAACCAGCATCAAGCCTTGGTCAACCTCCTACACATAGACACTAGGGTCATTCTGGTATTGCGTGAAGGTGAGCCCGTCCATCTCCTTGTACGACATTCTTGGGGCCTGTTTCAGCCCGTAGAGTGCTTTGACCAGTTTGCAAACCTTGCCCTCTGGAGCTTTCCCTCCCTTGGGCACTTCTATTAGCACTTCTTTGTCTAGCTTCCCGTAGAGGAAAGCTGTCTTGACATCCATCTGGTGGACCTCCATATCGTTTACAACAGCGATGCCCAACATGGATTGGTGTAGGCAAAGGTGATGACAAGCGCAAAGGTCTCCTCATACTTAGAGCCTGCATGCTAAGAAAACCCTTGTTCATAGCTATTGCCTTTTACTTGTTGAGAGTACCATCCTACTTGAATTATCTTCGGAGTATCCACTTGGACCCCACCAGGTGCGCGTTTGGGGGCCTGTCCACCTGAACCCATGTTATGTTCTTTTCAATAGATGCGAGTTCGCTATCCACTGCCTCCTTCCACTTGGCCGCATCTGGCATGTTCATAGCCTCCGTTATGGTCAGAGGCTCTCCCAAAGCCAAGCATGACCAGTTGAGTTCGGTCCATTCCATACTATCACCATCGTACTTGGGCGGAGGTTTCTTCTGGCGTGTACTACGCCGAAGTGTTGCTGGTGGTGCTTCAAGGCTTAGTTGCTTTAATTACTCCTCCGCTGCCTGCGATCCGTGTTTAAGGAAGAGCCACCGGCCTTAGATTTTGACTTAGAGGCCTCGGACGACTCAGACTCAGTGTCAGAGTCTGTCGTTGTGTCAGCATACACAGCCACTCTCCTTGTAGTAGCATCCTTCACTTGCACCATCTGCCAGTTTTCTCGTGCTTGATTACTTGACTCAAGCAACACAACCCAATCTCCTGATTCGGGAGCATGGACAGGGTCCAACGACTCTCCCTTGCCGAGCGTCGTTTCATCAAACTCGACATCTCGGCTCTTGATGAGCTTTCCAGCCGCTTGGTCCCACAGCCTGTACGTCTTGTATGCGGTATCGTATCCGACCATTACATACTTACGAGCATATGCATCTAGCTTGCCACTTCCTCTTCCTGCTTGGACCTTTACCCTGGTAGTACAGGCAAAGACCTTGAAGTATTAGGCATCTGGCTTCTTCCCTGACCAAGCCTCTTGTGACGTCCTGAGCTACTTCTCTTGTTGCTTACCACGCCTTCCAAGCGCGGCTGTCAGAGTAAGATTCACGAAGTAGCAAGCAGTTCTTGCAGCTTCAGCCGAGAAGCGAGGTAGGATTTTGGCATCAGAGAGCATGCTTGGTGTCATGCCGAGGATAGTTTGATTCATGCTCGGCAATGCCATTACTTTGGGCGGTGTAAGGCGTGGTGGTCTTGTGGTTGATGTCGTGTTGGCTCAACCAGCCTTTGCACGTCTCGTACTCACCACCATTGTCCGTGCACAATGCCTTGACCTTCTTGCTTGTGTGCTGCTCTACCATCGCAAAGAACTCTTGTAGCTTCTCCTTGACATCTCCCTTTGTCTTGATGAAGTAGATCCATATCTTGCGACTGTGGTCATCGATGAAGGTCAAGAAATACTTGTTGCCGCCATTTGAAGGAGTGCGGAATGGTCCGTACACATGAGAGTGAATCACGTCCAAGACTACTGCCGCATGTTGCCCATTACACTCAAATGGCTTTCTCTTTGCCTTGCATTGGAGGCATGGCTCACACAACTTTTTGCACTTTCCCTCATCCTTGGCCTTGCATCCCTCCATCCCATGAACTACTTTGTGCTGCTGCATAGCTTGTAGTGTACTAACGGCCACATGGTCAAACCGCTTGTGCTATAGCTCAACAGCTGTCTTGGTGGAGTTGGCCGCCATGGTGATGGCTTGTGGTGCATAAATCAAGCTTTGGAGACTATGGCTCTTCAACTGCCGCATATCCCTCACTTGTACTCTTAAGGGGTTTTGTCTACAGCATGTAGAGTCCATCAACTCTTGGGACCTGTACGACAAGACTCTCCTTGGGATAGGAGATCCTCATGTCCTTGTTCTTGACAATCACGGCCTCCTCCTCTATGGAGACGACCGTCATGTCGTGGTCTGTGATTTTGGACACAGACAAGAGGTTTGTAGCAAATGAGAGCATGTAGACGACGTTCTCGAGGTTCAAGTCTTTTTCAGCACCGTTCACGTTGATGCTGATCAACTTATCTCCCTCGCCTTGCGCATGGACAAGGCTGTCGTTGGCACATTTGAAGCAACGTTCAATGTCCCTAGTGGAGATGAACCCATCCTTCTTCCTTCAAGAGTGGTGGTTCGTGCGAGAGTCGAGCCCGTATGCTCCATGCTTGACGAGTGCCGGCACACTCTTAGCCATCATGTTTGTCAACTCCTTACCCTTTCCTTTGCCCTCATATCTACCACCATGATCTCCGTCTTCCTTCTTGGGAGTCATGCACTCCTGTGCCCAATGCCCAGGCTTGCCACAGTTATGGTACTTCCTAGGACGGTTTGAACTCTTTCCACCGCCACCATTGCCTTTTCCTCCACCGCCACCGCTTCCGCTACTGCTCTGACCAAAAGAGGAGTTGTTTCCACGATCACCGTACACCACAGCATAGACAAAAACGTTAGCCTCACTACCGCTGTGACGCATGGCCTCGTAGCACATGTACTTGCACACTGCCTCATACGTCAAATCCTCCTTCCAAACGCCAAAGACAGTGATCAGTGGAACCCAGCTCTCAGGTAGCGCCATGAGGAGGATCATGGCCTACATGTTGGTGACGATTTCCCAGTTCTTTTGGGTCAATTGCTGCAACAATCCTTCAAACTGCAACAGGAAGTGCGGAATTGACTCTCCCTCGCTCACCCTAATCAAAATTAGCTTTTAAAGGGTGAAGAGGCAATTTGCGAGAGACGTTGATTCGTGTACACGTGCAAGCTTCTCATAAGCCATTGATGCATGTGTGATACCTTGAAGGTGGACATGCTGTGTCTCATGCACTGATCTCACAAGAATCGCACGTGCCATGTCATTTTTGACACTCCACGCTTCATATCTAAGACTTGTTTTTGGAGGTTCAACCTCTTTTCCAAGGAACATCTTCAAGTAGCCATGCACCCTCATGAGAATCTCAAATTGCCATTTCTACAAGGGAAAACAAAACCCTGTGAACTTTGACATCCCACCGTTGACCTGCTCGAGCGTGAGCGTCACGAGTATCGTCATACTACTTCTCTACTTCTCTGCTTCTCTACCTCGTTGAGGCCGATGTAGGCCGATGTAGGCTCTTGTTTGCTACCAGCTTAGAAGGTGCAGATCTGTTGCTTACCCCTTAGCCATTGATCACCTGCAAACGGAGAAGAACGCATACTAGCAAATCCATGGTCGTGCCTCCAAGGGCACAGCTTATCCTTGTTAGGATCCAAGGGTCGTACCTCCAAGGACAAGGATTATCCTTGGCCCTTTTTCGTTCAGTGCCAGCACCCGCCGTTGGAGCTGATGGAGCAGATGGAGTAGATCGAGCTGATGGAGCTGATGTGCAGTGCAAGACAGAGAGGGCGAGAGAGTGCGTAGAAGCGTACCTTACAACAAGTCAGTGTGGGCTCATAACCCTTCGTCAACCTGCCTGAGGTGACGGTCAAGAAAACGGGTTCGGACACAATGTTTCCTGTCAACCGCTCTTGGTATTGCAACTAAGAGATGATATCACCCTCGGAGCCAAGGTTCCACACTCAGCAGTTCATAGGATTCACTTCCTTGCACTGTGTCCTTGGCACCTAGTGACCTTCGTACGAGGAGCGAACTCCTGGGGCTTAGACCAACCAATGCTTCTTTAGTTTCTGCCTCTGGTGGACAACTGTGTTAGGAGTCTCAAAGGTAAGAACTGTACTCAATGACAGGCAATTGACAGGTTCTTATAGTCGTAGAGCCAGCCTCTAGCCTAGGCACGTAGTGGCTCCTTAGATGAGCCACTTTGGAGGCAATCTGGATTACGTCATCCCCTCTTGCCTACATGGCGCTCCCTGTGACCACCAAGTGGTGCCAACCACCAGGAAGGACCTTGGAATGTTCTAAGATGTCTCTTAGAACCTTCCTATCACCCTTCTTTGTCACAAAGAAAAATAGTCACCGGGCTGGGATTGCACCCAGTGACCTCTTGCTCCACAGACTAACTCTAGAATGTCTAAGCCACAAGCAGTTGTCCTAGGTAGTGTTTGCTGGCTATACTATCCTGATTAGACCAAGGGGACTTGCTCCAAAGGAGTAGTGCATGCCTTGTCTATCGAGACTAGACTTAGGAGACTTACACCAAGGGAGCTGAGCATGCCTAGTCCGTCCTGTACCTATGCAAATATCAGCCATGGACAAGAAGTATATCAGGTCAACACAAAGGACTCTAGAATCTTCTAAGATGTCTTTTAATACCTTTGTGTCCCCACTTTCAACACAAAGAAAATAAGTGAATGAACTGAGATGTTACCAAGTGACCTCTCGCTCTAGAGACTAACTTAGGGACATGTAAGCCATAAAGACTTGTCCTAGGTAGTATTTGCTGGCTATACTACCGAGTTTAGGCCAAGGGGACTTACTCCAAAGGAGTGTATGCCTTGTCTATCTAGACCAGACTTAGGGGACTTACTCAAAGGGAGCATCGCATGGCTAGTCTGTCCTGTGCCTGTTTAAATGTTAGCCATGGAAAGAGGGGCAGGTTAGGTCAACAAACTATCCTTTGCACCTTTATCCATTACCTCTGAGATAGCTCTTCTCTCCAACTGTCTTGGCCTTAGTCTATGTCGGCTGCGTTGACCATACCGGTACTTCAAGTATGTGCAGAGTACAATTTGTTGTCAAGCACGTTTATCATGCAACATGTGAGCATCTTCTTGGTGTCCACGTATTCCAGATCCACAATCTCCTTTGTGACCAGGTTGCATGAATAGTGGTACCTGATATCGATGTGCTTGGTCCACTAGGATATGAAATCATCATGTGCCATTTTCATTACACTCTTGTCGTTGATGCGGACTTCTGTTGCTTCCGTTTATAACACTTTCATCTCAACAAGCAAACTGTGCAGTCATTGTGTCTCCTTGCATGCTTTGGATAGAGCAATGTACTTTGCCTCAATAGTAGAGAGGGGGACAAAGTCTTACTTTCAGCTTGCCCAAGACACTATACCACTGCTGAAGAGGCAGACGAAGCCCGAGGTGGACTTTCAGTCATCGATTCTTCGTCTCCAGTTGGTACATGTATAGCGCACGAGCCGCCGTGGGTCAGATCTCTCTTGACCTCCAAACTGGAGTTCCATGTATCGTGTCTTTTGTCGAGAGCGCATAATGCATTTGACTACTTGCCAGTGGTGTTGCCCTCGATTGGCCATAAACCTGCTCACTTGTTCCACATCAAACCTGCATCAAGCCTTATTACAATCTCACGTAATTCTGCTTACGTCCTGCGGATTATAGAGGAAGAGAGCTTGATGTCTATTGTCATGGGTACGTAGATGGACTTGCATTCCTCCACGTTGTACAACTTGACGACCTCCATGATCTTCTTGGTCTCGTTTGTCTCGAGGGTACTCGCTGCTCGATTGCAATGGACGGCTATCGCAAAACATAACTCAAGCGGACCTATGTCCTTCATCTTGACAATGCTACTGAGATTTGTCTTTAGCTTGTTGAAGAGCTTGACTGACGACAAGTAGATGACCAAGTCATCTACGTACAATACAACCTGCATCAAGCCTTGCTCATCCTCACGCACATGTATACTCAGGTTATTCTGGCAATTCGTGAAGGTGATCCCATGCTTGAAGCCGTCCATCTCCTTGTACCACATCCATGGGGCCTATTTTAGATTGTAGAGTGCTTTGACCAGATGGAAAACCTTGCCCTCAGGAGCTTCCAATTAAGGGTGCACACCGGGTAAGATTCCCGGATCCCAGATTGGATTCGGATTCACGAATCCGAGTCCAGGTCTGGCTTTGATTCACGAATCCGAATCTGGATTCACGAATCCGTAAGATTCATGAATCTTTTCCGAATCCTATGGGTGATGGCAGGTAAAAATCATCTAATCTGCCACATAAATCCCTGTTTCCATGTTGAAACAATAGGGAAAAGGATCTCCGAATCCCGAATCGAATCCTCATGAAGGATTTGGATCCCCGAATCCGAATCTTTATCCGGGTCCACGAATCTTATTGACAAATCCTAGGATTTGGTGTGCAGCCTTACTTCCAATCCCTCGGGCACTTCCATTGGCCTTTATTTGTCTAGCTTCCTGTAGAGAAAAGCTGTCTTGACATCAATCAGGTAGACCTCCAGATCGTTTTGAACATCAATGCCCAACATGGATCTGATGGAGGCAAAGGTGACAATAGGCACGAATTTCTTCTCTTAGGAGGAGCCTCCTCGCTAGAAAACCTCATTTGCTACAACTCTTATCTTGTACTTGTCAATAGTACCATCTTGCTTGAACATTTTCTGGAGATCCCACGTTGACCACACCACGTGCGCGTTTGGGGGCCTGTACACCAGCACCCATATACAATTCTCTTCGATGGACCGAGTTTTCTATCCACTGCCTCCTTTCACTTGACTGTACTTGACATGTTCATGGCCTACGCTACGGTCAGGCTCTCCCTGAGCCCAACATGACCAGCTAAGTCTGGTCCATTCTACACTCTTAGCACCGTACTGGAATCGAGGTTTCTTCCAGTGCGTATGACACCAAAATGTTGCTAGTGGTGATGAAAGGCTTAATTGCTTCTCTTGCTCCTACACTACGAATGATCCGTTGTTTAACAAATAGCCACCGGCCTTAGAGCTTGACTGAGAGGCCTTGGACGACTCATACTCTGTGTCAGAGTCAATCATTACATTAGCGTACTGTTGGGAAAGGAGCCATCCGGATCAGTTTCACGTCCACAATAGCTAGTTCCACGAAACTACCAGATGCCTGCTCTGATCGTCAATCCCGATCGTCACCATTGGAAAGATCAGGTAGCAAAATGTCTACGGGACAAGTTTGAGGCCAATCCAACAGTCAGATTGGGAGATATGAGTTTTCGAAGTTTCCGGGGTAATCGACCGCCGATATCTGGCTGACCATGGGCGATGGCTCCATGCCTTAGCCTGAGAAAAGAAAAAGGCAAGAGGTCACGAATCAAAACCTGATGGGAGAAAAATCCAAAAAGGTCCTAGATTTTTGGGTTGCCTTGTCAGAGTGTACTGACTAGGAAAGAAAGTATCTCTCCTTACTTTTTAGGTGAGGTGAGATCCTAGTGTGCTAGCCATGAATACATGACGATTCTCCATGGGATTGTGGGTTCTTTGACCACTAGCAGTGTGCCATGAGAGCATTTTCTAGCTCTCTAGGTCGTGTGTTAGTGGTGAGCCTGATTGCTAGGCTGATGTCCTCCCTTGTGTGAGATTATGGACTCTAGTGTGTGAACCTTAGCCTTCATGGCTAAGTGGTGTGGCTTGTGAGAGGACTGACTTGCCCAAGCTCTAGCTCTATATGTACTCCATCATTTTGAGTGATTGAAAAACCATTCTTCAGCACAAGTAATGCCCTTCCAGTCCCACATGCTCGCTGCTCCAAGGCTCCCTCTCTTCTCCAATTCCAATACTTGGTATCAGAGCCAAGTTCTGCCACTTTCAGCCAGCACAGGCCGTCACCTTGGGAGTGCCGGGTTGGGATAAAATCGTCACCAGATTTGACAATCGACCACAAGATCTTTGAGTTCATAAAACAAGCTTTCCAACGAGTCCAAGATCACAAAGATGCAACAGTTTGATTGAGAGTTATGCTAAAAAAAAGTCGGTCAGGGCTACACTCTTCTCTCTGAGTAAGACAGTCCCCTTGTGATGACCATAACCCTCTCGTTTCTTTGTCAAATTTAAAACGTAGCACATACAAACTGAAGTATTTTTCCTAAGCTTTCTATTGGTGTACAAACATTTGCATTCCATTGGTACGTTTGGGAGAAACGTCGTTGACAACCTGGCTGGTGTGAGCTGGAGTAGGAGCAGAAGCATACCATGTTTTCAAAAGGGCATATCTATGAAAATCCCCTGTTGATGATCCTGTTTCATGGGTTGATCTGAAACGTTTTGAGCTGAATTTTCCAGTTATGGGCTTATTTTTTCCACATTCCCAGGGTGCTGGCCTTTACTGTCCATTTTATGTAAGACAGATTTCTGGTAGAGGCAGCAGCAGAGCAGGGGTAGCGCCGCCACTCAAGGGCAGCGCTGAGCATCACCAAAGCTCAAAATGGCAGCAGCAGGCATGGTAACATTAGCCCAGCCATTGGAGAGGCTAGAAGGACGCGCCAACTTCACGTTTTGGAAGATTTGTACCCGCCTCCTTTTAGAGGAGAGGGGCATGTGGGACGTGGTGAGCGGCGACAAGCGCGCTCCGCCTCCCCAAGTAAAAGGCATCACCGCAGCGGAGGTGGTGGCGAGGAAAATGCCGCAAAAGGGTGCAGCAGATGCAAGTTAATCTACAAGTGCAGCGGCGACATATGAGGAGTGGAAGAAGAAGGACAGACAAGCTTACTGGCTGCTTGTCAACACAATCTCCAACTCGTATCTTCAGTACGTGAGTGACAAGGCTACTGCAAAAGAGGGATGCGACACATTGTGCAAGAAGTATGAGAGCGAGGATCCTCCATTCCTCATGCTTTTGGAGGAGAAAATGATGGCATTGAAAATACAGGGTGGCGCAGGGATGGAGGCGTACTTGGATAGGCCAAAGGAGCTCGCGAAGCTGCTGAAAGCGGCCGGCAACCCTGTGGAAAACACGCGCTTCGTCCTCCTCTTGTTGAGGGGATTCCCAACGAGCTATGACACGCTGCGAGAGACGTTGGAGTGCCAGCCGACTCTCGACCTCGACTTCATCTGCACGTACCTGGTGCAGGTAGAACTGCATCGCAATGCAGCAAAGCGCAATGGCAGCAGCACCAGCAGTGAAGCAACTTTCATGGCCATGGGCTCACGCAACCAGCAGCAGCAGCAGTTGGAGGAGTAGAGAGGCAAGAAGAACGGCAAGTCCCACTATTGCTAGAATAGGGGCACTACAAGAAAGAGTGCTTCAAGTTCAAGAGGGACCAGGAAGAGCAGCAGGAACATCAGCAAAAGCAGCAATCTCCATAGCAATAGCAGCAGCAGTCACAGTAACGTCAGCAGCAGTTGCAGCAGGAGCAGAACCAGACCGGCGTGCACCATTTTGGCATCATAAACGTGGCCAAGGAGGTGCGCGACCACCTCTTTATGGCAATGTGTGACATGTCGCAGAAGGAGAAGGCGGATCTGGCGTGGTACAAGGACTACGAGTGTACCAAGAGCCCAAGAAACCACAAGGAGTGGTTTATGCAGCTGCTCTTCATTTCCCCCAGTCCGATTGCTTTGGATGATGATCGGGTGATGTATGATGAGGGGATTGGAATTGTGAAGATTTTGTTGGAGACCCCGCGTGGCATTGAAAAAGGAGATGTTCCATGGCGTGCTGTACATACCTAATGTTGAATTCAAAATTCTCACAATGTCCTCTCTCACCAACACAGGACTGCGACTCGTCTTTGACGATGACTATGGCTACATCCTCGACAGGGAAACCGGAGAGGAGTTGGCTAGGTCGGTGAAGGAAGGCTACATGTACCACCTGCTAGGGGCAACCAAGATCCTGCGCAAGCAGAGTCTTGCAGTAGTGGTGCAGGCCACAGATGGCAAAATCTAGCATGCGCGCTACGGCCACATCGGCATGCGCGCCTTGCAGCAACTTCATACAAAGCGGATGGTGCGTGACTTGCCCACCATCTTTATTTTTTAGCAGCAATTGTGCATCGGCTGTTTGGAGGGGAAGCAGCATCTCGAGGCGTTCTCTGGTGTAGGGGAGCGTGCGAAAGAGGTCCTCGAGCTGGTCCACATAGACTTATGTGGCCCGATGCAGGCCCAGAGTTTTGGAGGCTCTAGGTATTTTCTCACCTTCATTGATGATTTGAGCCATTATATTGCTGTGTACTTCCT
The DNA here is from genome assembly GCA_023375785.1 of Penium margaritaceum. Classification (NCBI taxonomy): domain Eukaryota; kingdom Viridiplantae; phylum Streptophyta; class Zygnematophyceae; order Desmidiales; family Peniaceae; genus Penium; species Penium margaritaceum. The sequence continues at coordinate 158,537 of SZWC01000346.1, read as the reverse complement.
TTCCTCCAATGACTAGTGCTTTGACAGATTCAAGATTTCAAGGCCATGGTGGAGAACCAGACTCGCAAGAAAATCAAGGCACTGCGCAGCGACCGCGGTGGAGAGTACCTGAGCAAGGAGTTCCAGGACTACCTTGCAGCAGCAGGCATCAAGGCGCAGCGGACCACGCCATACTCGCCGCAAAAAAGCAGCGTAGCGGAACGCACCAACTGCACCGTCGTTGAGTTGGCGCGCTCCATGCTGCACGCGGCTCGGCTCACCTATAACTTTTGGGCGGAAGCAGTGAGCACCGTAGTGTACATCAAGAACCGTTGTCCAACCAAGGCCCTGGAGCAGATGACACCGTACGAGGCGTGGTTTGGCAAGAAGCCGAGCGTGGGTCATCTTCGCGCGTTTGGCAGCTTTGCGGACATGCACGTGCCAAAGGAGAAGCGGCAAAAGTGGGACGCGAAGAGCGCACAGATGTTGATGATTGGCTACGACATGGCAAGCAAGGTGTATCGTCTCTACGAGAGGGATACTAGCCATGTCATCATCTCCAAGGATGTCGTCTTCAACGAGAGCAACGTCATCGGCACCAACATTGTCTATGAAGAGGCAGTAGAAGCAGCAGTTAACAAGGCAGTGGGAACAGATATCCTTCCTGACCCAGTCTCTCCTGATCCTTCCTCCAGTGTAACAGTGGGAGAACCAGTCTACTCTCCCATGTCTGATGCAGCAGATACAACGGCCTCATCAGCAGAAGTAAAAGAAGAAGGTGCACCACCATGAGCAGGAGCACTTGTGCCAGCCACCATCGCGCTAGCCGCCTGCTAACGCTCCAGCACCTTGTCGAAGGTACCCTCTCAGGGCGCGCTACAAGCCTGGTGAGCGCGGATATTTCTGGATGTAGCAAAAACCAGATCAGATGAATGTTGTTGTTGCAACAGATTCAGACGAGCTAACTTCCTACAAGGAGGCCATGGCTGTACCAGATGTAGCAGATTGAACGCAACATGTGCAGCAGGAGATACATTCGCAGCTCGACAACGGCACGTCGGAGCTGACTGAGCGTCCAGCTGGATGCAAGGTAATCAAGAACAAATGGGTGTTCAAGAAGAAGAGGGGTGCATATGGCAACCTAGAAAAGTACAAGGCAAGGCTGGTGGCCAAGGGCTACTTGTAGCAGGAAGGCATCGACTACACGGAAATCTTTGCTCCTGTTGCAGGGTTTGCCTCAATGCGCACGCTCCTTTCTTATGCAGCTGTTGAGGATTTTGAGATTCACCACATGGATATCAAGACGGCATTCTTGAACGGTGTCTTGGAGGACAAAATCTACACGGAGCACCCAGAAGGATTCATCATGGATGGCCAGGAGCACCTGGTTTGCAAGCTCCAGAACCTGGCTTGCAGCAAGTCAATGTACGGCTTCAAGCAATCGTCGCGTGCTTGGAACCAAAAGTTGGATGCGGCGTTCCAGTGCATGGGGTTCGAGCACACCGAGTTTGACTACAGTATCTATCGCTGGTAGCATGGTCATAAGGTGCTCATCATCGTCGTCTATGAGGATGACATGCTCCTCTCTGTTGAGAAAGGAGCCATCCGGCCCAGTTTCAGGTCCATATGAGTAAGTTCTAGGAAAGTACAAGATGCCTGCTCCGATTGTCAATCCGACTTGACCATTGGAAAGATCAAGTGGCAAAATGTCTACGGTCTAAGTTTGAGGCCGATCCAACAGTCGGATTAGAAGATATGAATTTTTGTAGTTTTCGGGATCATCGACCGCCGGTATCCGGGTGACCATGGGCAATGTCTCTATGCCTTAGCCTGAGAAAAGAAAAAAGGCAAGAGATCCAGGGTCAAGAACTGATGGGAGAAATATCCAAAAAGGTCCTAGATTCTTGGGTTGCCTTGTCAGAGTGTGCTGACTAGGAAAAAGGTACCTCACCTTACTTTTTAGGCAAAATGAGATCCTTGTGTGCTAGTCATGGACACATGCCAATTCTCCATGAGATTGTGGGTTATGTGAAAACTAGGAGTGTGCCATGAGAGCATTTTCTAGCTCTCTAGGTCCTGTGTGAGTGGTCAGCCTAATTGCTAGGCTGATTTCCTCCCTTGTGTGAGATTATGGACTCTAGTGTGTGAGCCTTAGCCTCCATGGCTAAGTGGTGTGGCTTGTGAGAGGACTGACTTGCCCAAGCTCTAACACTATATGTACTCCATCATTTTGAGTGATTCAACAACCATTCTTCAGCACAAGTGATGCCTTTCCAGTCCCATATGCTCCCTGCTCGAAGGCTCCCCTCTCCTCCAGATCCAACATTTGGTATCAAAGCCACGTTCTGCCACTTTCAACCAGCACTGGCCGTCACTTTGAGAGTGACGGGTTGGGCTGAAACCTTTTTCACGTTTCACAATTAACCACAAAATCTTTAAGTTCAAGAGACAAGATTTCCAACGAGCCCAAAATCGCGAAGATCCAACGGTTGGACTGAGAGTTATGCTCAAAACGAGGTCGGCCAGGACTGCACTCTTGTCTCTGAGTAAGACTGTCGCCTTGTGATGACCATAACTCTCTTGTTTCTTTGTCAAATTTAAAACGTAGCACATACGAATTAAAGTATTTTTCCTAAGCTTTCGATTGATGCAAAAATATTTGCATTCCATCAGTACGTTTGGGAGAAACGCCGTTTACAAGCTGGCTGGTGTGAGCTGGAGTAGGAGCACAAGCATACCCTGTTTTCAAAAGAGCATATCTCTAAAAATCCCCTTTTCATGACCCTGTTTTATCGGTCAATCAGAAAGGTTTTAAACTGAATTTTCCATTGGTCGGTTCAGTTTTTCCAAATTCCCAGTCTGCTGGCCTCTACAATCCATTTTCTGTCAGACAGCTTTCTGGCTGAAGCAGCAGTAGAAGCAGTGGTAGCGCCGCCAGTCAAGGGCAGCGCTGAGCATCTCCAAGGCTCAAAATGGCAGCAGCAGGTGTGGTAACAGCAGCCCTGCCCTTGGAGAGGCTGGAAGGGCGCGCCAATTTCACGTTTTGGAAGATCCATACCCTCCTCCTTTTGGAGGAGAGGGGCTTGTGGGAGGTGGTGAGCAGTGACGAGCGCGCTCCGCCTCCACAGGCAAAAGGCATCACCGCAGCAGAGGTGGTGGCGAGGAAGACGCCCCAGAAAGGTGCAGCAGATGCAAGTTCATCTACAACTGCAGCAGCGGCATATGAGGACTGGAAGAAGAAGGACAGGCAGGCCTACAGGCTGCTTGTCAACACCATCTCCAACCCGCATCTTCAGTACGTGAGTGACAAGGCTACTGCAAAAGAGGGGTGGGACACGTTGTGTAAGAAGTATGAGAGCAAGGATCCTGCATTCCTCATGCTTTTGGAGGAGAAGATGATGGCGTTGAAAATGCAGGGTAATGCAGGGCAACGTCAGTAGGAGCAGCAGCAGCAGCAGAACCAGACTGGCGTACGCCATTTTGGCAACATGAACGTCGCCAAGGAGGTGTACGACCGCCTCTTCATGGCGAAATCTGACATGTTGCAAAAGGAAAAGGCGGATCTGGCATAGTACAAGGACTCGGGGTGTACCAAGAGTCTGACGCACCACAAGGAGTGGTTCACGCAGCTACTCTCCATTCCCCCCCGTCCGATTGCTTTGGGTGATGATCGGGTGGTGTATGCTCAGGGGAATGGGATTGTGGAGATGTGGTTTGAGACCCCACGTGGCATTGCAGTGGGAGTGTTCCATGGCGTGCTGTATGTGCCTGATGTTGCGTTTAACCTTCTCTCAGTGTCCTCTCTCACCAACACAGGACTATGCGTCGTTTTTTACGATGATTATGGCAACATCCTCGACAAGGAAACAGGAGAGGAGTTGGCCAATTCGGAGAAAGAAGGCGATATGTACCGCCTGCTGGGGGCGACCAAGATCCCGCGTGAGCAGAGCCTTGCAGCAGTGGTGCAGGCCACCGATGGCAAAATCTGGCATGCGCGCTACGGCCACATCGGCATGCGCGCCTTGCAGCAACTTCAAACGAAGCAGATGGTGCGTGACTTGCCCACCATCTCTAACTTCGAGCAGCAGTTGTGCATTGGCTGTTTCGAGGGGAAACATCATCGCGAGTCATTCTCTGGAGCAGGAGAGCGCGCGGAGGAGGTGCTCGAGCTCGTCCACACAGACTTGTGTGGCCTGATGTACACCCAGAGCTTTGGTGGCTCTACGTTTTTTCTCACCTTCATTGATGATTTCAGCCATTATACTACTGTGTACTTCCTTTCCTCCAAGGACCAGTGCTATGACAGGTTCAAGGAGGTCAAGGCCATGGTGGACAACCTGAATGGCAAGAAAATCAAGGCGTTGTGTAGCGACCGCGGTGGAGAGTACCTGAGCAAGGAGTTCCAGGACTACCTCGCAGCAGCAGGTATCAAGGCGCAGAGTAGTGTGCCATACTCGTCGTAGCAGAACGCCGTAGCAGAATGCGCCAATCGCACCATCGTTGAGTCGGCGCACTCCATGCTGTACGCGGCTCGGCTCACCTACGACTTTTGGGCGGAAGCAGTAAGCACTACGGTGTACATCAAGAACCGCAGTCCAACCAAGGCCCTAGAGCAGATGACGTCGTACGAGGCGTGGTTCGGCAAGAAGTCGAGCGTGGGTCATCTTCGCACGTTTGGCAGCTCGGCGCACATGCACGTGCCAAAGGAGAAGCGGCAAAAGTGGGACGCGAAGAGTATGCAGATGCTGATGATTGGTTACGACGTGGCAAGCAAGGCGTATCGCCTCCACGAGAGGAATACAGGCCACGTCATCATCTCCAGGGATGCCGTCTTCAACGAGAGCAACATCATCGGCACCAAGATTGTTTGTGAAGAGGCAACAGTAGCAGCAGCCGACGAAGCAGTGGGAGCAGATATCCTTCCTGACCCAGTCTCTCCTGATCCTTCCTCTATTGTGACAGTGGGAGAACCAGTCTATTCTCCCATGTCTGATGCAGCAGATACAGTGGCCTCATCGGCAGAAGCAGAGGAAGAAGATGCACCACCATCAACAAGAGAGGTTGTGCCGGCAGCACCGCGTCAGCCGCTTGCTAACGCTCCAGCACCAAGTCGGGGGTACCCTCTCAGGGTGCACTACAAGCCTGGTGAGCGCGGGCATTTCTGGATGCTCCAAAAACCAGACCAGATGAACGTTGCAGTTGCAGCAGACTGTGATAAGCCGACGTCGTACAAGGAGGCCATGGCGGCACCAGATGCAGCAGATTGGGCGCAAGTTGTGCAGCAGGAGATATAGTCACAGCTCGACAACGGTACGTGGGAGCTGACTGAGCGTCCACCTGGACGAAAGGTGATCAAGTGCAAGTGGGTGTTCAAGAAGAAGCGAGGAGCAGATGGCAACTTGGAAAAGTACAAGGCAAGGCTGGTCGCCAAGGGCTACTCGCAGCAAGAGGGCATCGACTATACAGAAACCTTTGCCCCTGTTGCAAAGTTTACCTCTGTGTGTACGCTCCTTTCATTTGCAGCAGCAGAGGACTTTGACGTCCACCACATGGATGTCAAGATAGCGTTCCTGAACGGTGACCTGGAGGAGGAGATTTACATGGAGCAGCCGCAGGGGTTTTTGATGGATGGCCAGGAGCACCCGGTTTGCAAGCTGCAAAAGTCGTTGTACGGCCTCAACCAAGCGTCGCGTGCTTGGAACCAGAAGCTGGATGCGGCGTTGCAGTGCATGGGGTTCGAATGCAGTGAATGTGACTACAGCGTCTATCGCTGGCAGCATGGTCATGAGGTGCCCATCATCATCGTCTATGTGGATGACATGCTCCTCCTTTCCAACAACATGTCTGCACTGCACGAGTTCAAGGAAGCCATGCAAGAGCGCTTCCAGATGTCTGATCCCAGGGAGGCATCATACTTCCTCGGTATCCAGATCACGCGTGACCGCAAATCAGACTCTCTCTCCCTGCAGCACAGCCGTTACATCAAGGATGTCTTGCAGCGGTTCGGCATGGCAGAGGCAAAACCCATCGGCACGCCGCTGGAGACGCGGCAGTATCTCGTGAGGTTCAATGGTAAAGCGGATGCAGCTGAACGGCAGAAGAACCAGAGCGCCGTCGGCAGCCTCATGTACCTGATGGTGTCAACCAGGCCGGACCTCGCACAGGTTGTTAGCGCTATGAGCCAGCACATGGCAAACCTCGGACCTGAGCACCAGAAGGCAGTGAAGCGGATCTTCCGCTACCTTGCTGGAACCATCAATATCGACATCACCTACAACTGCAATGACAATAACATCATCGGCTACATAGACGCAGATTGGGCTTCAAACCATGAGGACCGTAAGTCCATCTCTGGACATGTGTTCCTCATGAATGGTGGGGCCATCAGCTGGTGCAGCAAGCGGCAGGTGGTCATGGCCACCTTAAGCACGGAAGCTCAGTACGTCTCTCTCGGCTTTGGAGCCAAGGAAGCAGTTTGGCTTCAGCGTTTCATGGCAGAGATGAGTGGGAGTGCAGCAGTTCCAGTTCCTGTGCGCGTCGATAACCAGAGCGCAATCGCACTTGCCAAGAATCCTGAGCACCATGCACGTACCAAGCACATTGACATCGCATATCATTTCATCACGCACATGGTGCAGGAGGGTGCTATCCAGTTGGAGTTTACTCCAACCAGCAAGCAGGTCGCTGATTTCTGAACCAAATAAATGATCCGTGAGAAGCACTGTTCTGCATGAAGGCATGTGGACTCAGCCCACTCTGAGTGCAGCAAAGTAGGAGATTGTTGGGAAAGGAGCCATCCGGCCTAGTTTCAGGTCCACAGGAGCAAGTTCCAGGAAAGTACAAGATGTGTGCTCCGATTGTCAATCTGACTTGACCATTGGATAGATCAGGTGGCAAAATCTCTATGGTCCAAATTTGAGGCCGATCCAACGGTCAGATTGGGAGATATGATTTTTCGTAGTTTTCGAGGTCATCGCCCGCCGATATCTGGGTGACCATGGGCGATGGCTCCATGCCTTAGCCTGAGAAAAGAAAAAGGCAAGAGATCCAGGGTCAAGACCTGATGGTAGAAATGTCCAAAAAGGTCCTAGAATCTTGGGTTGCCTTGTTAGACTGTGCTAACTAGGAAAAAGGTACCTCTCCTTACTTTTTCGGTGAGGTGAGATCCTTGTGTGCTAGCCATGGACACATGGTGATTCTCCATGGGATTGTGGGTTATGTGACCACTAGGAGTTTGCCATGAGAGCATTTTCTAGCACTCTAGGTCGTGTGTGAGTGGTCAGCGTAATTGCTAGTCTGATTTCCTCCCTTATGTGACATTATGGACTCTAGTGTGTGAGCCTTAGCCTCCATGGCTAAGTGGTGTTGTTTGTGAGAGGGCTGACTTGCCCAAGCTCTCACTCTTTATGTACTCCATCATTTTGAGTGATTCAACAACGATTCTTTAGCACAAGTGATGCCCTTCCAGTCCCACATGCTCGCTGCTCCAAGGCTCCCTCTCTCCTCCAGATCCAACACTTTCCAACAGCATGTCTGCGCTTCATAAGTTCAAGGAGGCCATGCAGGAGCGCTTCCAGATGTCTGATCTCGGGAAAGCATCATACTTCCTCGATATTCAGATCACCCGTGACCGCAAATCACGCTCTCTCTCCCTGCAGGAGAGCCGCTACATCAAGGATGTCTTGCAGCGGTTCGGCATGACAGAGGCCAAACTGATCGACATACCGCTAGAGACGCGGCAGTACCTTGTGAGCTTCAATAGAGAAGCAGATGCAGCTGAGCAGCAAAAGTACCAGAGCGCCATTGGCAGCCTCATATCCCTGATGGTTACAACCAAGCCGGACCTAACACAGGCATTTAACGCTATGAGCCAGCACATGGCTAATCACGAACCTGAGCACCAGAAGGCAGTGAAGCGGATCATCCGCTATCTTGTTCGAACCATAAACATCGGCATCACCTACAACGACAACGATAACAACATCATCGGCTATACAGACGCTGATTGGGCTTCAAACCTTGAGGACCGCAAGTCATCTCTGGACATGTGTTCCTCGTGAATGGTGGGGCCATCAGCTGGTGCAGCAAGCGGCAGGTGGTCGTGGCCACCACAAGCACGGAAGCTGAGTACGTCTCACTCAGATTTGGAGCAAAGGAAGCAGTTTGGCTTCAGCGCCTCATGGGGGAGATGAGTGGGAGTGTAGCAGTTTCAGTTCCTGTATGCGTCGACAACCAAAGCGCAATTGTACTCGCCAAGAATCCTAAGCACCATGCATGCACCAAGCACATTGACATTGCATATCATTTCATCAGGCACATGTTGCAGGACGGTGCTGTCAAGCTGGAGTTTACTCCAACCAGCAAGCAGGTCGCTCATTTCTGCACCAAGCCAGTGACTCGTGAGAAGTAGCAGTTTTGCATAAAGGCATGTGGACTCAGCCCACTCTCACTGCGGCAAAGTGGGAGACTGTTGGGGAAGAAGCCATCCGGCTCAGCTTCAAGTCCACAAGAGCAAGTTCCAAGAAACTACCAGATGCCTGCTCCGATCGTCAACCGACTTCACCATTGGAAATATCAGGTGGCAAAATGTGGACAGTCAACGTTTGAGGCCGGTCCAACAGTCGGATTGGGAGATATGAATTTTCGAAGTTTCCCGGGTCATCGACCGCCGATATCTGGGTGACCATGGGCGATGGCTCCATGCCTTAGCCTGAGAAAAGAAAAAGGCGAGAGATCCAGGGTCAAGACCTGATGGGAGAAATATCCAAAAAGGTCCTAGATTCTTGGATTGCCTTGTCAGAGTGTGCTGACTAGGAAAAAGGTACCTCTTCTTACTTTTTAGGTGAGGTGAGATCCTTGTGTGCTAGCCATGGACACATGGCAATTCTCCATGGGATTGTGGGTTCTGTGACCACTAGGAGTGTGCCATGAGACCATTGTCTAGCTCTCTAGGTCTTGTGTGAGTGGTTAGCCTGATTGCTAGGCTGATTTCCTCCCTTGTGTGAGATTATGGACTCTAGTGTGTGAGCCTTAGCCTCCATGGCTAATTGGTGTGGCTTGTGAGAGGGCTGACTTGCCCAAGCTCTAGCTCTATATGTACTCCATCATTTTGAGTGATTGAACAACCATTCTTCAGCACAATTGATGCCCTTTCAGTCCCACATGCTCGCTGCTCCAAGGCTCCCTCTCTCCTCTAGTTCCAATACGTGCAGAGCCACTCCCCTTGTAGCACCATCCTCCATTGGCACCATCAGCCTGTTCTCATGTCCTTGATCATGTGACTTGAGTAACATAATCCCCTCTCCTGATTAAGGAGCATGGACAAGATCCTGCAACTCTCCCTTGCCGAGCGTCCTTTCATCAAACTCAATATCTCGGCTCTTACTGAGCTTTCCAGCCGCTAGGTCCTACAGCCAGTACGTCCTGTGTGTTGTGTCCTATCCGACTATTACACACTTGCAAGCGTGTGCATCCAGCTTGCCACTTCCTTCTCCAGCTTGGACCTTTGTCCATGCAGTATACACAAAGACCCTTTATTGTGAGGCAACCGGCTTCTTCCCTGACAAGGCCTACTTTATCTTATTGAGTTGCTTCATTTACTGCTTCTTTCCACACCTTCAAAGGGCGGCTATCGGAGTGAGATTCACAAGGTATCAAGTAGTTCTTGCAGGTTGAGCCCTCAAGCAGGATGGGAGTTTGGCATCAAAGACCATGTTTTGTGTCATGCCGAGGATAATCTGGTTCATCCGCTTGGCAACGCCACTACGCTAGGGAGTGTAAGGCATAGTGGTCCGGTGGTTGATGCCCTATTGGCTAAACATACCTTTTCACACCTCGTACTCAACACCGTTGTCCGTGCGTAGTGCCTTGACCCTCTTGCTTGTCTGTCACTCTACCATGGCTACAAACTCTTTAGCTTTTCCTTCATCTTCCCCTTTTTCTTTAGGAAGTAGATCCACATCTTGCGACAACGGTCATCGATAAAGGTAAGGAAATACTTGCTGCCGGTGATTGAAGGAGAGTGGAATGGTCCACACATATCCGAGTGAAGGAGGTCCAAGATTGCTATTGCACATTGCCCATTACCCTCAAAGCGCTTTCTCTTTGCCTAGTATTGGAGGTATGGCTCACACAACTTCTTGCACTTTTCTTCATCCATGGCATTGTATCCCTCCATCCCATGCATCACTTTGTGCTGCTACATAGTTTGCAGTGTGCTGTGAGCCACATGGCCAAACCACCTGTGCCACAGCTCAACGTTTATGTCATTGGTCAAATTGGCCGCTATGGTGGCAGCCTGTGGTGCAACATCAGTCCTAGGAGACGTGAGCTCTTCAACCGCCGCATATCCCTGATTCCTTCTCTCAAGGGGCTTCGTCTATAGCACATACAGCCCATCAACTCTTGGGACCTGTGCAACAAGACTCTCCTTGGGATAGGAGATCTTGATGTCATTGTTCTTGACAACCACGACCTCCCCCTGGTAAAGACGACCGTCATGTCGTTGTCCATGATTTTGGTCACAAACAAGAGGTTTGCCGCAAAAGACGGCATGTAGACGATGTTCTTCAACTTCAAGTATTTTTTAGCACCGTTCATGTTGATGGTGATCAACTTATCTCCCTCATCTTCCGCATGGACAAGGTTGTTGTTGGCATAACAGAAGCGACATTCAGTGTCCCCAGTGGAGATGAACCCATCCTTCTGCTTTAAATAGTGGTGATTTGTGCCAAAGTCGATTCCATAGACTCTTTGCTTGAGTAGTGGTGCTCCCTTGGTTGTTCGTACCCTCTGAGTCATCATGTTTGTCAGCTCCTTACCCTTTCATGTACCCTCGATGCTACCTCCATGATCTCTGTCTTCTTTTTTAGGAGCGTTGCACTCCTGTATCCAATGCCAAGACTTGCCACAGTTATGTCACTTTAGTGGTTGCTTTGTACCCTTTCCACCGCCACCATTGCCTCTTCCTCGACCGCCAACACTTTCACTTCCGCTGTGATCAGAAGAAGAGTTGTTGCCAGGACCACCATACTGTGTAGCATAGGCTGAAATATTATCTTCACTACCGCTACAACGCATGGCCTCGTTATGCATGTACTCGGACACTACCTCATATTTCAGTCCTCTTCCAACCGCCAAAACCGGTGATCAGAGGACCCCAAATTTTGGGTAGCACCATGAGGAGGATCATGCCCTACATGTTGGTGTCGATTCCCTTGTTCATTTAGGTCATTTGTTGTAACATTCCTTCCAATTGCAATAGGAAGTTCTGATTTAACTCTCCCCTTCTCACCCTCAAGGAAATCAGCTTTTGAAGGATGAAGAGGCCATTTACAAGAGCCATCAATTCGTGTACACGTGCAAGCTTCTCATAAGCCTTTGATGCATGTGTGATAACCTGGAGGTGAACATGATATGACTCATGCATTGATTTCACAACAATCACAAGCGCCATGTCATTTTTGACACACCACGCTGCATATCCAGCATTTGTTCTTGGAGGTTTATCCTCTTCTCCAATGAACATCTTCAAGTAGCCACGCTCCATCGTGACAATCTCAAGTTCCCATTTTCCATAATGAAAAACTTATCCTTGTGAACTTTAACATCCCACCGTTGACGTGGTCAAGAGAGAGCGCTGCGGGTGTCATCATACTACTTCTCTACTTCTCTGCTTTTATGCTTCGTTGAGGCGGATGTAGGATGATGCACACTGTTGTCTAGTACCGGTTTAGAAGGTGCATATTCGTTGCTAATCCCTTAGCTGTTGGTCAATTGCAAACAGAGAAGAACACACTCTAGTAAACCCATGGTCTTGCCTGTAAGGGAAAAACTTATCCTGGTTAAGAACCAAGGGTTGTACCTCCAAGGGCAAAGTATATCCTTGGCCCTTCTTTGCTAAGTGCCACTAACCCCCGTTGGAGGTGATGGAGCAGATGTATCGGATGGAGCTGAAAGAGCTGATGCACGCTCCAAGACAGAGAGGGTAAGAGAGTACGTAGAAGCATGCCTTACAACTATTCAGTGTGGTTCCATAACCCTCAGTCAATCGGCCAAAGGCAATAGACTAGAAAGGAAGGCCGACACAATGGCACTTGCTGTGTACTCCTAGTCTTGCAACTAGGAGAAGATATCACACTCACAATCATCGTTTTACACTGAGCAGTTCATAGCCATCACTTCTTTACACTATGTCCTTAGCACCTAGTCACTTTCGCATGAGGGGCTGACTCCTCGGGCTTAAACCAACCAAGGCTTCTTAAGTGTGTACCTCCGACAGAGAACTTTGTGAGGAGTCTGAAAGGTAAGAGGTGTTATCAATGATACGCAACTGAAAGGTTCATATAGTCCTAGAGCCAGCCTTTAGCTTAGGCGCAAAGTGGCTTCTTAGATGAGCTACTTTATGGATTATCTGGATTGCATCCTCCCCCCTACCCACATCGCGCTCCTTGTGACTGCGAAGTGGTGCAAGCAACCACGGAGGACCTTGGAGTGTTCTAAGATGTCTCTTAGAACTTTAGTATCCTCCTTTTGGTCACAAAGAAAGGTAGTCACTCGGCTGGGATTTGACTTAGTGACCTCTCTCCACAGAGAAAAACTGTGGAATGTCAAAGCCACAAGGTGTTGTCCTAGGTAGTGTTTGGTGGCTCTACTAACCAACCAGTGTAGAACAAGGGGACTTGCCTTAAAAGAGTAGTTTATGCCTTGTCTATCTTGACTATACTTAAGGGACGTATTCCAAGGGAGCAGTGCATGCCTAGTCCGACCTATGCCTCTCTCAATGTCGGCTATGGACAAGAAGCATATCAAGTCAACATCCCGCATCATCATTGCCTGAAAGAAAAGGCTCCTATAGAGGTGGGATGGGATATAATGTGGAAGTAGAAAACTAAGGACCTTGTATTTTTAGAAGATAAGATGAGGTTATTGATAGTATGCAATGGTTTGAAGCTGGAGATGTATTTGGATAGTGAAAAGAGTCAAGTAAAGCAAATAAAAGCGACCAAACATTTATGGAAGAGATGTACTTCCTTCTTCTCCTCTTGTTGTGAGATTGGCAATGTGCTATAGTATACTCTGAGATCATTTGCACAAATTCAAAACAAGCAGATTGTACTATAGTATAAGAGGTGCTTTGGCTACTCTTGTATTAATGCAGCTTTTATGATCCACAGCTCACATAACTTGGAGCATCAAAAGTCTAGAGGCAAGGCAAGAAGAAAAGCAAGTTTCATTACTAGAAACAATGGTTTAATTTTGAGAGGAACAAGAAGGAGCAATAATAGCATAAGTCATCGCCATTGTATTAATAACAACAAGAACTTCATAGCAAGACCAAAAGTCATGGTAGTGTTAATAACACCAATATTATAATAGAAAAGGTGTAATTCACGTTGGCAACATGAATATGGCTATGGAGGAATATAACTATCATGTTATGGAATAATTAAACATGCTACATGGAGAACAAGAGGATACTTGCAAATTGCATGACCAACTCTTTTCATAACAATGTTTACTCTATAGGCATCACAAGGATTGATCTCATTAATGCTGTAGAAAATGACTAAAGGCCAAGAAAAGCAAATAGAAGATGTATAATAAATGATTAGAGATACAATGGAGACTGATTTCAATCTCATGAATCCCTTGTCCACGGGTGTAATTTGGATAAAAACATGATAAATCTTCTAGATTCTACCTAGGAAGTTTCTGTTGGAACAGGAGGAGAGAGGGAGTCTTGGGGCAGGCAGCATGTGGGACTAGAAGGGCATCACTTGTCCTGGAGAATGGTTGTTCAATCACTCAAAATGATGGAGTACATATAGAGCTAGAGCTTGGGCAAGTCAGTCCTCTCACAAGCCACATCACTTAGCCATGGAGGCTAAGGCTCACATACTACAGTCCATAATCTAAGACAACGGAGGAAATCAGCCTAGCAATCAGGCTGATCAATCACACACGACCTAGAGAGCTAGAAAATGCTCTCATGACACATTCCTAGTGGTCACATAACCCACAACCCCATGGAGAATCGCGATGTGTCCATGGCTAGCACACAAGCATCTCACCTCACCTAAAAAGTAAGGAGGGATACCTTTTTCCTAGTCAGCACACTCTGACAAGGCAACCCCAAAATCTAGGACCTTTTTGGATATTTTTTCCATCAGATCTTGACCCTAGACCTCTTGCCTTTTTTCTTTTCTCAGGTTAAGGCATGGAGCCATCGCCCATGGTCACCTGAATGTCAGCGGTCGATGACCCCGGAAACTTCAAAAATTCATAACTCCCAATCCAACCGTTGGATCAGCTTGAAACTGAGACCGTAGATATTTTGCCACCTTATCATTATAATGGTGAAGTCACAATGATGATCGAAGCAAGAATTTGGTAGTTTCCTGGAACTTGCTCCTGTGGATCTGAAACTGAGCCGGATGGCTCCGTTCCCAACAATCTCCCATTTTACCGTAGTCTGAGTGGGTTGAGTCTACATGCCTTCATGCAGAACTGCTGCTTCTCATGGGTCACTGGCTTGGTGCAGAAATCAGTGACCTGTTTGCTTGTTGGAGTAAACTCTAGTTTGATAGCACCCTCCAGCACCATATGCCTGATGAAGTGATATGCGATGTCCATGTGCTTGATACGTCATGGTGTTTAGGATTCTTGGCGAGTGCGATTGCGCTCTGGTTGTCGACGTGCACAGGAACTGGAACTGCTGCACTCCCACTCATCTTCGCCATGAGACGCTGAGGCCAAACCGCTTCCTTGGCTTCAAAGCTGAGAGAGAGGTACTCAGCTTCAGTCATTGAAGTGGCCACAACCACTTGCCGCTTGCTGCACCAGCTGATGGCTCCAAAATTCATGAGGAACACATGTCCAGAGATATACTTACGGTCCTCAGGGTTTTGAAGATCAATCTACGTCTGTATAGTCGAGGATATTGTTGTCGTTGCCGTTGTAGGTGATGCCGAAATTGATGATTCCAGCAAGGTAGCGGAAGATCCGCTTCACTGCCTCCTAGTGCTCAAGTCCGGGATTTACCATGTGTTGGCTCAAAGTGCTAACAGCCTGTGCGAGGTCCGGCCTGGTTGCAACCATGAGGTACATGAGACTGCTGACGGCACTCTCGTACTTCTGCCGCTAAGCTGCATCCGCGTCTCCATTGAAGCTCACGAGGTACTACCGCTTCTCCACAGGCGTGCCGATGGGTTTTGCCTCTGCCATGCCGAACCGCTGCAAGACAACCTTGATAGAGCGACTCTGCTACAGTGAGAGAAAGCGTGATTTGAGGTAACGAGTGATCTAGATACCAAGGAAGTATGATGCCTCCCCAAGATCAGACATCTGGAAGCGCTCCTGCATGGCTTCCTTGAACTCCTGCAGTGCAGACATGCTGTTGGAAAGGAGGAGCATGTCATCCACATAGACAATGATGATGAGGATCTCATGCTCATGCTACCAGCGATACACGCTGTAGTCACACTCGCTGCGCTCAAACCCCATGCACTGCAACGCCGCATCCAACTTCTGGTTCCAAGCACGCGACGCTTGCTTGAGGCCGTAGAGCGACTTTTGCAGCTTGCAAACTAGGTGCTCCTGGCCATTCATGACAAACCCCTCTGGGTGCTCCATGTAGATCTCCTCCTCCAAATCACCATTCAAGAATGCCGTCTTGACATCCATGTGGTGAACCTCGAAGTCCTCAGCTGCTGCATAAGAGAGGAGCGTGCGCACAGAGGCAAACTTTGCAACAGGGGCAAAAGTTTCTGTGTAGTCGATGCCCTCCTGCTGCGAGTAGCCCTTGGCGACCAGCCTCGCCTTGTACTTTTCCAGGTTACCATCTGCTCCCCGCTTCTTCTTGAA
>SZWC01000346.1:120132-139972 GCA_023375785.1 Penium margaritaceum | reverse complement strand
GTTGTCGCAGTTGATGGTGGTAGGTGCGAGTTGATCGAAGCCGAGTTCAGAAAGAAGCATGCGAAGCCAGACGGCTTCACGAGTGGCTTCGCTCTCAGCGATGTATTCGGCTTCAGTGGAAGAAAGAGCCACCACGGATTGCTTCTTGGAGCGCCAACTGACGGGGCCTCCATTGAGAAGGAAGACGTAGCCAGACGTCGATCGACTGGTGGCATGATCACCGGAGAGGTCCGCGTCGCAGAAGCCATGAAGAATGTTGTCACCTGTGGAAGAGTACCGAATTCCAAGGTCGGCGGTGGAGCGCAAGTAGCGAACGCTGCGTTTGGCCGCAACAATGTGAGCAGCGGTGGTGTTCTGGCAGCCTTGGCTGAGGATACCGACAGCATAGGAAAGATCAGGATGGGTGGCAACAGAGGCATACATCAGGGAGCCCACCATGCTGGGAAAAACTTTGGCGTCGGCGGGGGCGAGGAGATCCGCCGGAGTGGGGACTTTGGTGAGGCCATGTTGGAGTGCCAAGGGTGTAGCCATAGGGTTGGCGTCACCGAGTTGAAACTTATCAGCAACACGTTGTGCATACGTGGCTTGATTGAGAACGATGTGATTGTTCCGCTGTTGATGCACTTGAATGCCGAGCTAATATGTCAAGGGACCCATGTCGCTCATCTCAAAACGCCGAGACAGCTGATCTTTGAAAGCGGAGATGGTGTCCAGCGTGGGACCAAACAGGATGAGGTCATCGACATAGAGAATGATGCCAATGGTGTTGGCTCCGGAGCGATAGTAGATCGAGTGGTCAGAATGGAGACGGGTCAGGTTTTGTCCAAGGAAGAACTCATGAATCTTGATATTCCATTGGCGTGGGGCCTGCTTGAGTCCATAAAGGGAGCGCTTGAGACGACAGACGAGATGACCTTTGTCAGGTTCCACAAAGCCCTCGGGTTGTGTCATGTAGATGATCTCATTCAGGTCTCCATTGAGAAAGGCGCATTTGACATCCATCTGATGCAGGATCCAACCGTTAGTCGTAGCAAGGGACAGAATGACACGGATGGAGGAATACTTGGCCATCGGAGCGAAGGTGTCACTGTAGTTGACTCCGAGAACTTGACTGTAACCGCGGGCCACGAGGCGAGCTTTGTATCGGTCAGGTTCGCCAGCACTGTTGAGTTTTCTCCGAAACACCCACTTGCATGTGACGACAGGTTGGTCCGGCGGCTGTGGGACAAGATCCCATGTACCTTGTTTTTGAAGCTGATCAAATTCCTCTTCGCTGGCTTGACGCCAAAGAGCTGCATCAGGTCGACGCATGGCGTCCTTGTAGCTGATGGGATCGACTACTTGAGTGACGAGAGCACTGTCATCTTCACTATCTGATGTGTGGAGCATGGCGTGTTGAAAGTACGTTGAAGTAGTGCGGTTGCGGGCGGAGCGACGAAGACCAGGGATGGCTGCAGACAGCGGCGGAGTATCCGGTGCTGATGAAGAAAGGGATTCTCCAGTGGTGTGTTCATGAGGATGCACTAGAGGAAGCACATCAGCATGTTCATCGACGATAGGGTCAACGTTGAAATTCTTAATGGGCTCGGGAGCCGTGTCCATAGGTATGGTGACGATGGGTGAAGTAGGAAGAATCCTTGTGTTGAGGAATGTGGTTTCATCAAAGATGGGTTGTCGTGCACGGGCTACGGTGTGCGTAGCAGGGTCCCAAACTCTGTAGATGTCATGGTTGTCTTCATATCCAAGAAGGATACAGGCCTTAGACAGCGGCTCCAGCTTGGAGCGCAGTTCTGGGCGTAGCAAGACGTGAGCGGTGCAGCCGAAGATGCGAATGTGTTGCAGATGAGGTTTTGCACCGGTCCATGCTTCATATGGAGTATGAGTGGCATTGGGAAGTTTGACTGTGGGCAGTCGGTTGGTAATATAGGCTGCAGTGGAGAGAGCCTCCCCCCAAAAGACGGATGGTAGTGCAGCTGTGTGTAGCATTATCGGAGCGCGTTCCAGAAGAGTCTGATTCATGCGCTCCGCTTTCCCGTTTTGTTGAGGCGTGTAGGGAACAGTGCTTTGGTGTTGGGTACCTTTCTGCTGGAAGAAGGAGTTGAGTGAGTGACAAATGAACTCACCACCACTATCGGTTCTGATTTTCTTCACGGTGAGGTTGGTTTCATTTTCAATCTGCCACATCCAGGTCTTGATGATATCGGCGGCTTCATTTTTGTAGCGGAGAAACTTGACCCAAATGAAATGGCTGTAGTCATCGATGATGACAAGGAAGTAGTGCTTGTTTGACAGAGAACCTTCCTTGATGTAGCAGAGGTCCATGTGAAGTAGTTCCAGTTTTTGTGTTGTTGATATAGTGGGATGAGCCTTGAATGTTTTTTTATGTTGTTTGCCTGTCAAACAGCCGCTACATGATTTGGTGTCAGATGGCTTCGTAAGTCCGTATGGGAGATCATGAACCCATTGTTGTTGTACCATGTTGTGTAGTGTGGCATAGTTGACGTGGGCAAGCCGGCGATGCCATAAGTCAGCTGTGGAAGTAGCCGAGGTGGGATGACGGCAGTCCGAAGAGACAGCTGCCATAAATGCGACTTCTGGTTCATTTGTGAGCATAGCTGATGGTACCTCCTCTGAGTCGAGAATTGTCAGGTGACCAGTGCGAGTAGCAACGGCTGCTAGATTCCCTTTGTTGTCCAAAATTTTGCAGTTCTTGTCCAAATCAAAGACCACTTTGAAGCCGTTGTCGTTGATGCGTCCAACGGATAGGAGATTAGCCGCAAGTTCAGGGACAAATAAGACCTGGCTGAAGGTGCGTGTCACCTGCTGCCCTTGAAGGGTAATAAGTACTCGCACTGTACCTTCACCGTAGGCTGGAATGAGTCTTCCATCACCCACACGCACTCCGCAAGGTTGTGCATACTGGGTGTAGGTGGTGAACCATTCCTTGCGACAGGTCATATGCTTGGTGTATCCCGAGTCAATAATCCAGGCAAGGACTCCCGCAGCGAGTAGGTAAGCACAGTCGACGGAGCACATTGCCTGTTCTTCCAGGATGGGTTTTTCATGATTGATTGAGAAATCAGAACTTGCTCCGCTTGAGTGTGAAGGGTGCTGTTCGAAGTCGTTCGCGTCGGCTGTGAAGAAATTTAGCTGGGGAATAGAGTCATTGTCCGAGTTTTGCTGCATGTTAGCGGAATTGTGACCTGTAAGACCTGAGATGAGATGGGAAAAGTCAGCCAACAGTGTTGAGAAAGCTGAGAGAAAGGCTGATGGTGTCTCATCAGTGAGAAGAGCATTTGCAGTGTTGCGCGTTGGCGCATTGAATCGCGGTCGTTGCTCTGGACGGGTCGGGCAGTCAAGTTGGATATGCCCCTTTTTTTTGCATCGCCAACAGATACGATCCCCTGGATGAACATAAGGCCTGGGAGCTTGTTGAGGATATCCAGGTCGAGGTTGATAGGTGGCTTGAGTGCCTTGGTTGGTGCTGGGATGAGCGTTCCCACAGGTCTCGTATTTCTTCGTTCGTCGATCTGGTCGTCCTTGATATTTTGCATAAAGTCCGACTTCACCACCGTTTTCTTTGATGTAGGCATCTTCGTCCAGCATGAGAGCCTGTGTTGCTTTCTCAATGGTCAGCACATGTGGCTTGGCTGCTGCTGCCGCTGCGGCCGCTGCTGGTCCTACTGCTGCTTGTACTGCTACTGCTGCTTCTGGGATAGCGTTCGCAATGGCATCTAGAGCGCTCTTAACAGCAGACCCAATGAGTGCAATTTTTTCATCATCTTCCTGTCGGTCGTTGTTGAAGGTTTGAAGGCGCTTCACTGTGTGTTGAAAACGTGTAGGAAGGCTCTGAAACAAGGTCTGAACAAGCACTCTTTCAGAAATGACTTCACCCAAGGCTGTGATGCGACTGGAAAGGTCTTTCAAATGGCTGATATGATCCTCAAGCCGAGTGTGTTCCTCCATTTTTTGAGTATGAAACTCTTTGAGTAAATGACCCAGCTCATCGTCGCTGATCTTGTGATAACGTCGCTTGAGGGCTCGCCATGCAGTTCTCGGACAGAAGTCCGCATTGTCGTCACGAATGAGAAATTCGAGCCGCTCTTCCAGTTGCATAGCCAGGATTGCAAACGCTTGGTTGCATCGCCTTTTGTGACTGATTTTCTCCTCGGTGGAGGCGTTAGCGTCCACGACGTCTGTAGGTGGGTCGGTGACCACTCCCCATAGTCCCTTGTTCATGAATACCATTTTCATGTTAAACGCAAAGGATTGGTAGTCGTCGCCATTGAAGATTGGTATCTTGAAATGATCATGATGGCTGCTTCCTGTGAATAACGCCATGGTGACGACTGCTCCTGGTAAAGGCACCTCCTGCTCTGATACCAAATGTGAAAATTAGCACTTGTCCAGGATCATAGGTGTCTCACGGGATACAACAAATCAAACAACTGTGACTGGAATCCACTGTATTGTACACACTGGAACTCTATGCTGTAAAGAATCTCTTTCTGTTATACACTAATGATTCAAGAGGTTACACAGAAGTCAGAGGTACACGGCTCGTCTCTTGAGCTTTCCAACGATATGCTGTACTTGAATAATGGTGCAGTACAGACGAAGCAATCTACAAATAAAACTACTACCTATTTGTACTAGTCTAGTGACTAGGAAATACAAAGAGCAAGCAGAATGCACGAGTTTGGTCTGTCCGGTCCGCTTGTGTCTTCCTTGAGCGTCCCGGACGCCGGTCGGTGTCCCCAGTCACCGAGCGACCGAGGTTGACGGATGCCCAGCGCCCTCGGTGCGATCTACGGACGAGATCGTCCGGATCTGCGGCAGGTCCTCTGCTTCCGTCGATCTTCTCGCTCGTCGGGTGAAGAGGAGCTCGTGCTTGTACTCTCGATCCCGCGACAGCTGCGATCGCTCCATTGTCTATGCGATGCTCTCCCATCCATCGATCCCTTGTTTATAAAGATCCCGTAGCTCTGTTCTCTCGATCCGATGCCTCGGTCGCAGCCCGTCCATCTGCTCCGATCTTTGGTCCGTGTTTCCGCTGCTCCACCAGAAGCCACGTCAACACCCATCGTATCGAGAGGAGCTCACGCTCGCACTCTCGTACTTGCACTCGGTCCTCACCGAGGCCATGACCTGTACTTCCGCAAATTACGCCAGAACTTGAGGTGACCGTCCGCGGTATTCTATCAAATCAATAGGAGGCTGCGGCAGGCCCTCGTACCGGGTTAGACTCCCGGACGACGGCAGCTGACCCCGCCATCAACAGAACAAAGTCCATTAGGGTAGAGTCCGGTAGGGTAGGCAGAGGGGTGGGGTAGAGAGTGGCGACCTCTCCCGCAGCCCTCTTTGCCTTTTGTATCCCAAGTGCCCATGCCGAGCACAAAGTAGGACACTTGTGAGATAGTGACATAATCTATGTCACGTTTCTCCTTTTGCTCATATCTCCAGATCGAGCCATCCAAATTGGCTGAAATTTGGCTGTCGAGGAGATCTGTCCATCGGTCCCATCTGATCAGGAATCGGCCTTGTGGTGATGAAGATCCTGATTTTCCAACAGACTCTGCTCACGCGTGATCTTGGTCGCCCCCAGCACGCGGTACATTTCGCCCTCCTTCACCGACCTGGCCAACTCCTCTCCCGTATCCTTGTTGAGGATGTAGCCATAGTCATCATCAAAGACGATGCGCAGTCCTCCTTGGCCACATTCATGTTGCCTAAGTGGCGCACACCAGCTTGGTTTTGCTGCTGCTACTGTGACTGCTGCTACTGCTGCTGCTTTTGCTGCTGTTGCTGCGATGACTGCTGCTGCTGCTGCTCCTTCTGGTTCCTCTTGAGCTTGAAACACTCCTTTTGCAGTGTCCCTCTTTCTGGCGTAGTGGCATTTGTCTTTCTTTCTGCCTTTCTGCTGCCCAGAGTGCTGTTGTTGCTGCTGGTTGTGTGAGCTCGTGGCCACAAAAGCTACTTCACTGCTGCCGCCGCCATTGCGCTTTGCTACATTGCGACGCAATTCCACCTGCACTAGGCGTGTGCAGATGAAGTCAAGGTCGAGAGTTGGCTGGCACTCCAGCGTCTCTCGCACCGTGTCTTAGCTGGTTGGGAGTCCCCTCAGCAAGAGGAGGATGAAGCGCGTCTCTTCCACAGGGTTGCCGGCCGGTCTCAACTGCTTCGCCAGCTCCTTTACCCTGTCCAGATACGCCTCCATCCCTTCACCACCCTGCATTTTCAGCGCCATCATCTTTTCCTCCAAAAACATGAGGAATGCAGGATCCTTGCTCTCATACTTCTTGCACAACATGTCCCACCCCTCCTTTGCAGTAGCCTTGTCACTCACGTACTGAAGATGCGGGTTCAAGATGGTGTTGACAAGCAACCTGTAGGCCTGCCTGTCCTTCTTCCACTCCTCATACGCCGATGGTACAGCTGTAGAAGAACCCGCATCAGCTGCACCCTTTTGCGGCGTCTTCCCCGCCACCACCTGCGCTGTGGTGATGCCTTTTGCCTGTGGAACTGGAGCCGGCTCGTCGCCGCTCACCACCTCCCACAAGCCCCTCTCCTCCAAAAAGAGGCGGGTACAGATCTTCCAAAACGTGAAGTTGGCGCGTCCCTCCAGCCTCTCCAAAGGCTGGGCTGCTGTTACAACGCCAGCTACTGCCACTTTGAGCCTTGGTGATGCTCAGCGCTGCCCCTGGATGGCGGCGCTACCCCTGCTTCTGCTGCTGCTTCTGCCGGAAATCTGTCTGACAGAAAATGGACTGTAGATGCGAGCAGACTGGGAATTTGGAAAAATGGAGCCCACCACTGGAAAATGAAGCTCAAAACCTTTCAGATTGACCCATAAAACAGGGTCATCAACAGGGGATTTTGAAAGATATGCCCTCTTGAAAACAGGGTATGCTTCTGCTCCTACTCCAACTCAGACTAGCCAGCTTGTAAACAGCGTTTCTCATAAACGAATCAATGGAATGCAAATGTTTTTGAACCAATGGAAAACTTAAGAAAAATACTACAATTTTCATGTGCCACTTTTTGATTTTGACAGAGAAACAAGAGAGTTATGGTCATCACAAGGCGACAGTCTTACTCATAGAGAAGAGTGTAGCCCTGGCCGACCTCGTTTTGAGCATAACTCTTAATCCGACCGTTGGATCTTTGCGATCTTGGGCTCCTTGGAAAGCTTGTCTTTTGAACATGAAGATCTAGTGGTTGATCGTCAAATCTGGTGAAGTATTTAACCCAACCTGTCACTCTCAAAGTGATGGCCTGTGCTGTCTGAAAGTGGCAGAACTTGGCTCTGATACCAAATGTTGGATCTGGAGGAGAGAGGGAGCCTTGGAGAAACGAGCATGTGTGATTGGAAGGGCATCACTTGTACTGAAGAATGGTTGTTGAATCACTCAAAATGATGGAGTACATATAGAGCTAGAGCTTGGGCAAGTCAGCCCTCTCACAAGCCACACCGCTTAGCCATGGAGGCTAAGGCTCACACACTAGAGTCCATAATCTCACACAAGGGAGGAAATCAGCCTAGCAACCAGGCTGACCACTCACACATGGCACACTCCTAGTGGTCACATAACCCACAAATCCATGGAGAATCGCCATGTGTCCATGGCTAGCACACAAGGATCTCACCTCACCTAAAAAGTAAGGAGAGGTACCTTTATCCTAGTCAGCACACTCTGACAAGGCAATCGTAAGACCAAGGACCCTTTTGGATATTTCTCCCATCAGGTCTTGACCCTGGACCTCTTGCTTTTTTCTTTTCTCAGGCTAAGGCATTGAGCCATCACCCATGGCCACCCAGACATCTACGGTCCATGACCCCCGAAACTCCGAAAATTCATATCTCCCAATCCGACCGTTGGATCGGCCTCAAACTTGGACCGTAGACATTTTGCCACCTGATCTTTCCAATGGTGAAGTTGGATTGACGATCGGAATAGGCATCGGGTACTTTCCTGGAACTTGCTCCTGTAAACCTGAAACTGAGCCGGATGGCTCCTATCCCAACACTCTTGACCCTGGACCTCTTGCCTTTTTCTTTTCTCAGGCTAAGGCATGGAGCCATCGCCCATGGCCACCCAGATATCGGCTGTCGATGACCCCGGAAACTTTGAAAATTCATATCTCCCAATTTGACTATTGGATCGGCTTGAAACTTCGACAGTAGACGTTTTGCCACCTGATCTTTCCAATGGTGAGGCCAGAATGACAATCGTTGCAAGAAATTGGTAGTTTCTTGGAACTTGCTCTTGTGGACCTAAAACTGAGCCGGATGGCTCCTTTCCCAACAGTTTCATGCTGTTGTACATATTCTAGAATATATCTTTATAGTGAGAGATTTATCGATTGAATAGTATAATGACAAGTTGTCTTTGTGACCAAAAGAGCGATACAAAACTTGTATGAGATACATAAGAACATCACAAGGAGTAGTTCTATATAAAGCCGTGTAGACAAAGCTCGTTTATACTAAGAAAAAGTGGGAGATAGTTTGGGATTGGAAAAATTAGCTTTGTTTCCAGTCTAGAACATCTAGTTTAAGGAAGCTACTACATACATACTATAATCATCTATCAAACTTGTGCCTTGGTGACCATTGTAGGCACATGCATTCCGTAGCCTAAGAGAAGAAAAACGAAAGTGGTTCAAATTTTTATGGGAGACATATCCAAAGGTCCTTGATGTTGACCTCATATGCCCCTTGTCCACAATTGACATTTGGATGCGCATACGATGGACTAGACATGCACAGCTCCTTTGGAGTAAGTCCCCTAAGTTTGGTCCATATAGACAAGGCATATACTGATCCTTTGGAGCAAGTCCCTTTGGTCTAAACTCGATAGTATAGCCAGCAAACACCACCTAGGAGAACTATTTTTAGCTTACATGTTCCAGAGTTGGTCTCTAGAGTGAGTGGTCACTACGTCGAATCCCAACACAGTGACTAATTTGTTTGGTGATCAAAAGGGGATGAAGAAGGGTCTAAGAGATACCTTAGAAAATTCCAAGGTCTTTCCTAGTGGCTGGCACAACTTGACAATCACACAGAGCACCATGTAGATAGGTGGATCATGCAATCCAGATTGCCCCCAAACAGGCTCATCCAAGGAGCCACGGTACGCTTAGGCTAGAGGCTGGCTCTAGGACTATAAGTGCCTATCAATTACTAGTCATTGATTATAGTTCTTACCTTTCATATGTTGGATCTGGAGGAGAGAGGGAGCCTTGGAGCAACGAGCATGTGGGACTGGAAGGGCATCACTTGTGCTGAAGAATGGTTGTTGAATCACTCAAAATGATGGAGTACATATAGAGTTAGAGCTTGGGCAAGTCAGCCCTCTCACAAGCCACACCGCTTAGCCATGGAGGCTAAGGCACACACTAGAGTCCATAATCTCACATAAGGGAGGAAATCAGCCTAGCAATCATGCTAACCACTCACACACGACCTAGAGAGCTAGAAAATGCACCCATGGCACACTCCTAGTGGTCACATAACCCACAATCCCATGGAGAATCGCCATGTGTCCATGGCTAGCACACAAGGATCACACCTCACCTAAAAAGTAAGGAGAGGTACTTTTTTCCTAGTCAGCATACTCTGACAAAGCAACCCAAGAATCTAGGACCTTTTTCGATATTTCTCCCATCGGGTCTTGACCCTGGATCTCTTGCCTTTTTCTTTTCTTAGGCTAAGGCATGGAGCCATCGCCCATGGTCACCCGGATATCGACGGTCAATGACCCCGAAAACTACGAAAATTCATATCTCCCAATCCGACCGTTGGATCGGCCTCAAACTTGGGCTGTAGACATTTTCCGACCTGACCTTTCCAATGGTGACGTTCGATTGACAATCGGAGAAGGAATCTGGTACTTTCTTGGAACTTGCTCCTGTGGACCTGAACTGGGCCGGATGGCTCCTTTCCCAACATCATACTCCTCACAGAGTTGTCCACCACAGGTAGACATTTAAAAAGCATTGGATGGTCTAAGCCCAAGGAGTAAGCTCCTTGTGCGAAAGTGACTAGTCACTAAGGACATAATGCAAGAAAGTGATTCCTACTAACCGCTTAGAGTGGAACCATGATTCTCGGGGTCATATCTCCTTCTAGTTCCAATAGTAGGACCGGACGGCAAGTTCCATTATGTCGGCCTTGTTTTCAATTCCATTGTCTCAGGCTAGTGGACAAAGGATTATGGGCCCACATTGACTACTTTTAAGGCACGTTTGTGCACACTCTCTCGTCCTCTCTATCTTGCAGCCTGCATCAGCTCCATCAACTCCATCGGTTCCATCTGCTCCATATGGTCCATCAGCTCCAGCGGCAAGTGCTGGCACTTTTCGAACAAGGGCCAAGGATAAGCCCTGCACTTGGAGGCACGATTCTAGGTTTGCTAGAATGCGTTCTTCTCTGTTTGCAGGTTCTCAATGACTCAAGGGTAAGCAATGGATGTACACCTTCTAAATCGGTGGCAATGGCCTACATTAGCCTACATTGGCCTCAACAAAACAGAGAACCAGAAAAGTAGAGAAGCAGACAAACATGATGATAACACCCACGACGCTTCCTCTTGAGTAGGTCAACAGTGGGACATGAAAATTCACAAGGATAGAATTTGAGGGTGCCTGGCTCCTTCAAGATGTTCCTTTGAGAAGTGGTTGAACCTGTAAAAATAGACACGGCATGTTAAGCGTGGAGTGTCAAAAATGACACGTCATTTGCGATTCTTGTTATATCACTACATGAGCCACAACATGTGCACCTCAAATGTATCACACATGCATCAAAGGCTTGTGAAAAGCTCATACACATACACTAATCAAAGGCTCTTGCAAATCGCCTGTTTATCCTTCAAAAGCTGAATTTGATCAAGGTGAGCAATAGAGAGTCGATTTTGGACTTCGTACAGTAGTTTGAAGGACTACGACAGCAAGTGACCCAAATTAACTGAAAATCTAACACCCACATGCAGGTTATGATGCTTCATTTTGTGCTACCTTTAAGCCACGATCCTTTGATCACCGTCTTTGGCGATTGGAAGGAGAAATATTTGACGTATAAGGTAGTGTCTGAGTACGTACGCAACGACGCCATGTGTTACAGTGACAGTGATGCTAGCAAAATAGCCTTTCCTACACAGCATGGTGGCAGTGGTAGTAACCCCTTTATTGGTCTGAGCGGCAGCGGAAGCGGTAATAATGGAGGAAGAGGCAATGGTGGTAGTGAAAGGGTTCAAAGCCTCCTTGGAAGTGCCATAACTGCGAGAAGCCTGGACATTGGGTACGGAAGTATAAAGCTCCCACGGAGACAAATACAATGGTAGTAAGAACCTGGACAAAAGAAAGGGTAAGATGTAGTTGACAAACATGATGACTAAGAGCATGCCGAAAACCAAGGGAGTGGCACAACTCAAGCGTGGATCCTAAGGGCTCAACTCTGGCACGAATAAGGCTGCACACCAAATCCTAGGATTCGTGAATCAGATTCGTGAACCCAGATCCAAATCAGATTCGTGAACCAGATTCATGAACCCAGATCCGAATCCTTCAACAGGATTCGATCCGAGATTCGTGAATCTTTTTGTAGTAGTTTCAACATGGAAAACAGGGTTTTCTATGGCAGTTAAGAGGATTTTTTCTTGAAATGACATATAGGATCCGAAAAAGATTCGTGAATCCTTTGGATTTGCGAATCCAGATTCGGATTCGTGAATCTAAGCCAGACTTGGATTCGGATTCGTGAATCCGAATCCATTCTTAGATCCGGGAATCATACCCGGTGTGCACCCTTAGGCACGAATCACGACTCTTCAAGAGAGAAGGATGAGGTTATCTCAATTGAGGACACTCAACGTTGCTTCAGGTGTGCTAAAGGAAGCCTTTTCCATGCAGAAGGCGAGGGAGATAAGTTGATAAGCATCAACGTGAAAGATGGTGAAGAATACTTGAAGTTGGAGAACATCATTTACATGCCATCTGTTACAACAAACCTCTTGATGGTGTCTAAAATCACAGATCACAACATGACAATTTTTTTCACAAAGGAGGAGGCTGTGACTGTCACGAACATGGACATCAAGATCTCTTATCACCAACAGAGTCTCATCCCACATGTCCGAAGAGTTGATGGGCTCTACGTGATGAAGACCAAGCCCCTTGGAAGTACAAACGAGGGACATGCGCTGGTTGAAGGACCCAAGTCTCCAAAACTCGACATTTCACTACAAGCCTATACCATGGTGGCCAATTCCACCAAAGGCACAAAAGATGAGCTGTCGTACAGGCGGTTTGGCCATAAGGCTAACAGAATAGTGGAAGCTATGTAGCACTACCAAGTGGTTCATGGAATGGAGGGATGCAAGGCCAAGGATGAGGGAAAGTGCAAGAAGTTGTGTGAGCCATGCCTCCAAGGTTAGGCAAACAGAAGCCCTCTGAGCATGATGGGCAACGTACGGTAGCGATCTTGGACTTGATTCACTCAAATGTTTTCGGACTATTCCACATTCCCTTCAACGGCGGCAGAACGAGTTTGCTCACCTTTGTTGATGACCACATTCGCAAGATGTGGATCTACTTTCTCAAGACAAAAGAAGAGGCTAGGTAGAACTAAAAAAGTTTGTCGTCATGGTAGAGCGGCAGATAAGCAAGAAGGTTAAGGTACTACACACGGATAACAGCGATGAGTACAGTGCGTACAAATGATGGTTGAGCCAGCACGGCATCAACCACGAGACCACCACGCCTTAATTTTCCTCGAGTAATGGCATTGCCGACCGAATGAACTAGACTATGTTCGGCATGATCCAAAACATGCTCTTTGACGCCAAATTTCCACCCTGCTTTTGGGCTTAAACTGGAAGAACTGCTTGCTACCTTGTGAATTTCACTCCCGCAACTGCGCTTGGAAGGTGCGGTAAGAAGTAGTAAGAAAAGAAGTTGAGGACGTCACATGAGGCTTGATCATGAAAGAAGCGAGATATCTCACACTTGATGGTTTTCAAGTGTACTATCCGGACAAAGATCCAAGCAGGATATGGAAGTGACAAGCTTCATGTTTGTGCTCGTAAGTATGAAATGGTCGAATATGACATTGCACACAAGGTGTACACAGTATGGGACGAAGCGGTTGGAAAGCTCCTCAGGAGCCGAGACATTGAGTTTCATAGAAAGACGCTCAAAAGGGGAGAGTCGTTGGATCTAGTCCGTGCTCCTAAACTAGGAGAGTAGGTTGTCTTCCTTGAGTCACCTGATGAGGCACCTGAGAGCTGGTAAACAGTGCTAGTGAAGGAGAATGATGGTAGAATAAGGAGAGTGGCTGTGCAGGCTACCACAACGATGGAATCTCACACTAAGGCTAAGTCGGCCGAGGTCTCTGGGTTGAACTCTGAGGCACGTGACTCTTCCTCAAACAACGCATCACTAGCAGTGCAGTAGCAACCGAATCAACAAAGCATTGAATCACTATCAGCATTACTCCAGCGTAGTATGCACCAAAAGAAACCTTTACCTAAGTACAATACTCAAAGTGCACAATGGACCAGACTCAACTGGTCATGCTTGGCTCAGGGAGGGCCTGTGACTGTAGCTGAGACTATGAACATACTAGATGCTGCCAAGTGGATTAAGGTATTGGAAAGCAGACTCGTGTCCATTAAAAAGAAGAGAACATCAATTCTTGTAGATAGGCCTCCAAACGCAAACGTAGTGGGGTCAAAGTGGGTACGCCTCAAAACGATCAAGCAAGATGGTAGTATTGACAAGTACAAGGTAAAAGAGTTGTGGCAAAGACGTTTTCCCAACATGCAAGTACACAGAACGAGGACTGCTTTGCGCTTGGTTTACAAACTGGTCAAAGCACTCTACGAGCTAAAATAGGTGAAAAGAAAGTACTATAAGAGGATGGACGACTTCATGATCGGACTCACCTTCACCCATAACCAGGATGACTCGAGTGTCTACATATAAAGGATGAGAAACGCCTGACACTGCTTGCAGTATATGTGGATGACCTCGTCATCTGTTTTTCGTTAGTTGAGGTGTTGAACAAGTTGAAGACAGATCTCGGCCAACTCTTCCAGGTGAAGGACATGGGTGCACTCGAATTCCAACTCAAGATAACCGTCCACCGCAATCGAGCAGTAGGCACCATCAAGCTCAATCAGACCAAGTACATCATGGATATCCTGGAGCGCTACAATATGGAGGACAACAAGTCCATCAGTACACCCATGACAACAAACAACAATCTTTCCTCCTCCATGAGTCCCAACACGAAAGGAGAACGGCATCAGATGAAGAATATCCCCCACCACTTTGTTGTTTGTACTCTCATGTATACCATGGTAGGAATACGCCCTATCATTTCCTATGCTATGAGAAAAATGAGTTGAATTATAGGCAATCCATGGACTGTTGGAACTAGAGGAGAGAGGGACCCTTGGAGCAGCAAGCATGTGGGACTGGAAGGGCATCAATTGTGCTGAAGAATGGTTATAAAATCACTCAAAATGATGGAGTACATATAGAGCTAGAGCTTTGGCAAGTCAGCCCTCTCACAAGTTACACCACTTAGCCATGGAGGCTAAGGCTCACACACTAAGGAACATAATCTCACACAAGAGAGGAAATCAGCCTAGCAACCAGGCTGACCACTCTTACACGACCTATAGAGCTAGAAAACGCTCTCATGGCACACTCCTCGTGGTCACATAACCCACAATCCCATGGAGAATCGCCATGTGTCCATGGCTAGCACACAAGGATCTCACCACTCCTAAAAAGTAAGGAGAGGTACCTTTTTCCTAGTGAGCACAGTCTAATAGGGTAACCCAAGAATCTAGGACCTTTTTGGATATCTCTCCCATCAGGTCTTGACCCTGGACCTCTTGCCTTTTTCTTTTCTCAGGCTAAGGCATGGAGCCATCGCCCATGGTCACCCAGATATCGGCGGTCGATGACACCGGAAATAACGAAAATTCATATCCTCCAATCTGACTGTTGTATCAAACTAAAACTTGGAGTGTAGACATCTTGCCACCTGATCTTTCCAATGAAGAAGTTGGATGGGAAATAAGAGCACGCATCTGGTAGTTTCCTGGAACTTGCTCATGAGGATCTCAAACTTAGCCGCATGGCTCTTTTTTGGACAATCTCCCACTTTGCCGTAGTCAAAGTGGGCTGAATCCACATGCCTTCATGTAGAACTGCTGTTTCTCACGGGTCACTGGCTTGGTGCAAAAATCAGCGACCTGCTTGCTGGTTGGAGTAAACTCCAGCTTGATAGCACCCTCTTGTACCATGTGCCTGATGAAGTGATATGCGATGTCAATGTGCTTGGTGCATGCATGGTGCTCATGATTCTTGACAAGTGGGATTTCGTTCTAGTTGTCAACGAGCACAGGAACGGGAACTGCTGCACTCCCATGCATCTCTCCCATGAGATGCTGAAGCCAAACTGCTTCTTTGGCTCCAAAGCCGAGAAAGACGTACTCACCTTCTGTGCTTGAGGTGGCGACGACCACGTGCCGCTTGCTGCACTAGCTGATGGTTCCACCATTCATGAGGAACATATGTCGAGAGATGGACTTGCGGTCCACAGGATTTGAAGCCTTATTTGCGTCTGTGTAGCCGATGATGTTCTTGTCATTGCCATTGTAGGTGATGCCGATGTTGATGGTTCTAGCAAGGTACCGAAAGATCCGCTTCCTTACCTTCTGGTACTCAGGTCCGGGGTTCGCCATGTGCTGGCTCACAGTACTCACCGCCTGTGCAAGTTCCGGCTTGGTTGCCACCATCAGGTACATGAGACTACCGACGGTGCTCTGGTAAATCTGTCGCTGAACTGAATCCGCTTCTCCATTAAAGCTCACGAGGTACTGCCGCGTTTCCAGCAGCGTGCCGATGGGTTTGGCCTCTACCATGTCGAACCGATACAAAACATCCTTGATGTAGCGGCTCTGCTGAAGCGAGAGAGAGCGTGATTTGCGGTCACACGTGATCTGGATACCATGGAAGGATGATGCCTCCCCGAGATCGGACATCTGGAAGCGCTCTTGTATGGCCTCCTTCAACTCCTGCAGTGCAGACATGCTATGAGAAAGAAGGAGCATGTCATCCACATAAACGATGATGATGAGCACCTCATGACCATGCTGCCAGCAATACACGCTATAGTCACACTCATTATGCTCAAACCACATGCATTGCAGTGCCGCATCTAATTTCTGGTTCCAAGCACGCGACCCTTGGTTGAGGCCGTATGGCGATGTTTGCAGCTTGCAAACGAGGTACTCTTGGCCATCGATGACGAATCCCTCTGGCTGCTCCATGTTGATTTCCTCCACGTCACCGTTCATGAATTCCGTCTTGACATCCATGTGGTGAATCTCGAAGTCCTCAGCTCCTGTATAAGAAAGGAGCAAAGGTGTCCGTGTAGTCGATGCCTTCCTGCTACGAGTAGTCCTTGGCGACCAGCTTTGCCTTGTACTTCAAGAGGTTGCCATCTGCGTCCCTCTTCTTGTTGAATACCCACTTGCACTTGATTACCTTGCGTCCAAGTGGACGCTCAGTCAGCTCCCACGTACGATTGTCAAGCTACGACTATCTCTCTTCTTGCATAGCTTGCGCACAATCTGCTTCATCTGGTGCAGCCATGGCCTCCTTGTAAGACGTTGGCTGGTCTGAATGTGCTGCAATTGCGACATTCATCTGTGTTGACCTGATATGCTCCTTGACCATGGCTCATATTTTGACAGGTACAGGACAGACTAGGCATACACTGCTCCCTTGGAGTAAGTCCCCTAAGTCTGGTCCAGATAGACAAGGCATTCACTGCTCCTTTGAAGCAAATCCCCTTGGTCCATTCTGGATAGAATAGCTAGCAAATACTACCTAGGACAAGTCCTTGTGGCTTAGACGTTCCAGAGGTAGTCTCTGGAGCGAGAGGTCACTGGGTCATGTCCTAGCCCGGTGACTAATTTTCTTTGTGACCAAAAGGGGGACAGGAAGGTTCTAAGAGACATCTTAGAACATTGCAAGGTCCTTCCTGGTGGCTGGTGCCACTTCGCAGTCACAAGGAGCGCCATGTAGGCAGGGGGGATGACGCAATCCAGATTTCCCCCAAAGTGGTTTATGTTAGGAGCCACTGCGCGCCTAGGCTACAGGCTGGCTCTAGGACTATAAGAACCTGTCAGTTACCTGTCATTGAGAACAATTCTTACCTTTCAGACTCCTCATAGAGTTGTCAACCAGAGGGAGACACGAAAGAAGCCCTGGTTAATCTAAGCGTCGGGAATTTGCTCCTCGCGCGAAAGTGATGAGGTGCTAGGGACACAGTGCAAGGAAGTGATTCTTATGAACTACTCAGTGTGGAACTTTGGCTTGGAGGGTGATATCATCTCTTGGTTGCAGTACCAAGAGCGGTTGGAGGGAACCATTGTGTCGGAACCGGTTTTCAAGACCGTCACCTCAAGCAGGTTGACAAAGGGTTATGGGTCCACACTGATTAATTGTAAGGCACGCTTCTACGTACTCTTACGCCCTCTCTGTCTTGCAACACGCATCAGCTCGATCAGCTCCATTTGCTCTATTTGCTCCATCAGCTCCAACGGCGTGTGCTGGCACTTAGCAAAAAAAGGCCAAGGATAAGCTCTGCCCTTGGAGGTACGACCCTTGGGCCCTAACCAGTATAAGCTCTGCCCTTTGAGGCACGACCCTGGGTTCGCTAGTGCGCGTTCTTCTCTGTTTGCATGCGATGAACGGCTAAGGGGTAAGCTATAGATCTGCACCTTCTCAACTGGTAACAAACAGTAGCCTACATCAGCCTACATTCGCTTCAACAAAGCAGATAAGCAGAGAAGCGGAGAAGCACTATGACGACACCCGCGACGCTCACTCTTGAGCAGGTCAATGGTGGGATGTCAAAGTTCATAGGGTTTGGTTTTCCCTTGTGGAGATGGCAATTTGAGATTGTCATAAGGGTGCATGGCTACTTGAAGATGTTCCTTTGAGAAGAGCTTTAACCTCCAAAAACAGATCCTAGATATGAAGCGTGGAGTGTCAAAAATGACATGGCGCTTGCGATTCTTGTGACATCAGTGCATGAGTCACACCACGTCCACCTCCAAGGTATTACACATGCATCAAAGGTTTATGAGAAGCTTTTATGTATACAGCAATCAACGGCTCTCGCAAATCGCCTCTTCATCCTTCAAAAAATGATTTTGAATNTTGAGAAGAGCTTTAACCTCCAAAAACAGATCCTAGATATGAAGCGTGGAGTGTCAAAAATGACATGGCGCTTGCGATTCTTGTGACATCAGTGCATGAGTCACACCACGTCCACCTCCAAGGTATTACACATGCATCAAAGGTTTATGAGAAGCTTTTATGTATACAGCAATCAACGGCTCTCGCAAATCGCCTCTTCATCCTTCAAAAAATGATTTTGAATAGGGTCAGCGGGGGAGAGTCGATTCCGGACTTCCTGCTGTAGTTTGAACGACGGCTGCATTAAGTGACCCAAATGAACTGGGAAATCTACACCAACATGCAGGTCATGATCCTCCTTATGGCCATACCTTAAAGCCGGGGTCCTCTGATCAATGGTAGCGGTGGAAAGAGTTCAAAGCGTCCTGGGAAGTGCCATAAATGTGGCAAGCCTTGCCATTGGGCATGGGAGTGTAGGGCTCCCAAGAAAAAAGACAGAGATAATGGCGGTAGATATGAGGGTAAAGGAAAGGGTAAGAAGGAGTTGACAAACGTGATGGCTAAGAGGTTCCCGACAACCAAGGGAGCGGCAACGCTCAAGCGTAGAGTCTACGGGCTCGACTCTGGCATGAACCACCACTCTTCAAGGGAGAAGGATGGGTTCATCTCCATTGGGGATACAGAACGTTGCTTCAGGTGTGCCAACGGCAGCCTTGTCTATGCGCAAGGCGAGGGAGATAAGTTGGTCAACATCAACGTGAACGGTGCTAAAATACACTTGAAGCTGGAGAACGTTATCTACATGCCGTGTTTTGTGAGAAACCTTTTGTCAGTGTCCAAAATCACGGACCACGACATGACGGTCCTCTTCACGGAGGAGGAGGCCGTGATTGTCAAGAACAAGGACATCAAGATGTCCTATCCCAATGAGAGTCTTCTCACACAGGTCCCAAGAGTTGATGGGCTGTACTGTCACTCCGCACTTGGCCACGGTCTAGAGTAAACGGCGCCGACAGGCAAACCGCCGACCGCCCTTGGTATTTCAACCAAGGTAGAGATCACCCACGGAGTGGTGTTTCCACACTGAAAGGTTCACTTAGCTTGTCCCAACCGTGGCCGGAGAGTGTTCCAAACTCTCACCCAACTGGCAATGCTACACACCAAAGTGTGCACTTGCACTTGTTCTTTACACTCTTTCTTGGTGGCCTACAAGGGATTAGTTTTCTCCCAAGTCTCAAGAGTAAGAGATGATGATACAATCACATGCAAATGACAGGCCTTATATAGTCTCTGGTCAGTGCTCCTAGTGGCTCCTTGGAGGGACCCCCCCCCCAAGGCTACCCTAGACAGTGTCATCNCTAGATTCCTGCTGCGGCCATGGGCCCAGCGATGTCGGCCACGTGTGAAGTGGGCCGCCCGTTCAGCCCTCGTCTGCTGCGCTCACCATCCCGATGCCCCGTGCCCCTGCCATGTGCGGGTCACTGTCCAGCGGCTACGTCAGGAAGTCCGCGAGCATCTGCTTGGTCGCGATGTACTGCAGATCCACCACTCCCTTGGCGACAAGGTCGCGCGTGTAGTGATAGCGGATGTCGATGTGTTTGGTCCGCCTGGA
>SZWC01000346.1:87751-115052 GCA_023375785.1 Penium margaritaceum | reverse complement strand
TTTTCTCCCAAGTCTCAAGAGTAAGAGATGATGATACAATCACATGCAAATGACAGGCCTTATATAGTCTCTGGTCAGTGCTCCCAGTGGCTCCTTGGAGGGACCCCCCCCCAAGGCTACCCTAGACAGTGTCATCACTTTTGATGACATGGCACCCTCTGTGACCGCCAAGTGGCGCTTGATCCACCTTGGACCTTAGAGGCTTCTAGGAAGCTTCCTTGGCCCTTTTTAGTCACAAAGAAAGTTTGGTCTTGGGAGGATTCGACCCCGGACCTCTCGCTTGCGAGACGGCACCTTCACCCACTAGGCTATAGGAAGTTGTCCTAAGGAGCATGCACCAGGTACACTACCAAGAGTAGACCAAGGGGACTTACTCCACAAAGATGAGTAGTGCATGCCTTGTCTCTCTTAGCCTCTCTTGCATGTCGCTGGGGGACTTGCGCTACAAGCGCAGTGCATACCCAGTCTAAATCTTCCGCTGATTGGACCAAGGGCATACACAGAACATAACATGTACGTGCTGCAAACCAAACCCCTTCAAACTACAACATAGGAATATGCGGCGGTTGAAGAGTCCAAGTCTCCAAAGCCTGATGTTGCACCTCAAGCCGTCACCCTAGCGGCCAACTCCAACACAGATGCTAATCTGTGGCACAGGCGTTTTGGCCATAAGGCCGATAGCACACTGCAAGCTATGGAGCAGCACGAAGTGGTTCATGCGATGGAGGGATGCAAGGCCAAGGATGAGGGGAAGTGCAAAAAGCTATGTGAGCCAAGCCTCCAAGGCAAGGCAAAGAGAAAGCCCTTTGAGCGTTATGGACAACAAGCGGCAGCATTCATGAACCTGATTCACTCTGATGTGTGTGGACCATTCCGCACTCCATCGAACGGCAGCAGCAAATATTTCTTGACCTTCATCGATGACCATAGTCGCAAGATATGGATCTACTTCCTCAAGACGAAAAGAGAGGTCAAGGAGAAGCTACATGAGTTTGTCGCGATGGTAGAGCGGCAATCAAGTAAGAAGGTCAAGGCACTACGCACTGACAACGGTGGTGAATACGAGGCGTGCAAAGGGGGGTTGAGCCTACACGGCATCAACCACCAAACCACAGTTGGAACTGGAGAGGAGAGGGAGCCTTGGAGTAGCGAGCATGTGGAACTGGAAGGGCATCACTTGTGCTGAAGAATGGTTATAGAATCTCTCAAAATGATGGAGTACATAAACAACTAGATCTTGGGTAAGTCAGTCCTCTCACAAGCCACACCACTTAGCCATGGAGACTAAGGCTCACACAGTAGAATCCATAATCTCACACAAGGGAGGAAATATGCCTAGCAATCAGGCTGACAACTCACACACAACCTAGGGAGCTAGAAAATGCTCTAGCGACACACTCCTAGTGGTCACATAACCCACAATCCCATGGACAATTGTCATGTGTCCATGGCTAGCACATAAGGATCTCACCTCACCTAAAAAGTAAGGAGAGGTACCTTTTTCCTAGTTTGTACACTCTGACAAGGCAACCCAAGAATCTAGGACCTTTTTGGATGTTTCTCCCATCAGGTCTTCACAGTGGACCTCTTGCCTTTTTCTTTTCTCAGGCTAAGGCATGGAGCCATCGCCCATGGTCACCCAGATATCGGCAGTCGATGACCCCGGAAACTTTGAAAAGTCATATCGCCCAATCCGATCGTTGGATCAGCTTGAAACTTGAATCGTAGACATTTTACCACCTGATCTGTCGAGAAGGCATTTGTTAGTTTCCTGGGACTTGCTCCTGTGGACCTGAAACTGAGCCAGATGGCTCCTTTCCCAACGACCACCACTCCTTAGACCCTCCAGAGCAATGGCGTTGCCAAGCGGATGAACCAGACTATTCTCGGCATGACACGGAGCATGCTCTTTGACGCTAAACTCCCACCATTCTTTCTCGGCAGAAGCTACAAGAACTGCTTGCTACCTTGTGAATCTCACTCCGGCAGCCGCGTTTGGAAGGCGTGGTAAGAAGCAGCAAGAGAAGCAGTTTAGGACGCCACAGGAGGCTTGGTCAAGGAAGAAACCAGATGCCTCACACTTGAGGATCTTTGGATGTACTGCCTGGGCAAAGGTCCAAGCAGGAGAAGGAAGTGGCAAGCTTGATGCACGTACTCGTAAGTGTGTAATGGTCGGATACGACATGGCATACAAGGCGTACAAGCTGTGGGACCAAGCGGCTAGAAAACTCATCAGGAGCCGAGATGTTGAGTTTGATGAAAGGACGCTTGGCAAGGGAGAGTCGCTAGATCTTGTCCATGCTCCCAAATCAGGAGGGTGGGTTGTGTTGCTCGAGTCAGGTGATCAGGCACTAGAAAACTGGCAGATGGTACCATTGAAGAATGGTGCTCCAAGGAGAGAAGCTGTGCAGGCCGACACAACAACAAACTCTGATAGTGCGTGTGAGTCGTCTGAGGCTTCTGGTTCAAACTCTGAGGCCGGTGCCTCTTCCTGAAACGGCGGATCACCGGCAGCGCAGGAGCAACAGAAGCAACTAAGCCTTGAAGCAGCACCAGCAACTCTCCGGTATAGTACGCGCCAGAAGAAACCTCCGCCCGAGTACGATGCTGACAGTTTGGAATGGACCAGACTCAGCTGGTGATGCTTGGCTGAACGAGAGCCTGTGACTGTAACGGAGGCTATGAACATGCCAGATGCGGCCATGAGGCAGGAGGTAGTGGATAGCGAACTCGTATCCATTTAAGAGAATGGAACATGGGCTCTGGTGGAGAGGCTCCCAAACGCACACGTGGTGGGATCAAAATGGGTACTCCGAAAAAAGTTGAAACATGATGGCGCAGGGGCTTTCCCAGCGTACAGGCTGAGAGTACCTGGAGACCTTCCCGTGTGTCGTCACCTTTGCCTCTATCAGATCCATGTTGGACATCGCTGCTGCAAAACATCTGAAGGTCCACCAGATGGATGTCTAGACAGCTTTCCTCTACGGGAAAGTAGATAAAGAAGTGCTGATGGAAGTGCCCGAGGGAGGGAAAGCTCCAAAAGGCAAGGTTTGCAAATTGGTCAAAGCACTCTACGGGCTGAAACAGGCCCCAAGGATGTGGTACAAGGAGGTGGACAGCTTCATGGCCGGGCTTACCTTCACGCACTGCTAGAATGACCATAGTGTCTATGTGCGGGAGGATGAGGAAGGCTTGATGCTGGTTGCACTGTACGTGGATGACCTGATTATCTGCTCGTCATCGGTCGAGCTATTGAACAAGCTGAAGACAGATCTCACCAACAGGTTCAAGATGAAGGACATGGTTCCGCTAGAGTTCTACCTCGGGATAGCCGTCCACCGCAATCGAGCAGCAGGCACCATTGAGCTGAACAAGACCAAGTGCAGCATGGAAGTCCTCAAGCGCTACAACATGGAGAACAGCAAGTCCATCAGTACACCCATGACAACAGACATCAAGTTCTCCTCCTCCATGAGCCCCAACACGGAAGCAGAACGACGTGAGGTGGAGAACAATCCCCACAAGTCTGCTGTTGATAGCTTTATGTATGCCATGGTAGGAACACGCTCTGACATTTGCTATGCTATGGGACAAGTGAGCAGGTTTGTGGCCAATCTAGGGCCTCAACATTGGCAAGCACTCAAGCGCATCATGCGCTATATACAGAAGACCCGACACATGGGACTCCAGTTTGAGGGCATATAAGGATCTGACCCGTTGCGGCTGATGTGCTACACAGACGCCAACTGGGGAGGAAGAATCAATGATAGAAAATCCACCTCGGGCTTTGTGTACCTCTTGAATGGTGCTACAGCCTCTTGGGCAAGCAGAAAGCAAAACTATATCTCCCTCTCTATCGTTCAGGCAGAGTACATTGCTATGTCTGAAGCATGCAAGGAGACACACAGGCTACGCACTTAACTTGCCGAGATGAAAGTGCCACAAAGCAAGGCAACAAAGGTCCGCATCGACAACAAGAGTGCCATGAAAATGGCACAGGATGATGTCATCTCCCGGCGGACCAAGCACATCGACATCATATATGTTGGAAAAGGAGCCATCTGGCTCAGTTTCAGGTCCACAGGAGCAAGTTCCAGGAAAGTACCAGATGCGTACTCCGATCGTCAATCCGACCTCACCAATGGAAAGATCGGGTGGCAAAATGTCTACGGTCCAAGTTTGAGGCCGATCCAATGGTCCGATTGGGAGATATGAATTTTTGAAGTATTCAGGGTCATCGATCGCCGATATCCGGGTGACCATGGGCGATGGCTCCATGCCTTAGCCTGAGAAAAGAAAAAGGCAAGCGATCCAGGGTCAAGACCTGATCGGAGAAATATCCAAAAAATGTCCTAGCTTCTTGGGTTGCCTTGACAGAGTGTGCTGACTAGGAGAAGGGTACCTCTCCTTACTTTTTAGGTGAGGTGAGATCCTTGTGTGCTAGCCATGGACACATGGCAATTCTCCATGGGATTGTGGGTTATGTGACCACTAGGAGTGTGCCATGAGAGCATTTTCTAGCTCTCTAGGTCGTGTGTGAGTATTGGAAAAGGAGCCATCCGGCTCAGTTTCAGGTCCATAGGAGCAAGTTCCAGGAAAGTACCAGATGCCTGCTCCGATCGTCNGCCTTGACAGAGTGTGCTGACTAGGAGAAGGGTACCTCTCCTTACTTTTTAGGTGAGGTGAGATCCTTGTGTGCTAGCCATGGACACATGGCAATTCTCCATGGGATTGTGGGTTATGTGACCACTAGGAGTGTGCCATGAGAGCATTTTCTAGCTCTCTAGGTCGTGTGTGAGTATTGGAAAAGGAGCCATCCGGCTCAGTTTCAGGTCCATAGGAGCAAGTTCCAGGAAAGTACCAGATGCCTGCTCCGATCGTCAATCTGACTTCATCATTGGAAAGATCAGGTGGCAAAATGTACACAGTCCACGTTTGAGGCCGATCCAACGGTCGGA
This sequence comes from Penium margaritaceum, assembly GCA_023375785.1. Lineage (NCBI taxonomy): Eukaryota > Viridiplantae > Streptophyta > Zygnematophyceae > Desmidiales > Peniaceae > Penium > Penium margaritaceum. The sequence continues at coordinate 110,094 of SZWC01000346.1, read as the reverse complement.
TTGGGAGATATGAATTTTCGTTGTTTCCGGGGTCATTGACCGCCGATATCCGGGTGACCATGGGCGATGGCTCCATGCCTTAGCCTGAGAAAAGAAAATGGCAAGAGATCCAGGGTCAAGACCTGATGGGAGAAATATCCAAAAAGGTCCTAGATTCTTGGGTTGCCTTGTCAGAGTGTACTGACTAGGAGAAAGGTACCTCTCCTAACTCTATATGTACTCCATCATTTTGAGTGATTCAACAACCATTCTTAAGCACAAGTGATGCCCTTCCAGTCCCACATGCTCGCTGCTCCAAGGCTCCCTCTTTCCTCCAGATCCAACATTTGGTATCAGAGCCAATTTCTGCCACTTTCAGCCAGCACGGGCCGTCGCTTTGAGAGTGACGGGTTGGGGTGAAACCTTCACCAAATTTGACAATCGACCAGAAGATCTCAAGTTGAGGACAAAACATTCCCAACGAGTCCAAGATTGCGAATATCCAACGGTCGGATTGAGAGTTATACTGAAAACGAGGTCGGCCAGGACTACACTCTTCTCTCTGAGTAAGAGTGTCGCCTTGTGATGATCATAACTCTCTCATTTCTTTGTCAAATTTAAAAAGTAGCACATGCGAATTGATGTATATTTCCTAAGATTTCCATTGGTGTAAAAATATTTGCATTCCATTGTTACATTTGGGAGAAACGACGATTACAAGCTGGCTGGTGTGAGCTGGAGTAGGAGCAGAAACATACCCTGTTTTCAAAAGGGCATATCTCTGAAAATCCCTTGTTGATGACCCTATTTTATGGGTTGATATGAATGGTTTTCAGCTGAATTTTCTAGTGGTGGGCTCAGTGTATCCAAATTCCCAGCCTGCTGGCCTCTACAGTCCATTTTCAACCAAGCAGATTTCTGGTTGAAGCAGTTACAGAAGCAGGGATAGCGCCGCCACTCAAGGGCAGCACTGAGGATCACCAAGGCTCAAAATGGCAGCAACAGGCATGGTAAATGCAGCCCAGCCCTTGGAGAGGTTGGACGAACGCGCCAACTTCACGTTTTGGAAGATCCGTACCCGCCTCCTTTTGGAGGAGAGGGGCTTGTGGGAGGTGGTGAGCGGCGACGACCGCGCTCAGCCTCCACAGGCAAAAGGCATTACCGCAGCAGAGGTGGTGGCAAGGAAGACGCCGTAGAAAGGTGTAGCAGATGCAAGTTCATCTACAACTAAAGCAGCGGCATATGAGGAGTGGAAGAAGAAGGATATGCAGGCCTACAGGCTGCGTGTCAACACCATCTCCAACCCGCATCTTCAGTACGGGTGGGACACGTTGTACAAGAAGTATGACAGCATGGATCCTGCATTCCTCATGCTTTTGGAGGAGAAGATAATGGCGTTGGAAATGCAGGGTGGCGAAGGGATGGAGGCGTACTTGGACAGGGCAAAGGAGTTGGCGAAGGAGCTGAAAGCTGCCGGCAACCCTATCGAAGACACGCGCTTCGTCCTCCTCTTGCTGAGGGGACTCCCAACGAGCTATGATACGGTGCGAGAGACGTTGGAGTGCCAGCCGACTCTCGACCTCGACTTCATCTGCACGCACCTGGTGCAGGTAGAACTGTGTCGCAATGCAGCAAAGCGCAATGGCGGCAGCAGCAGCAGTAAAGCAACTTTCATGGCCATGGGCTCAAGCAACCAGCAGCAGCAGCAGTCCGGGCAGCAGAGAGGCAAGAAGGGCAAGTGCCACTATTGCCTGAAAGAGGGGCACTAAAAGAAAGAGTGCTTCAAGTTCAAGAGGGACCAGAAGGAGCAGCAGCAGCAGTAGCAAAAGCAACAGTCTCCACAGCAACAGCAGCAGTAGTCATAGCAACGTCAGCAGCAGCAACAGCAGCAAAACCAGACAGGCGTGCGCCATTTTGGCAACATGAACATCGCCAAGGAGGTGCGCGACCGCCTCTTCATGGCGAAATCTGACATGTCGCAGAAGGAAAAGGCGGATCTCGGGTGGTACAAGGACTCGAGGTGCACCAAGAGGCTGACGCACCACAAGGAGTGGTTCACGCAACTGCTCTCCATTCTCTCCCGTCCGATTGCTTTGGGTGATGATTGGGTGGTGTGTGCTGAGGGGATTGGGATTGTGGAGATAAGGGTGCACACCGTGTAAGATTCCGAGATCCCTGATTGGATTTGGATTCACGAATCCGAATCCAGGTTTGGCTTTGATTCACGAATCGGAATCTAGATTCGCAAATCCGTAAGATTCACGAATCTTTTCCGAATCCTATGGGTGATGGCAGTTAAAAATCCTCTAATCTGCCACATAAATCCCTGTTTCCAATGTTGAAACAATACGGAAAAGGATCTCCGAATCCCGAATTGAATCCTCATGAAGGATTTGGATCCCCGAATCCGAATCTTTACCCGGGTTCACGAATCTTATTCACGAATCCTAGGATTTGGTGTGCAGCCTTATGTGGAGATGTGGTTGGAGACCCCGCGTGGCATTGAAGTGGGAGTATTCCATGGCGTGTTGTATGTGCCTGATGCTGCGTTCAACCTTCTCTCAATGTCCTCTCTCACCAACATAGGACTGCGCGTCGTCTTTGACGATGACTATGGCTACATCCTCGTCTAGGAAACAAGAGAGGAGTTGGCCAAGTCGGTGAAAGAAGGCGATATGTACCGCTTGCTGGGGGAGACCAAGGTCCCGCGTGAGCAGAGTCTTGCACCAATGATGCAAGCCACCGACGGCGAAATCTGGCATGCGAGCTACGGCCACATCGGCATGCGCACCTTACAGCAACTTCAAACGAAGCAGATGGTGCGTGACTTGCCCACCATCTCTAACTTCGAGTAGCAGTTGTGCATCGTCTGTTTGGAGGGCAAGCAGCATCACGAGGCGTTCTCTAGAGCAGGAGAGCGCGCGAAGGAGGTACTAGAGCTCGTCCACACAGACTTGTGTGGCCCGATGAAGATCCAGAGCTTTGGTGGCTCTAGGTATTTTCTCACCTTCATTGATGATTTCAGCCGTTACACTGCTGTGTACTTCCTTTCCTCAAAGGACCAGTGCTTTGACAGGTCCAAGGAGTTCAAGGCCATGGTGGAGCCAGACTAGCAAGAAAATCAAGGCGCAGCGCAGCGACTGCGGTGGAGAGTACCTGAGCAAGGAGTTCCAGGACTACCTCGCAGTAGCAGGCATCAAGGCGCAGCACACCGCGCCATACTCACCGCAGTAGAGCGGCGTAGCAAAACGCGCGAATCGCACCATGGTTGAGTCGGCGCGCTCCATGCTGCACGCGGCTCGGCTCACCTACGACTTTTGGGCGAAGCAGTAATCACTCCGGTGTACATCAAGAACCGCAGTTCAACCAAGGCCCTAAAGCAGATGACGCTGTACAAGGCGTGGTTCGGCAAGAAGCCAAGCGTGGGTCATCTTCACGCGTTTCGCAGCTTGGGGCACATGCACGTGCCAAAGGAGAAGCGGCAAAAGTGGGACGTGAAGAGTGCGCAAATACTGATGATTGGCTACGACGTGGCAAGCAAGGCGTATCGCCTCTACGAGAGGGATACAAGCCACGTCATCATCTCCAGGGATGTCGTCTTTAACGAGAGCAATGTCATCGGCACCAACATTGTCCGTGAAGAGGCAGCAGAAGCAGCAGCTCACGAGGAAGTGGGAGTAGATATCTTTCCTGACCTAGCCTCTCCTGATCCTTCCTCCATTGTGACAGTTGGAGAACCAGTCTACTCTCCCATGTCTGATGCAACAGATACAGCAGCCTCATCGGCAGAAGCACAGGAAGAAGATGCACCACCATTAGTAGAAGCAGTTGTGCCGGCAGCACCGCGTCAGCCGCCTGCTAATGCTCCAGCACCAGGTCGGAGGTACCCTCTCAGGATGCGGTACAAGCCTGGTGAGCGCGGGCATTTCTGGATACTCCGGAAACCAGACCAAATGAATGTCGTAGTTGCAGCAGACTCTGATGAGCCTGGGTCGTACAAGGCTGCACCAGATGCAGCAGATTGGGCGCAACCTGAGGAGCACGAGATACAGTTGCAGCTGGACAACGGCACATGGGAGCTGACTGACCATCCACCTGGACGTAAGGTGATCAAGTGCAAGTGGGTGTTCAAGAAGAAGCGGGGAGCATATGGTAACCTAGAAAAGTAGAAGGCGAGGCTGGTCGCCAAGGGCTACTCGGAGTAGGAGGGCATCGAGTACACAAAAGCTTTTGCCCCTGTTGCAAAGTTTGCCTTAGTGCGTACGCTCCTCTCTTATGGAGCAGCTGAGGACTTGGACGTTCACCACATGGACGTCAAGACGGCATTCTTGAATGGTGACTTGGAGGAGGAGATCTACATGGAGCAGCCGGAGGGATTCGTCATCGATGGCTAGGAGCACCTGGTTTGCAAGCTGCAGTAGTCGTTGTACAGCCTCAAGCAAGCATCGCGTGCTTGGAACGAGTAGTTGGATGCAGCGTTGCAGTGCATGGGGTTCGAGCGTAGTGAGTGTGACTACAGCGTCTATCGTTGGCAGCATGGCCATGAGGTGCTCATCATCATCGTTTATGTGGATGACATGCTCCTCCTTTCCAATAGCAAATCTGCACTACAGGAGTTCAAGGAAGCCATTCAGGAGTGCTTCCAGATGTCTGATCTCGGGGAGGCATCATACTTCCTCGGTATCCAGATCACGCGTGACCGCAAACCACGCTCTCTCTCGCTGTAGCAGAGCTGCTACATCAAGGATGTTTTGCAGCGGTTTGGCATGGCAGAGGCAAAACCCATCGGCACGCCACTGGAGACGCGGCAGTACCTCGTGAGCTTCAATGGAGAAGCAAATGCAGCTGAGCGGCAGAAGTACCAGAGCGCCGTCGGCAGCCTCATGTACCTGATGGTTGCAACCAGGCCGAACCTCGTACAGGCTGTTAGCGGTGTGAGCCAGCACATGGCAAACCTTGGACCTGAGCACCAGAAGGCAGTGAAGCGGATCTTCTGCTACCTTGCTTGAACCATCAACATCGGCATCACCTACAACAGCAACGACAACAGCATCATCGACTACACAGACGCAAATAAGGCTTCAAACCCTGAGGACCGTAAGTCCATCTCTGGACATGTGTTCCTTATGAATGGTGGAGCCATCAGCTGGTGCAGCAAGCGGCAGGTGGTCATGGCCACCTCAAGCACGGAACCTGAGTACGTCTCTCTCAGCTTTGGAGCCAAGGAAGCAGTTTGGCTTCAACGTCTCATGGCAGATATGAGTGGGAGTGCAGCAGTTCCAGTTCCTGTACGCGTCGACAACCAGAGCGCAATCGTACTCGCCAAAAATCGTGAGCACCATGGACGCACCAAGCACATTGATATCGCATATCATTTCATCAGGCATATGGTGCAGGAGGGTGATATCAAGTTGGAGTTTACTCCAACGAGCACGCAGGTCGCTGATTTTTGCACCAAGCCAGTGACCCGTGAGAAGCAGCAGTTTTGCATGAAGGCATGTGGACTCAGCCCACTCTGACTGCGACAAAGTGGGAGATTGTTGGAAAAGGAGCCATCTGGCTCAGTTTCAGGTCCACAGGAGCAAGATCCAGGAAAGTACCATATGCCTACTCCGATCGTCGATCCGACTTCACCAATGGGAAGATCAGGTGGCAAAATGTCTACGATCCAAGTTTGAGGCCGATCGAACGGTTGGATTGGGATATATGAATTTTCGAAGTATTCGGGATCATCGACCGCCGATATCCGGGTGACCATGGGCGATGGCTCCATGCCTTAGCCTGAGAAAAGAAAAAGGCAAGAGATCCAGGGTCAAGACCTGATGGGAGAAATATCCAGAAAAAGGTCCTAGATTCTTGGGTTCTCTTGTCAGAGAATGCTGACTAGGAAAAAGGTACCTCTCCTTACTTTTCAATTGAGGTGAGATCCTTGTGTGCTAGCCATGGACACATGGCGATTCTCCATGGGATTGTGGGTTATGTTACCACCAGGATTGTACCATGAGAGCATTTTCTAGCTCTCTAGGTCGTGTGTGAGTGGTCAGTCTGATTGCTAGGCTCATTTCCTCCCTTGTGTGAGATTATGGACTCTAATGTGTGCCTTAGCATCCATGGCTAAGTGGTATGGCTTGTGAGAGGGCTGACTTGCCCAAGCTCAAGCTCTATATGTACTCCATCATTTTGAGTGATTAAACAACCATTATTCAGCACAAGTGATGCCCTTCTAGTCCCACATGCTCGCTGCTCCAAGGCTCCCTCTCTCCTCCAGATCCAACAAAAGCATGCCTTACAACTATTCAGTGTGGTTCCATAACCCTTAGTCAACCGGCCAAAGGCAGGCCGATATAATGGCACTTGCTGTGTACTCCTAGTCTTGCAACTAGGAGAAGATATCACCCTCACAATCATCGTTTTACACTGAGCAGTTCATAGCCATCACTTCTTTACACTATGTCCTTAGCACCTCGTCACTTTCGCACGAGGGGCTGAATCCTCAGGCTTAAACCAACCAAGTCTTCTTTAGTGTGTACCTCTGACAAAGAACTTTGTGAGGAGTGTGAAAGGTAAGAGATGTTATCAATGACACGAAACTGAAAGGTTCTTATAGTCCTAGAGCCAGCCTTTAGCTTAGGCGCGAAGTGGCTTCTTAGATGAGCTATTTCATAGATTATCTGGATTGCATCCTCCCCCCTACCCACATCACGCTCCTTGTGACTGCGAAGTGGTGCAAGCTACCACGGAGGATCTTGGAGTGTTCTAAGATGTCTCTTAGAACCTTTGTATCATCCTTTCGGTCACAAAGAAAGGTAGTCACTCGGTTGGGATTTGACCTAGTGACCTCTCCCCACAGAGAAAAACTATGGAATATCAAAGCCACAAGGTGCTTTCCTAGGTAGTGTTTGGTGGCTGTACTAACCAGTGTCGAACAAGGGGACTTGCCTTAAAAGAGTAGTTTATGCCTCGTCTATCTTGACTAGACTTAAGGGACGTATTCCAAGGGAGCAGTGCATGCCTAGTCCGTCCTATGCCTCTCTCAATGTCGGCTATGGACAAGAAGCATATCAGGTCAACATCCCGCATCATCATTGCCTGAAAGAAAAGGCACCTATAGAGGTGGGATGGGATATAATGTGGAAGTAGAAAAGTAAGGAACTTGTATTTTTAGAAGATAAGATTAGGTTATTGAAAGTACGCAATGGTTTGAAGCTGGAGATGTATTTGGATAGTGAAAAGAGTCAAGTAAAGCAAGTAAAAGCGACCAAAACATTTATGGAAGAGATGTACTTCCTTCTTCTCCTCTTGTTGTGAGATTGGCAATGTGCTATAGTATACTGTGAGATCATTCGCACAAATTCAAAACAAGCAGATTGTATTATAGTCTAAGAAGTGCTTTGGCTACTCTTGTATTAATGCAGCCTTTATGATCCACAGCTCACATAACTTGGAGCATCAAAAGTGTAGAGGCAAGGCAAGAAGAAAAGCAAGTTTCACTACTAGAAACAATGGTTTAATTTTAAGAGGAACAAGAAGGAGCAATAACAGCATAAGTCATCGCCATTGTATTAATAACAACAAGAACTTCATACCAAGGCCAAAAGTCACGGTAGTGTTAATAACACCAATATTAGAAAAGAAAAGGTGTAATTCAAGTTGGCAACATGAATATGGCTATGGAGGAATACAACTATCATGTTATGGAATAATGAAACATGCTACATGGAGAACAAGAGGATACTTGCAAATTGCGTGACCAACTCTTTTCATAATAATTTTTACTCTATAGGCATCACAAGGATTGATCTCATTAATGCTGCGAAAAATGACTAAAGGCCAAGAAAAGCAGATAGAAGATGTATAATAAATGATTAGAGATACAATGGAGACTGATTTCAATCTCATACATCCCTTGTCCACGGGTGTAATTTGGATACAAACATGATAAATCTTCTAAATTCTACTTAGGAAGTTTCTTTTGGAACAGGAGGAGAGAGGGAGTCTTGGAGCAGGGAGCATGTGGGACTAAAAGGGCATCTCTTGTCCTGCATAATGGTTGTTCAATCACTCAAAATGATGGAGTACATATAGAGCTAGAGCTTGGGCAATTCAAGCCTCTCACAAGCCACATCACTTAGCCATGGAGGCTAAGGCTCACATACTACAGTCCATAATCTAACACAAGGGAGGAAATCAGCCTAGCAATCAGGCTGATCAATCACACACGACCTAGAGAGCTAGAAAATGCTCTCATGACACATTCCTAGTGGTCACATAACCCCCAACCCCATGGAGAATCGTGATGTGTCCATGGCTAGCACACAAGGATCTCACCTCACCTAAAAAGTAAGGAGGGATACCTTTTTCCTAGTCACCACACTCTGACAAGGCAACCCAAAAATCTAGGACCTTTTTGGATATTTTTTCCATCAGATCTTGACCCTAGACCTCTTACCTTTTTTCTTTTCTCAGGTTAAGGCATGGAGCCATCGCCCATGGTCACCTAAATATCGGCGGTCGATGATCCCGGAAACTTCAAAAACTCATGTCTCCCAATCCAACCGTTGGATCAGCTTGAAACTTAGACTGAGATCTTTTGCCACCTTATCATTACCTTGGTGCAGAAATCAGCGACCTGCTTGCTTGTTGGAGTAAACTCTAGCTTGATAGCACCCTCCTGCACCATATGCCTGATGAAGTGATATGCGATGTCAATGTGCTTGGTATGTCATGGTGTTTAGGATTCTTGGCGAGTGTGATTGCGCTCTGGTTGTCGACGTGCGCAGGAACTGAAACTGCTGCACTCCCACTCATCTTCGCCATGAGACGATGAGGCCAAACTGCTTCCTTGGCTTCAAAGCTGAGAGAGAGGTACTCAGCTTCAATCATTGAGGTGGCCACAACCACCTGCGGCTTGCTGTACCAGCTGATGGCTCCAAAATTCATGAGGAATACATGTCCAGAGAAAGACTTGCGGTCCTCAGGGTTTTGAAGCTCAATCTACGTCTGTATAGCCGAGGATGTTGTTGTCGTTGCCGTTGTAGGTGATGCCGATGTTGATGATTCCAGCAAGGTAGAGGAAGATCCGCTTCACTGCCTTCTAGTGCTCAAGTGCGGGGTTTACCATGTGCTGGCTCAAAGTGCTAACAGTATGTGCGAGGTCCGGCCTGGTTGCAACCATGAGGTACATGAGACTGCTGACGGCACTCTGGTACTTCTGCCGCTAAGCTGCATCCGCATCTCCATTGCAACTCACGAGGAACTGCCGCTTCTCCAACGGCGTGCCGATGGGTTTTGCCTCTGCCATGGCGAACCGCTGCAAGACAACCTTGATAGAGCGGCTCTGCTATAGTGAGAGCAAGCGTGATTTGAGGTTATGAGTGATCTGGATACCGAGGAAGTATGATGCCTCCCCAAGATCAGACATCTGGAAGCGCTCCTGCATGGCCTCCCTGAACTCCTGTAGTGCAGACATGCTGTTGGACAGCAGGAGCATGTCATCCACATAGACGATGATGATGAGTACCTCATGACCATGCTGCCAGCGATAGACGCAGTAGTCACACTCGCTGCGCTCAAACCCCATGCACTGCAATGTCGCATCCAACTTTTGGTTCCAAGCAGCGACGCTTGCTTGAGATCGTACAGCGACTTCTACAGCATGCAAACCAGGTGCTCCTGGCCATCCATGACAAACCCCCGGTGGTTCCATGTAAATCTCCTCCTCCAAGTCATCGTTTAGGAACGTCGTCTTAACGTCCATGTGGTGGACCTCAAAGTCCTCTGCTACTGCATTGGAAAGGAGAGTACGCACAAAGGCAAACTTTGCAATAGGCGCAAAGGCTTCCGTGTAAGCGATGCCTTCATACTGCGAGTAGCCCTTGGCAACCAGCCTGGCCTTGTGCTTTTCCAGGTTGCCATCTGCTCCCCGTTTCTTCTTGAATACCTACTTGCACTTGATCACCTCACGTCCAGGTGGACGCTCAGTCACCTCCCATCTACCGTTGTCGAGCTGCAATTGTATCTCCTGCTGCATAGCTCTCGCCCAATCTGCTACATCTGGTGTAGCCATGGCCTCCTTGTACGACGTCGGCTCATCAGAGTCTGTTGCAACTACGATGCTCATCTGGTCTGGTTTTTGGAGCATCCATAAATGCCCGCGCTCACCAGGCTTGTAGCACACCCTGAGAGGGTACCTCTGACCTGGTGCTAGAGCGTTAGCAAGCGGCTGGCGCGGTGCTACAGGCGTAACTGCTCGTGCTGATGGTGGTGTATCTTCTTCCTCTGTTTATGCCGATGAGGCCGCTGTATCTGCTGTATCAGACATAGCGAATAGACTGTTTCTCCTATTGTCACAGTGGAGGACGGATCAGGAGAGACTAGGTCAGGAGGGATGTCTGCTCCCACTTCTCCGTGAGCTGCTGCTTCTGCTGCCTCTTCACAGACAATGTTGGTGCCAATGACGTTGCTCTCATTGAAGACGACATCCTTGGAGATGATGACGTGGCCCGTATCCCTCTCGTAGAGGCGATACGCCTTGCTTGCCACGTCGTAGCCAATCATGAGCATCTGCGCGCTCTTCGCGTCCCACTTTTGCCGCTTCTCCTTTACTATGTGCATGTGCGCCAAGCTGCCAAATACGCGAAGATAAACTACGCTCGGCTTCCTGCCGGACCATGCCTTTACGGCATCATCTGCTCTAGGGCCTTGGTTGGACTGCGGTTCTTGACGTACACCGCAGTGGTCACTACTTCTGCCCAACAATCGTAGGTCAACCGAGCCGCGTGCAGCATGGAGCATGCCGACTCAACAATGGTACAGTTGGTATGTTCTGCTACGCCGTTCTACTGGGGCAAGTATGGCGCGTTGCGTTGCGCTTTGATGCCTGCTGCTACGAGGTAGTTCCGAAACTCCTTGCTCAGATACTCTCCACCACGGTCGCTGCGCAGCGCCTTGATTTTCTTACCACTCTAGTTCTCCACCATGGCCTTGAACTCCTTGAACGTGTCAAAGCACTTGCCCTTGGAGGAAAGGAAGTTCACAAAAGTGTAACGGCTGAAATCATCAATGAAGGTGAGAAAATACCTAGAGCCTCCAAAGCTCTGGGTCTGCATCGGGCCATACAAGTCTGTGCGGACCAGCTCCAGCACCTCTGCTCCAAGACTTTGCTCGCGCGGGATCTAGGTCGCCCCCAACAGGCGGTACATGTCGCCTTCCTTCACCAACCTGGCCACCTCCTCTCCGGTTTTCTTGTCAAGGATGTAGCCATAGTCATCGTTAAAAACGACTCGTAGTCTTGTGTTGGTGAGAGGACACTGAGAGAAGATTTAATGCAGCATTAGGTACGTACAGCATGCCATGGAACACTCCCACTTCAATGCTACGCGGGGTCTCCAACCAGATCTCCATAATTCCAATCCCCTCAGCATTAACCACCCGATCATCACCCAAAGCAATCGGACGAGGGGGAATGGATAGCAGCCGCGTAAACCACTCCTTGTGGTGCGTCAGGCTCTTGGTACACCCGGAGTCCTTGTACCACGCCAGATCTGCCTTCTCCTTCTGTGACATGTCAGACTTCGCCATAAAGAGGCGGTTGCGTACCTCCTTGGCCTTGTTCATGATGTCAAAATGGTGCACGCCGGTCTGGTTCTGCTGCTGCTGCTAACGTTACTATGACAGCTGCTGCTGTTGCTCTGGAGATTGCTGCTTTTGCTGATGTTGCTGCTACTCTTCCTGGTCCCTCTTGAACTAGAAGCACTCTTTCTTGTAGTACCCCTATTCTCGCAATAGTGGCACTTGCCCTTCTTCTTGCCTCTCTACTGCCCGGACTGCTGCTGCTGGTAGTTGTGTGAGCCCATGGCCATGAAACCTGCTTCACTGCTGCTGCTGCCGCCATTGCGCTTTGCTGCATTGCGACGCAGTTCTACCTGCACCAGGTGCGTGCAGATGAAGTCCAGGTCGAGAGTCCGCTGACAATCCGTCTCTCGCACCGTGTCACAGCTCGTTAGGAGTCCCCTTAGCAAGAGGAGGATGAAGCGCGTGTCTTCCACAGGGTTGTCGATCGCTTTCGGCTGCTTCGCCACCTCTTTTGCCTTGTCCAAGTACGCCTCCATCTCTTTGCCACCCTGCATTTTCAATGCCATCATCTTCTCCTCCAAAAGCATGAGGAATGCAAGATCCTTGCCCTCATACTTCTTGCACAACGTGTCCCACCCCTCTTTTGCAGTAGCCTTGGCACTCACGTACTGAAGATGCGGGTTTGAGATGGTGTTGACAAGGACCTGCCTGCCCTTCTTCCACTCCTGACATGCCGCCCCTGCGGTTGTAGATGAAGATGTATCTGCTGCACCTTTCTGCGGCGTCTTCCGCGCCATCACCTCTACTACGGTGATGCCTTTTGCCTATGCATGCGCAGTGCGCTCGTCGCCGCTCACCACCTCTTTCAAGCCCCTCTCCTCCAAACGGAGGCGGGTATGGATCTTCAAAAACGTGAATTTGGCACGTCCTTCCAGCCTTTCCAAGGGCTGGGCTGCCGTTACCACGCCTGGTGCTGCCATTTTGAGCTTTGGTGATACTCAGCGCTGCCCTTGAGTGGAGGCGCTACCCCTGCTTCTGCTGCTGCTTTTGCCAGAAATCTGTCTCACAGAAAATGGATTGTAGAGGCCGGCAAACTAGGAATTTTTAAAAACTGAGCCTTCCACTGCAAAATTCAGCTCAAAACCTTTCAGATAGACCCATAAACAGGGTCATCAGCAGTGGATTATTTAGAGATATACCATTTTGAAAATAGGGTATGCTTCTGCTCCTACTCTTGCTCACACCAGCCAGGTTGTGAACGGCGTTTCTCCCAAACGTACCAATAGAATGCAAGTATTTTTGCACCAATGGAAAGCTTAGGAAAAATAATTCAATTCGTATATGCTACGTTTTCAATTTGACAAAGAAACAAGAGAGTTATGGTCATCACAGGGCAACAGTCTTACTCAGAGAGAAGAGAATAGCCCTGGCCGACCTCGTCTAGAGCATAACTCTCAATCCATTTGTTAGATCTTTCTGATCTTGAACTCGTTGGAAAGCTTGTTTTTTTAAATTGAAAATGTTGTGGTCGATTGTCAAATTTGAAGAGGGTTTCATCCCAATCTGTCACTCTCAAAGTGACGCCTTGTACTGGCTGAAACTGGCAGAACTTGGCTCTGATACCAAGTGTTGGAAGTGGGAGAGAGAGGGAGCCCTGAAGCAGCGAGCATGTGGGACTGGAAGGGTATCAGTTGTCCTCAAGAATTGTTGATCAATCATTCAAAATAATGGAGTACATATAGAGCTAGAGCTTGTGGAAGTCAGCCCTCTCAAAAGCCACACCACTTTGCCGTGGACTAAGGCTCACACACTAGAGTCCATAATCTCACACAAGGGAGAAAATTAGCCTAGCAATCAGGCTCATCACTCACACACGACCTAGAGCTAGAAAATGCTCTCATGGCACACTCCAAGTGGTCACATAACCCACAATCCCATGGAGAATCGCCATGTGTCCATGGCTAGCACACGAGGATCTCACCTCACCTAAAAAGTAAGGAGAGGTACCCTTTTCCTATTCAGTACACTCTGACAAGGCAACTCAAGAATCTAGGACCTTTTTGCATATGTCTCTCATGAGGTCTTGACCCTGGACCTCTTGCCTTTCACTTTTCTCAGGCTAAGGCATGGCGCCATCGCCCATGGTCACCCAGATATCGGCTGTCGATGACCCCTGAAACTTCGAAAATTCGTATCTCCCAATTAGACTTTTGGATCGGCTTGAAACTTCGACAGTAGACATTCTGCCACCTAAATCATTTCAATGGTGAGGCCAGAATGACATCGAAGCTCACGAGGTACTGCCGCGTCTCCAACGGCGTGCCGATGGGTTTTGCCTCTGCCATGCCGAACCGCTGCAAGACATCATTGATGTAACGGCTCTGCAGCAGGGGGAGAGAGAGCGATTTCCGGTCACGCGTGATCTGGATATCGAGGAAGTATGATGCCTCCCCGAGATCAGACATCTAGGTTTGCTCCTGCATGGGTTCGTTGAACTCCTGTAGTGCAGACATGATATTGGAAAGGAGGAGCGTGTCATCCACATAGACGATGATGATGAGCACCTCATGACCATGGTGCCAGCGATTGATGCTATAGTCACATTCACTGCGTTCGAACCCCATGCACTGCAACGCCGCATCCAGCTTCTGTTTCCAAGCACGCGACGCTTGCTCGAGGCCATACAGCGACTTCTATAGCTTGCAAACCAGGTGCTCCTGGCCATCCATGACGAACCCCTCCGGCTGCTCCATGTAAATCTCCACCTCCAGATCACCGTTCAGGAATGCTGTCTTGACTTCCATGTGGTGGACCTCAAAGTCCTCTGCTGCTGCATAGGAAAGGAGCGTACGTACAGAGGCAAACTTTGCAACAGGGGCAAAGGTATCTGTATAGTCGATGCCTTGCTGCTACGAGTAGCCCTTGGCGACCAGCGTTGCCTTGTACTTTTGCAGGTTGCCATGTGGTCCGCGTTTCTTCTTGAACACCCACTTGCACTTGATCACCTTTTGTCCAGGTGGACGCTCAGTCCTCTCCCACGTACCATTGTTGAGTTGTGACTGTATCTCCTATTGCACAGCTTGTGCCCAATCTGCTGCATCTGGTTCCGCCATGGCCTCCTTGTACGACGTCGGCTCATCAGAGTCTGCTGCAACTGTGACGTTCATCTGGTCTGGTTTTTGGAGCTTCATGAAATGCCCGCGCTCACCAGGCTTATAGCGCACCCTGAGAGGGTACCTCCAACCTGGTGCTAGGGCGTTAGCAGGCGGCTGACGCGGTATTGCCGGCACAACTTCTCCTTTTGATGGTGGTGCGTCTTCTTCCTCTGCTTCTGCCGATGAGGCCATTGTATCTGCTGCATCAGACATGGGAGAGTAGGCTGGTTCCCCCACTGTCACAGTGGAGGAAGGATCAGGAGAGACTGGGTCAGGAAGAATATTTGCTCCCACTACTTTTTTAGCTGCTGCTTCTGCTACCTCTTCACAGACAATGTTGGTGCCGATGACGTTACTTTCATTGAAGACGACATCCTTCGAGATGATGGCGTGGCCTGTATCCCTCTCGTAGAGGCGATACGCCTTGCTTGCCACGTCCTAGCCAATCATCAGCATATGCACGCTCTTCGCGTCCCACTTTTGCCGCTTCTCCTTTGGCACGTGCATGTGCGCCAAGCTGCCAAACGCGCGAAGATGACCCACGCTCGGCTTTTTGCCAAACCATGCCTCGTACGGCTTCATCTGCTCCAAGGCCTTGGTCGGATTGCGGTTCTTGATGTACACCGCAGTGCTTACTACTTCCGCCCAAAAGTCGTAGGTGAGCCGAGCCGCGTGCAGCATGGAGCGCGCCGACTCAACGATGGTGCGATTCGCACGTTCTGCTACGTCGTTCTGCTGCGGCGGGTATGGCGCGGTGCGCTGCGCCTTGATGCCTACTGCTACGAGGTAGTCTTGGAACTCCTTGCTTAGGTACTCTCCACCGCAGTCGCTGTGCAGCGCCTTGATTTTCTTGCCAGTCTGGTTCTCCACCATGGCCTTGAACTCCTTGAACGTGTTAAAGCACTGGTCCTTCGAGGAAAGGAAGTACACAGCAGTGTAACGGCTGAAATCATCAATGAAGGTGAGAAAATACCTAGAACCTCCAAAGCTCTGGGTCTGCATCAAGCCACACAAGTCTGTGTGGACCAGCTCCAGCACCTCCTTCGCGCACTCTCCTGCTCCAGAGAACGCCTCGCGATGGTGCTTCCCCTCCCAACAGACGATGCACAACTGTTGCTCGAAGTTAGAGATGGTGGGCAAGTCACGCACCATCTGCTTCGTTTGAAGTTGATGTAAGGCGCGCATGCCGATGTGGCCATAGCGCGCATGCCAGATTTTGCCATCGGTGGCCTGCAGCACTGCTGCAAGGCTCTGCTCACGCAGGATCTTAGTCGCCCCCAGCAGGCGGTACATATCGCCTTCTTTCACTGACTTGGCCAACTCCTCTCATGTTTCCTTGTTGAGGATGTAGCCATAATCATCGTCAAAAACGACGCGCAGTCTTGTGTTGGTGAGAGAGAACACTGAGAGAAGGTTGAACGCAACATCAAGCACATACAGCACGCCATGGAACTCTCCCACTTCAATGCCACGCGGGGTCTCCAAGCACATCTCCACAATCCCAATCCCCTCAGCATACACCACCCGATCATCACCCAAAGCAATCGGACTGGAGGGAATGGAGAGCAGCTGCGTGAACCACTCCTTGTGGTGCGTCAGACACTTGGTACTGTTGGATCTGGAGGAGAGAGGGAGCCTTGGAGCAGCGAGCATGTGTGATTGGAAGGGCATCACTTGTGCTGAAGAATGGTTGTTCAATCACTCAAAATGATGGAGTACATATAGTGCTAGAGCTTGGGCAAGTCAGCCCTCTCACAAGCCACACCACTTAGCCATGGAGGCTAAGGCTCTCACACTAGAATCCATAATCTCACACAAGGGAGGAAATCAGCCTAGCAATCAGGCTGACCACTCACACACGACCTAGAGAGCTAGAGAATGCTCTCATGGCACACTCCTAGTGGTCACATAACCCACAAACCCATGGAGAATTGCCATGTGTCCATGGCTAGCACACAAGGATCTCACCTCACCTAAAAAGTAAGGAGAGGTACCTTTATCCTAGTCAGCACACTCTGACAAGGCAATCCTAAGACCAAGGACCTTTTTGGATATTTCTCCCATCAGGTCTTGACCCTGGACCTCTTGCCTTTTTCTTTTCTCAGGCTAAGGCATGGAGCCATCATCCATGCCCACCCAGACATCGACGGTCCATGACCCCCGAAACTTCGAAAATTCATATCTCCCAATCCGACCGTTGGATCGGCCTCAAACTTGGACCGTAGACATTTTGCCACATGATCTTTCGAATGGTGAAGTCGGATCGACGATCGGAGCAGGCATCTGGTACTTTCCTGGAACTTGCTCCTGTGGACCTGAAACTGAGCCGGATGGCTCCTTTCCCAACAGGTACATCCCGAGTCCTTGTTACTGTGGAGATTGCTGCTTTTGCTGCTGCTGCTGCTGCTGCTGCTGCTGCTGCTCCTTCTGGTACGTCTTGAACTTGGAGCACTCTTTCTTGTAGTGCCCCTTTTTTTGGCAATAGTGGCACTTACCCTTCTTCTTGCCTCTCTGCTGCCCAGACAGCTGCTGCTACTGGTTGCGTGAGCCCATGGCCATGAAAGTTGCTTCACTATTGCTACTGCCGCCATTGCGCTTTGCTGCATTGCGACGAAGTTCTACCTGCACCAGGTGCGTGTAGATGAAGTCGAGGTCGAGAGTCGGCTGGCACTCCGTCTCTCGCACCGTGTCATAGCTCGTTGGGAGTCCCCTTAGCAAGAGGAGGACAAAGCGCGTGTCTTCGACAGGCTTGCCGCCCTCTTTCAGCTGCTTCGCCAGCTCCTTTGCCCTGTCCAAGTACGCCTCCATCCCTTCGCCACCCTGAATTTTCAACGCCATCATCTTCTCCTCCAAAAGCATGAGGAACGCACGATCCTTGCTCTCATTCTTCTTGCACAACGTGTCCAACCCCTCTTTTCCAGTAGCCTTGTCACTCATATACTGAAGATCCGGGTTGGAGATGGTGTTGACAAGCAGCCTGTAGGCTTGCCTATCCTTCTTCTTCCACTCCTCATATGCCGTTGCTGCAGCTGTAGATGAACTTGCATCTGCTGCATCTTTCTGCGGCGTCTTGCCCGCCACCACCTCTGCTACGGTGATGCCTTTTGCCTATGGAGGCGGAGCGCACTCGTCGCCGCTCACCACCTCCCACAAGCCCCTCTTCTCCAAAAGGAGGCGGGTACGGATCTTCCAAAACGTGAAGTTGGCACGTTCTTCCAGCCTCTCCAAGGGCTGGGCTGCTGTTACCACGCCTGTTGCTGCCATTTTGAGCCTTGGTGATGCTCAACGCTGCCCATGAGTGGCGGCGCTACCCCTCTTTCTGCTGCTGCTTCAGCCAGAAATCTGTCTTACAGAAAATGGACTGTAGAGGCCAGCAGACTGGGAATTTGGAAAAACTAAGCCCTCCAGTGGGAAACTCAGCTCAAAACCTTTCAGATCAACACATAATACAGGGTCATCAACAGGGGATTTTGAGAGATATGTCCTTTTGAAAACAGGGTATGCTTCTGCTTCTACTCCAGCTCACAAGAGCCAGCTTGTAAACGGCGTTTCTCCCAAACGTACTAATGGAATGCAAATATTTTTGCATCAATGGAAAGCTTAGGAAAAATACTTCAATTCGTATGTGCTACTTTTGAAATTTGACAGAGAAACAAGAGAGTTATGGTCATCACAAGGCGACAGTCTTACTAAGAGAGAAGAGTGCAGCCCTGGCCGACCTCGTTTTAATCATAACTCTCACTCCTACCATTGGATCTTTGCGCTTTTCAGCTCGTTGGAAAGCTTGTCTCCTGAACTTAAAGATCCAGTGGTTGATCCTTAACTGTGGTGAAGGTTTTACCCCAACCCGTCACTCTCAAATTGACGGCCTGTGCTGGCTGAAAGTGGCAGAACTTGGCTCTGATACCAAATGTTGGATCTGGAGGAGAGAGGGAGCCTTGGAGAAGCGCGCATGTAGGACTGGAAGGGCATCACTTGTGCTGAAGAATGGTTATTGAATCACTCAAAATGATGGAGTACGTATAGAGTTAGAGCTTGGGCAAGTCAGCCCTCTCACAAGCCACACCACTTAGCCATGGAGGCTAAGGCTCACACACTAGAGTCCATAATCTCACATAAGGGAGGAAATCAGCCTAGCAATCAGGCTGACCACTCACACACGACCTAGAGAGCTAGAAAATGCTCCCATGGCACACTTCTAGTGGTCACATAACCCACAATCCCATGGAGAATCGCCATGTGTCCATGGCTAGCACACAAGGATCTCACCTCACCTAAAAAGTAAGGAGAGGTACCTTTTTCCTAGTNCAAAATGATGGAGTACGTATAGAGTTAGAGCTTGGGCAAGTCAGCCCTCTCACAAGCCACACCACTTAGCCATGGAGGCTAAGGCTCACACACTAGAGTCCATAATCTCACATAAGGGAGGAAATCAGCCTAGCAATCAGGCTGACCACTCACACACGACCTAGAGAGCTAGAAAATGCTCCCATGGCACACTTCTAGTGGTCACATAACCCACAATCCCATGGAGAATTGCCATGTGTCCATCGCTAGCATACAAGGATCTCACCTCACCTAAAAAGTAACGAGAGGTACTTTTTTCCTAGACAGCACACTCTGACAAGGCAACCCAAGAATCTAGGACCTTTTTCGATATTTCTCCCATCAGGTCTTGACCCTGGATCTCTTGCCTTTTTCTTTTCTCAGGCTAAGGCATGGAGCCATCGCCCATGGTCACCCGGATATCGACGGTCGATGACCCTGAAAACTACGAAAATTCATATCTCCCAATCCGACCGTTGGATCGGCCTCAAACTTCGACCGTAGACATTTTGCCACCTGATCTTCCCAATGGAGAAGGTCGATTGACAATCGGAGCAGGCATCTGGTACTTTCCTGGAACTTGCTCTTGTGGACCTGAACTGGGCCGGATGGCTCCTTTCCCAACATCATACTCCTCACAGAGTTGTCCACCACAGGTAGACATTTAAAAAGCATTGGATGGTCTAAGCCCAAGGAGTAAGCTCCTTGTGCGAAAGTGACTAGTCACTGAGGACATAACGGAAGAAAGTGATTCCTACTAATCGCTTAGAGTGGAACCATGATTCTCGAGTTCATATATCCTCCTAGTTCCAATAGTAGGATCGGACGGCAACTGCCATTATGTCGGCCTTGTTTTCTATTCCATTGTCTCAGGCTAGTAAACAAAGGCTTATGGGCCCACATTGACTACTTCTAAGGCACGTTTGTGCACACTCTCTCGTCCTCTCTATCTTGCAGCATGCATCAGCTCCATCAACTCCATCAGTTCCATCTGCTCCATATGGTCCATCAGCTCCAACGGCAAGTACTGGCACTTATCGAACAAGGGCCAAGGATAAGCCCTGCCCTTGGAGGGACGATTCTAGGTTTGCTAGAATGCGTTCTTCTCTGTTTGCAGGTTCTCAATGACTCAAGGGTAAGCAATGGATGTACACCTTCTAAATCGGTAGCAATGGCCTACATTAGCCTACATTGGCCACAACAAAACATTGAACCAGAGAAGTAGAGAAGCAGAAAAACATGATGATAACACCCACGACGCTTCCTCTTGAGCAGGTCAATAGTGGGACATGAAAATTCACAAGGATAGATTTTGAGGATGCCTGGCTCTTTCAAGATGTTCCTTTGAGAAGTGGTTGAACCTGTAAAAATAGACACTGCATATTAAGCGTGGAGTGTCAAAAATGACACGTCACTTGCGATTCTTGTTATATCACTGCATGAGTCACAACATGTGCACCTCAAATGTATCACACATGCATCAAAGGCTTTTGAAAAGCTCATACGCATACACTAATCAAAGGCTCTTGCAAATCACCTGTTTATCCTTCAAAAGTTGAATTCGATCAAGGTGAGCAATAGAGAGTCGATTTTGGACTTCGTACAGTAGTTTGAAGGACTACGACAGCAAATGACCCAAATTAACTGGAAATTTCACACCCACATGCAGGTTATGATGCTTCATTTTGTGCTACCTTGAAGCCATGATCCTTTGATCACCGTCTTTGGCGATTGGAAGGAGAAATATTTGACGTGTAAGGTAGTGTCTGAGTATGTATGCAACGACGCCATGTGTCACAATGACAGTGATGCTAGCAAAATAGCCTTTACTACACAGCATGGTGGCAGTGGTAGCAAGTCCTTTATTGGTCTGAACGGCAGCGGAAGCGGTAATAATGGAGGAAGAGGCAATGGTGGTAGTGAAAGGGTTCAAAGCGTCCTTGGAAGTGCCATAACAACGAGAAGCCTCGACATTGGGTACGGAAGTATAAAGCTCCCACGGAGACAAATACAATGGTAGTAAGAACCTGGACAAAAGAAAGGGTAAGATGCAGTTGACAAACATGATGACTAAGAGCATGCCGAAAACCAAGGGAGTGGCACAACTCAAGCGTGGATCCTAAGGGCTCAACTCTGGCACGAATAAGGCTGCACACCAAATCCTAGAATTCGTGAATCAGATTTGTGAACCCAGATCCAAATCAGATTCGTGAACCAGATTCGTGAACCCAGATCTGAATCCTTCAACACGATTCGATCCGGGATTTGTGAATCTTTTTGTAGTAGTTTCAACATGGATAACAGGGTTTTCTATGGCAGTTAAGAGGATTTTTTCTTGGAATGACATATAGGATCCGGAAAAGATTCGTGAATCCTTGGGATTCGCGAATCTAGATTCGGATTCGTGAATCTAAGCCAGACTTGGATTCGGATTCGTGAATCCGAATCCATTCTTAGATCCGGGAATCTTACCCAGTGTGCACCCTTAGGCACGAACCACGACTCTTCAAGAGAGAAGGATGAGGTCATCTCAATTGAGGACACTCAACGTTGCTTCAGGTGTGCTAAAGGAAGCATTTTCCATGCAGAAGGCGAGGGAGATAAGTTGATAAGCATCAATGTGAAAGATGGTGAAGAATACTTGAAGTTGGAGAACATCATTTACATGCCATCTGTTACAACAAACCTCTTGATGGTGTCTAAAATCACAGATCACAACATGACAATTTTTTTCACAAAGGAGGAGGCCGTGACTGTCACGAACATGGACATCAAGATCTCTTATCCCCAAGAGAGTCTCATCCCACATGTCCGAAGAGTTGATGGGCTCTACGTGATGAAGACCAAGCCCCTTGAAAGTACAAACGAGGGACATGCGCTGGTTGAAGGACCCAAGTCTCCAAAACTCGACATTTCACTACAAGCCTATACCATGGTGGCCAATTCCACCAAAGGCACAAAAGATGAGCTGTCGTACAGGCGGTTTGGCCATAAGGCTAACAGAATAGTGGAAGCTATGTAGCACTACCAAGTGGTTCATGGAATGGAGGGATGCAAGGCCAAGGATGAGGGAAAGTGCAAGAAGTTGTGTGAGCCATGCCTCCAAGGTTAGGCAAACAGAAGCCCTCTGAGCATGATGGGCAACGTACGGCAGCGATCTTGGACTTGATTCACTCAAATGTTTTCGGACTATTCCACATTCCCTTCAACGGCGGCAGAACGAGTTTGCTCACCTTTGTTGATGACCACATTCGCAAGATGTGGATCTACTTTCTCAAGACAAAAGAAGAGGCTAGGTAGAACTAAAAA